>JAYEPQ010000016.1:24436805-24454305 GCA_036321105.1 Dracaena cambodiana | reverse complement strand
TACTCACTCGCTTGAGGCTTGCTAAGCTCAAGGCGGTTGACTGTTTGATGCTCTCAAGAGATAGTGTCTTGATACTTACAATGCACTATGGGTGTGGTGGCTTTTGTTCCCCAACCATTTGTATTTGATATCAACCCACTAGAAGCAATGATGATTATTAAGTTTGCGCCATAATGTTAGGTACACGTTATTGGTAAGCAATTTAATTTACCACTAGTTACCATCATAGTGCTCTGCAATTGACTCCGATGATGACAAGTCGCAATAGGGCTTTCCTTAATTATTAGGATGAGTACTAAGCGGGGCGGAAGGTTACATGATATACTATTCTTGGGCTACATGCTCGCCTGCAATGAGTGGTGGCCCATCCTCGTAATAGATTGTCATCACTTGACTTCCATATTGCCTCATATTACCAAGTGAGTGGAAAGTTTAAAATAGTCAAAGTGCTAGGTTGCGCCCGCTAGAATCTATAGAACATACAGCTATGGTACCATCGTTGCACTCTCTCTTGATTGTCTGAATTCCCATGAGGAGAAAATACTGCCTTAGGGAAAAAGTTTTTGTGGCTTACGATCTTGATGCTAGGTTGCTTGACCGCTATGAACGGAGGCCCATCATTGTGTCATTAGTAATCACTAGATCGTTGTTATCGGTGCAGCAAGTAAAAGCTGTGAAGATTGCCAGAGCGAGTATTAGGTGGTGCAGAAAGTTTAGTTGCTTACGATCCCAGTGCTTGTTGATTGCCTACTAAGAGTGAAGGCTCATCGGCTAAGAGTGAAGGCTCATTGTTGTAACCGACCGTAATTACTACACTTCTTCTATTGCCTTTTACTGCCAATGGATAAAGATTACTGGGGCGAGTACTGGGGACATGAAAGGTTTAGTGGCTTACTATCCTGATGCTAGGTTCTCTCTCACTATGAATGGTGGCCTATCTTGGCAACCAGCCACAATCACTATACTTTGTTAATTACCTAATATTGCTAACATGCAGAAATTGCCAGAGCAAAAGTGGCATGTACCGTCCAATACTGCCAATGAGCAGAGATTGTTACGGCGAGTACTGTAAGTGGCGAGAATTACTGAGTAATACTAATAGATGGAGGTTGCCAAAGCAAGTACTATAAATGACGAGAATTGCTAAGTACTGCTAATAGGCAAAGACTCCCAGTAAGTGGCAAGAACTGCCGAGTATTACTAATGAGCGAGCCTCCAGGTGATGGTCTCTAGGAGTTCCATGTGTTTCTTAGAGTTGTGCTATTATAATGGAACATGTTACTGAATATAGGATGGAGCTATGTAAAACCTTCCTAATGTTTAGTCATATGTTTCCTCTACTTCTGTACATTTTGAAGATTATTAAATAAAAGCTCTGTAAGTTTTTATTTTCATGTTTGGCTAATTTATGAGACATGTTATTATCATAATTACTGTTTAGATTTCTACTGTTAGTATTTTGCTTTATACGCATAGGGTAGGAAACAAACCATTGCTGTGCTCTACCTCTCTGAAACAATGGCAGAGGTTTGTGGTGGATAGACCAGGAGGGTCAGGTCCTTGAAGCATTAACTCTACCAGAAAGCCACGATTAGAGATGTCATGTAGCCGGAGAGACTAGGGTCAACAAGAAGTAAAATTAATAACAAATAGAGATAAAAACAATCACGAATGATAATAACATGTTCTCACCCTTTTCTAGAAATGGAAAAAAATAATTTAGTTTTACCTGACAAAAACTACATTTTAAATAAAAACTACATCTATGATCAATTAAAAAAGATCTCATTAGATGTAAGCCAAATAAAAAATTATTTTAATTTAGAAAAGGAAATGTTTACATTAGCAATTTCAAATAGTAAAACAGAAAATAAGAAAGAAAGATTAGGAATCAGTAAAATTAGAATGTTAAAATATTCTATAAAAAATAAATTTGTGATTGATACTAACACTGTAGTGATTGATACTAACACTGTAGATGAATATATCTATAGAAAGTTTCTTTCTTTGTAGGAACAAGAACTGATTGGTGAAATATCTAGTCAGGAAGTATATGATTTTTATGAGAAGCATACAGCTTCAATACTATACTTTAAATTTGAAAAAGAACAAAATTCTGATCATGAGTTTGATAGAGATATCATCTCTACTGATACAGAATTTCTTTCAGGCGAATCTTCTTCGGAAGAAGATGAGTATATGTCTGATTATTCTATACTACCAGATGAATCTTCTTTGAAAAATGGAGAGTATAAGTTTGTTTTTGATTACTACAACATAAATATGGAACATGGTTCTACTTCCGGTTCTCAAATTATATCAGGAAATACTGATTATGTTCCACAAACACCAACACCAGAAGTAGAAATGACTTCTGAAAATACTACACATGAAAGAGAAATTTTGTCAATAATTATATTTTTAGAAATAGTAAAAGAAATATTGGAGCGAATAATTCTCCAAATTTGATTTTCAATATTGACAAAATACCACATAGCCAATTAAGACTATATATGTCAAATTGGATTCAATATATTGTTGGTCATGTCTTTATATCACCTATCAAAATTCCAAATATGAAATTTGTTTTATATGCTACAAGTTTATGGGAAGAGATAGTTTTAGACTGGTTATCCCAGTATGAAAAATTTCATCCCAAAGCTATAAACAAAATAGAGACAGAACTAACAAAAAAAGAAGCCATAGGCAGTATAGTGTCACTATTTTTTGCTGACATTACTAGAGAAATATTTTATGAAGATCAAAACCTTGAAGAGTTTTTGATGAAACTTCAATTATGCGATATATGTCAAATTGAAGAATTTGTAAGTACATATATCAGTCAGATATTTAAATTAAGTATTCTAGAGAAAAAATTATTCTAGATTAAGGCATTTTTTTTCAAAAATACCTTTTCATGGAATAATTTGATAAAAAACAAATATGATTTTATACGATTAAAATCTTATACTGAAAATGATCCAGATAATACATATTCAACTGGCTTTTTAAAGAAAGCTTGTATGGATACTGTGAAAGAAGTATGCCAAAATACTAAAGCAAATAAATATATGAAAATGCAAATTTTACGGTCAAGTCTTCGGTCTACTTGTTATCCAAAGTATGACGAAGAAATAAATATTAAATTTGGATGTCCATCTGAATATAATTCAAGACATTAGTACAAAAATAAATATAAGAAGAAAAATAAATATTATAAAATAAAAATTCTAAATTACCAAGAAACAATGGAATCCTGAATTTAAAAATAAATACAAAAAAGTAAATCTTTTGCAAAGCGAAAGTTTATTAAAAAGAAATATAAGAAAGGTTGCAAATGTTTTAAATGCAATAAAGAGGGTCATTATGCTAATGAATGCCCATTAAATATTAAAAGGGTAATCATTGGTGATATTGATATATATAGAATGAATGTTGGTATTATACAAGAATACAAGATATACCTAGTGATATTTCTACACTATATGAAATTGAAAGTATATGTTCTAGCTCCGAATCTGAAAATTTAGAGTCAGATTTCGAAAGCTTTAATATAAATTTGCTTACAATTCATGAAACATATAATCGGATTAAAATAACAATGTTAACACCATATGCTATTCTTCAAAAAAAAAAAAAGAAAGACTTACTTATGCAGGACATTTATTATACAGTATCAGAAGTTATAGACTAAAAAGATATAGGTTTACAGAAATCTTTTTAGACCTTATTATACAAATACCATTTGGTTATTTTGGAAAAATATATGATATTCCAAAACATGCCAAAAATAATATATTTATTACGTATGGTTTAATTGAACCAATGTCAAAAATAAATGTTAGTGTAATATTAAAAAATGCTAGTCTTGAGGATCAAGACTACATAATAGATCAAGGAGACCCGATAGAGTTATTGATACTACAAAAATATGAAGATCTACTTTTTATTAAGGAAAACTTAGGCGATATATATAATATTCAAAAATCTCCAGCTTCTAGTTCACAAATTGGAAAAGAAACACATTATGAGTATTGTATCTATATGAACACAATGATAGAAAGACCTGAAAGTTCAAATACACAAAACTTTAATTCATCTGAAAATACAGAATGAACGAATACAAGCTAGTATGGGTGAGCAATTCATCATTACTGATGAAGATCTCAAAAGATTAAAAGAAGCAATATCTCATACAGAAAAGAAAGATGTATATAAAACATCACCATTTAAATCAAGATTTCTAAATAGAAAAACCTATGTATTCGAAAGAATGTAAAGTAATATAGAGTTAAAGGGAGATGAGGATTTTACTTCAGTAAAACTCATCAATCTACAACAGATAGACAAATTACCAAAAAAAATATCCTAAGATGAAGTATCTTCATATAGGATTAATACAAATTAAAATTACTGGCCTATTCCGATCTGGAATAGATACACCAATTATGATAGCATGTCTAGGCGAAAGAATTATAAATAATCCATTAAATAGTTTAATAGGTGGTGCAAAATCAAATCTTGCAAATAGAATATTTAGAGTAAATATACATCCTGACTTTTGTATAGGTCGTGATGATCAAAAGATAGACAAAGTATGCTCCTTGTTAATTAGTTTGAAAGGAATAGAACTACTACCCGGATCAAAAGTACTAGGAATACAATTGGAGCATTGTATAGCCTTAAATTATACATAAACTTTTAAGTCAATTACACCAAATCAGTTTGTTAGATTATTTGAGATTGGTAACAGTAAAACTATACAACCAAGATTAGTCAATATAAGACATCTTAAATTTGATAATGATATGCAAATTTTTATTAAATCTTTGAAACCAAAAATACAATTACCAGTAAAACAGTTTGTTGTATCTGGTAATACATTATCAACCCCAATTATAAATGCAATATCTGATATGACACCAAGAATAAATAGAAGCAGAAATATTGACTATCGATCAATACCTTCCACTTCACAAGAAACTTTAGATCAACCTAGACATAGTATGTCTATACCAGAAAATAATGATATTGAACCTATTGAAGAAAGAACACAACATTTGTTAGGCTCTCAAAATCCTCATAATGTAAATCATTTACCTTATGATTGATTTAAAGAAAAAGCATTATTAAATATATACATACCAATTACAATAAAATTTAATTTTTCATTAGAATTTACTATACATGCTTTAGTTGATACATGTGCTGAAGCAAGTCTTATACAAAATATTTTTGTTTTTCAACAATATTGGATACCTTTAGATAAAAAGAAAATACTAAATGATTTTATGGGTAGAAAACAACCTGTCACTCATAAAGCAGAAGTACCATTATCTATACCTAATATTTATGGAATAGATAAACAATATACTTTTGAATTTGCTCTTTTACCTAAAGAGTTTGATACTGATTGCATTATTGGCATGAATAATTTGCGAAATTATATGCCTTTTAATACACATTATTTAGAATTTGATGGTAGAATGATACCTCGTATACCATTTCCTACACCATTATTATCACATTTTACGCCAGCACAACGTGGTGAAGTTCATTTAATTGACTCTGCTACTACTACTGTTTCAACTTCAAATTCTACTACTTTTCATGATATTCATGATTATTGCACTTATACATTTCTAATTCAGAATAATTTTGAAAAAACTGTTCATGATATGCTTAGTCCTTTATACAGTGACAATCGTTTGAAATATTTTGACAAAGCTCTAACATATTGTACTCTAGAATTACTAAAACAATATCAAAATACAAAAATAAGAGTAAATAGTATTATGGTAACTCTTTCTGATAAAGAAGAGTTTGCTAAACAAATACAAGAACTAGAAAAATTATAATTAATATAAAAAATTCTAGTTCTCATTCATCTCCAGCATTTCTAGTTAGAAATCATGCTGAAATTAAAAGGGGTAAAACTAGAATGGTTATAAACTATAAAAATTAATAGTTGTACCAAGTTTAATGGATATTTTATGCCATCAGCTGAACAACTTATTAAGTAAATACAAGGAGTCAAATTTAATAGTAAATTTGATGCAAAATCAGGCTTTTAGTAAATAAAGCTAAAAGACCAGATATCAAAAGAATTAATAGCATTTAGTTGCCTACAAGGACATTATGAATGGAACGTAATACCTTTTGGATTAAAAAATACACCTCAAATATTTCAAAAATGGATGAACTCTATATTCGGACACTTACAATATGTTTCAGTTTATATAGATGACATTTTGTTTTCTTTCATTCTTTAGAGGAACATAAAAAACATCTGTTGACTGTCATAAAAATATTACTGAATAATGGAGTCATCCTAAGTCCAGAAAAGATAGAATTATGCAAGTGTATTAAAAATAATAAATAGGTAGAAAATGATATATATAGAATTGCTCAAATAAGAGAGAGAAAGTCTAAAAACTTATGTACTATAAAGTGTATTAAAGATGAAGATCAGACGCTTCTAATCCGAGATAAAAAGATTAAAGAAAGATGGAAAAATTATTTTGATAGATTATATAATGGTAGTTTTACTCAAGATTTGGGAGATCTTACTATTCAACGTGAGGATATGAATCGTAGTTTTATGAACAAATTAAAGAGTTTTAAGTAAAGGAGCTTTAAAGAGAATGAAATTAAGAAAAACTGTTAGTCCAGATGAGATTCCTATAGAGGTATGGAGATACTTAGGAGTGATTGGTGTGAGCTGGCTAATAGATTTTTTAATAAGATTTGACATATTAAGAAAATGCCAAATGAATTGAGGAAGAGTATCTTAGTACCTCTGTATAAGAATAAAGGCGATATTCAAAGTTGTTCTAACTATCGGGGAATAAAACTCACGTGTCACACTATGAAGCTTCGAGAAAGGGTAATTGAATATAGATTGCGACAAACTGTTAAAATATCAGAGAACCAGTTTGGATTTATGTCGGGACGATTGACGACAGAACCTATTCATTTATTTCGTCAACTTATAGAGCGATTCCGAGAAAGAAAAAGAGATTTACATATGGTATTTATTGATTTAGAGAAAGCCTATGATAAGATTCTACGAGAGATACTTTGGTGGACACTGATGAAGAAAAAAGTTCACATCAAGTATATCAATATAATTAAGGATATATATGATAGAGTAATGACCAATGTCAGAACATGTGGTAGTTTAACAAGTGATATTTCTATCACAATTAGATTGCATCAAGAATCTGCATTGAACCCATTCTTATTTGCTATAGTGATGGATGAGCTTACTAAAACCATTCAGAATGAGATATGTTGTTGTATGTTATTTGCTGATGATATTGTCTTAGTTGATGAGACAAAAGTATGAGTAAATCCCAAGTTAGAGTTATGGAGGCATACATTAGAATTTAGAGGTTTTAAATTGAGTAGGTCTAAAACAGAGTATATGGAGTGTAAATTTAGTAAATGACGGACCATAAACTATAATGCTGTAAAACTGGATAGGCAAAAGATACAAATGAGCAGTCAGCTTAGATATTTGGGTTCTATTATTCAGAATAATGGAGAGATCGATAATAATATTAACCATATGATACAAGCTGGCTGGTTGAAATGGAGGAGGGCAACGGGAGTTTTATGCGACCGTAACATTCCGTTAAGATTGAAAGAAAAATTTTATAGGACTGCTATTAGGCCAGTTTTATTATATGGCACGGAATGTTGGGCTATAAAAAAATATCATTCATAAAAGATAAGTATAGCAGAGATGCGCATACTCCGTTGGATGTGCGGCAACACTAGGAGAGACAAAGTGAGAAATGAAGATATTCGTGCTAAAATAGGTATAGCTCCCATCGATGAGAAGATGCGAGAAAATCGCTTACGATGGTTTGGTCATGTGCAATATAGGCCTACAAGTGTACCAGTTCGAAGATGAGAGTTTATCAATGTAAGACAAGTTAAAAAAACGAAGGGAAGACCGAAAAAAATATGGATGGAGCTGATATGCAAAGATATGGAGTCTAGATGTTTAAATAAGGAGAAATTACTTGATAGAAATGAATGGAGAAGGAATATCAAAGTGATCGATCCATTGTGATTCTTTTTTTGGTTCATGTAGCCTACCCTAAATACTTGGGATAAAAGACTTAGTTGTTGTTGTTGTTGTATCAAAATCCTTTGAATCCACTTTAACCATATAACTCATCCTCTAAAGTTCTTCTCTCTCTCTCATCTCATCAGAACACCTTGCTGAACCGCCATCGGAGCTGATTGACCTCAATAGAGCTGCTATCAGCTTGTTAGAATTTCGCCGGATAAACTTTCATCTTCTTTCTTCTCTTAGATCACTATTGACTGAGGTTGCTTAAACCATATTTTTTATCTTTCCTAATAGATTTGAGTTATCTATTAGATTGTAGGATTAACTCACCTACTACCCAGCAACATTAATAACATAAAATGACATCTACTATTTTATAGGTCTAGTAAGATGGATCTAGGCCCTTTTATTATTTAAAACCCATTAAGACTATTTAATCAAATTTAAAGATATATACAAATATTGGAAAAATCCCTAAAAATTGCCTAAATCCATGTTAACCTATTTTAAAATTTATATAATAATTTTATGTGTAAATTGCTTGTTGTGATTACTAATTTAGTGATATCGTGAAACGAATTGAGGTTAATTCCTTTTAGACTTACTAATCATACCACTAGATAATTGTTACTTGAATTAAATTTTTTATTTTGTATGAATTTATTTATTATATATTATCTTGTTCGAATTCGCCTACTAATTATTGTTGGTCACATTATCAGAATTCAGTTATCATTATTATGTACATAGTAATAGATTTGTTAAACAACATAGTATCACTAAATTTTAGAGTATTGCTATCTATAATATTTTACAGAATTGCATAGAAATTATAATCAGGGAAAGTATTGTTTATCATATCAATTTGTGCTAGTGTCTAGAAAATTTATCTTATATATTGGTTATATAATTAAGGATTGTGTGTAACATGGAAAACCTCTCATCATCATACACAAAGCAGGCCTACATATCTCTATGATGCCTCATTCAGTAAATTTTTTATTTAACCAATTGTTATATATTCAATAAAGTAGAAATCAAACAAACTCTTCGAACCATATTGTTATAAAACATATAACATTCATTTTTATCATGGAGTGTTTTTCAATTTTCTAAAATTTATTAAACTTCTGTGATAGATAACTGAACTATTCTTAGACAATTTGAAACTTAATAAAAACTAAAATGAGACATGACAAAATACTGACTGAATACACTGTTACAATATTTGATTGGTTATAGATCATTAACTTTCGCACTATTATATTGATCTTTATTGTTACTATTACTATTACTGAATATTGATTTAAGTGTTAATCACTAATCCATATATTGAATTGAATTTACTATACTAAACAACTGATACTTAATTCGACATACATTGGGTTTTGGGAAAAATTAAGGACTTAGATGATTTGATGACTAGACATAACTGTTCTATTATTTCCTTTTTTGGAAGGATCAGGGCAGGTTTCGATTAAAACTGTCACTATTTTCTATACAGAAGGATCAAGGTAGAATTCGATCATAATTACTGTAAATTTTTTCAGGAGTCAATGGAGGTGAATTCAGCCCATTCAAGTTTATATTATTTTAAATTTTCAAATAATGTAAGTAAAATATGTTAAATGAAAGATTAATTATAAGACTCATAATTTGACAAGACATGATATTTTTCACTATTTTAGTTACACATATTTGTATATGTCACTTGAATATTATTGTTTTTCACATGCTCTACTATATATATTATTGGATAGTTTTAATGACAATTCTTGTTATGCATGTGCAGATGCAGATCTTTATCTAAAGGTAGATCCACCATAGATAGTGTATGACTTAAAAGTATTTTGAGGATAGACGAAGCTATAAGATTGATAGACACTTTAAGTTTGTTATTTCCTTCTTAGTGGACTACCTATTGGAAAGATGCAATAAAGGCATATAACATATTATTTTGTTTCGTTTGAGATAATTTCATTATTTAGGAGATAATTATCATGTCTACTTTGATTGGATTTTATTTAAGATAAGAATCATATTATATTTTGACTAGATACATTATTCATTATTATTATTAGTGTCCATGTTTCTGTTGTAATATAACTATAATACTTATTGAAGCTTGTCAAACTATCACTTGTCGTCGAATGTTCTTGCTATCACATTATAGATAGTCGGGCATTACAAGTAGCAGTAGAGCCCAGGCTCTTTAAGTTGGTTCAATTGATTTGAATGGATTTAGACATTATTATATTCAACAGAACAAAATTGGTTTAATATCGTTAGACCATTTCGAATAAAATACAACTATGCTTATATAAATATGATTTTTCTACGTATATTAATTTACTTTTACTATTATTATTATCTAATTTATGTTTACTTTGCCTTATTTTTTTCAAAAAGATGGCTTGTCGCACTAATGGGAATGGTGCTACCTCCACTTCAGCTATAAACAGTGTTGGCACTCACTTTTTATCATGTGATGTTTTCCAATTATCTAATTTATTTAAAATAAATTTTTATTTTAAAAATGAATTACAAAAGGAAAAGAGGGTAAAATAAAGGAAAATAAATAAATTAACTAATATGTGTTGAGTAAGAAGTGAACCCTCGACCCTATGGCACCCAACCCACATCTAAACCAACTTGGTTAATCAAGTAATTGTGAATAAGAAATAAATAGAATTAATTAAATTAGATTGATTATTATCTAACAATTGAGATAAGAATTGATTTGGTTTCTTTAACCAATAGGATTCTAATTTGATTAAATATTGAAACTAAATAGAAACCCCTTTTATAAAGAAAGGGTAACTAAATCAGCCCTCCCCTTCTCAAACTCTACAAGTAAATATGAAGGGAAAAGAGAAGGAATGGAGAAAGGAAGAAGAGAGAGTTTACCTAACAAGTTTTGGACCATACTTGAAGTTTTCAACATCCTTTCAAGTTATAACCTAAATCTATTTTAGATCAAGACCAAGTTGAATTAAACTCACTCAAAAAAAAAAAAAAAAATACTATAATATGTTTTGTATTCTTATTTTCTATGTTTTTATTGTTAAAGTAAATACAAGAGTTATAGAGTAACGTGTTTGTTGTTTCATGCATGAAATTTTATATATTGCATGATTTATGAATAAAATTTAGATTTTTATGATAAGAAACATATTTTTATGTTCTATAAGTTTTATTTCTTTATGATCTATCTTTTAACATGTTTCCATCTTAAAGATATGATTTTTGACGTAATGACATCGATAAAGAATATGTTTTTATAAATCAATGCCAAGATGAGATTTTTATTAGTATAGAGGTTTGAAATCATGTTCCTAATAATTGTGTACATATTTAATGCAAAATATATGGCTCAAGACTGACCTTGGTTTCGTTGTACCATTCAGATAGAGCACTGCCGTCAATATCTTTTAGAGGGGCTCAATAGCTATGCTATTAGACATCATATGGAAAAATGCTGTCCACATTCCCTTCGATAGCCATGCTCAGGGATAGCATATTAAAAAATGATGTAGATAGTCCCTTTGTTAGGGCCTTCAACAACTACGCTCTAGGACAACGCACACATGAGTATTGTCAATAGCTCCTTCGATAACAGCTGTAATAGTAACTCTCTATCACGACTGAAATAATGGTAACTGAGAGCCACTTGTAATAGCAGCCATACTTTATCGACAGTGACTAATCACTAAAATATGATGTGATTATTAAGGATTGTTTTAATATGAGAAGCAATTAATGTGAATGACAAGATAAAAGAATCAAACCCCTTTAATCATTATTGAACAATTATTATATGAATTGAAACTAAAGAAACACTAAAATGAGTCATGTGATTGATTATAAATCAATAACTACTAAACTATTATACTGAACCATACTATTATTGTTACTGTTACTATTATTGAATACCGATATTAATAATGATCATCAATTCACATATTGAACTGAATTTACTGAATTGGTCAATGATTAAACTGCTCTTATACGATTTAAAACTCAACAAATATTGAAACGAGACATGATATGATATTGATTGAATACTGAACTGCTACATTATGTGATTAGTAATTGATCATTAACTATCATACTATTATATTAATCCTACTGTTACTATTACTATTACTCAATTTTAATAATGATCATTAATCAACATATTGAACTTAAGTTACTGTACTAAACAACTGATATTGAATTGAACATACACTAGATTTTCAGAGAAATTAGAGATTTATATGATTTGATAAGTGAATCTAATTTTATTACTATTTTCTATTTAGAGGATCGGGATATACTTCGATAAAAACTGCAGTTATTTTCCATTCGGGAGGATCAAGATAGGGCCCAATCATAATTAGTATATCCTTTTTATGGGAGTCGATAGGGATATACTCAGATCAATCATGTTCATAGTATTCCAAATTTCAAAATACCGTAAATAAAATATGTTAACAAAAAGATTAATTTTACGACACAATTTGACAAGACATGAGATTTTCCATTGTGTTTGTTACATATGCTTTTATATATCTCTAGGATCTAGGATATTACTGATTTTCACATACTTTACTATAAATATTATGGATCGATTTACTGATGATTTTAGTTATGCATGACTAGAGATAGATCAAGTAGAGAGAGGACAAGAGTTAAAGTGTTTTTAGGAGAATGCGGAGTTATAAGATTGATAGACTATTTTAGTTTGCTATTTCTTGTTAGTATACTATTTTCCTATTAGAAAGATATAATAAGTGCTTCACGTTATTTAGTTTCATTTGAGATACTTTCTTTATTTTAGAGATAATTATTTTAACTACTTTTCATTGGATCTTATTTAAGACAAAAATCATATTATTATTTTTATTGGATACATTGCTAATATTGTTATTAGTGTCATAATTACACTATAATGTAACTGTAATACTTATTGAGACTCGTCAAATTATCACTCATTGCCCAACGTTCCAACTATCCATATTCCGGATAGTGGAGCGTTACAAAATAAAATTGAAATATTATACCTAGTATAAATGGTACACAAACTATGAAAACTGATATATATTAAGTTATCCAACTGAATCTTTCATATATTATAAGTGCATAGTGATTTGTTGGATCAAATTATTTTTGTTTACCTAAAGGCATGTCAATCCCAGCACTAGGCAATCCATACGATAATTTTTGGATCTGTATCGGAGGCAATTAAAACAATTGTGTCACAGCAGTTTACCTTTCCAATTACCTGACATTGTAAGTAAAAAGTTTTGTTATAATTGTAACACATTAGAAGATATTATGTTTAACCTATATTAGTTGATATTATTGACATAGTTTAATTTAATATTTTCTAAGAGATATATTATTATCGTGATTAGACATAATTATTATTGGTATATTATATATTATTTTTTATCATTTTTATATTATTATTTTTGTCAGTATATAATATCTTGGATATGCGTGTCTAAACCGTGAGATTGATACTATTGCTGAAGTTTTGGAGTATTTTGCGGAATTGGTCGAAGCATGATAACTTATAATGTCCTTAGTTCATTTTATGTTGTTTTTTCATGTTTTCAAGCTTATCATTGTCTAATCGAAGTTATCTTAAATTAACATGTAGCGCTCTACTATTTCTTGCTATGCAATAAATTTCGTAATGTGATGAATTCCAATTTATTTATCTTTTTGTATTTATTTTATTTGGTTGTGATTTTGTAATTTGGCTTAGTATATTTAAACTGTAATCGATATTTTTTTTTTTATGGAAAATAGCATCCAGATTCCTTTTGCATCATATCTCACTAAAGAAAAGATTCTTCCTCACTTAATGCCAAAGTTTCAGTGTTTTGGTTATTACTAACTTCATCAGAAACATTCCCGCATTCGTTGGTACCGTGAATCGATCGCCTATTAAAAAGTCAATGGGTTAGTACAACAAGCAATGATGAACATATTAAATATGGGACTACAAAAAAACTGAGCCCCACATGATAACCTATTTTAATATCATATTATGAAGATTGCTTCCTTGGTATGATGATTTCATAATCATAATCAAACAAACTAGGCTCATCATATAATCATATTATAGTACATTGGGGAACATTCATGTTCATATTTCATTGCAAGTAAGTTGCTGTTACCACAGCAATCCAGAGGCAACAGTTGAACTTTTAGGCAATAACGCAACGGCCGGCCTTACTAGAGAAAAAAGTTAGGCAATAAGACAACAGCCGGCCGTACTAGAGAAAAAAATATTTTACAATACAACATTGTAACTGTCAGTTGTGCATCTTGCCTGGGTGCTGCCGTCCAATGCTAAATATAAACAGGCAATATCCTCCACTTGCAAATTTGCAAACCATCAGAACTTAGACTCAGGAGAAATGGTGAACATCCCTGAGGTGATCCTAACCGAAGGCTCCCGAGCTATGCCGCTCGTCGGCATGGGCACAGCAGCTTATCCCTTTGCGCCGGAGAACACAAAGGCGGCCATAATTGATGCCATAGAGATTGGGTACCGCCATTTTGACACTGCTTCCCTGTACGGTTCGGAAGAGCCACTTGGTGAAGCTATCATAGAGGCGCAGAAATTGGGGTTCATTAAGTCCCGGGATGAGCTCTTCATCACTTCCAAACTTTGGTGCCATGAAGCACACCCAGATCTTGTCCTCCCCGCTATCAAGAAGAGTCTCCGGTAACAATACAAGTCACTACAACATTTGCCTTTTTCTCATTAGGGGACAATAATCTTCGAAATATTCTCATACATATGTGCTCATCAAGATGTCCTGATATGTCTGTTCTTGGTGTAGGAATCTCAAAATGGACTACCTTGATCTCTATCTCATACACATGCCACTCAGCTCAAAACCGAAACCAGGGTCATCTTCTTATCCGATAAACAAAGAAGACCTTGTTCCCATGGACTTAAAATTAGTGTGGGAGGCCATGGAGGAGTGTCAGAGGTTGGGATTGGCCAAGGCCATTGGGGTTAGTAATTTCACAGAAAAGAAATTAGAGTTGCTACTCACTACAGCTAAGATACCTCCACAGGTTAACCAGGTCAGTTGGTCGGCCATGAATTTATCATTTATGGATTTTAGCAAGTTGACTTGCAGTTTTAAATCTTACATATATAGATAGATGCTTTGCAGTTATAATAGGGAACTCCAAAATTTTGTGATAAAGGAATCGTTGTTGCTGCTGAAGAGTTTCCAATTAATTGTAGCCTTGTAATTTGTGAGAATTATGTCAATGTTTTATATGGATTTCTTTGCTTCGGGAAGCCTTGCTTATGGCACGAGTATGACAGCTAAAATTGAGAAGGCTAAGAGTACTAAATAGAAGAAATATAAAACCCTTGAGAATGCATGTTAAAACCTAAAAATATTCAATACATGTGAGCTCATCTGATATAGAGAAGAACATAAGAGAATAAAAAGCAGAAACTAAGGAAGAAGGTTCAAATCTTGGAAGGAGCACATATACGATTGTCCTCTGTCTGTAAAAACAAAAAAAAAAAAATTAAAGAGTAAAACCTTAAAAAAATTGATACTAAATGTAATGTAATATTCAGATAAAATTATTTCGGCAGGTGGAGATGAATCCAATTTGGCAGCAGATAAAGTTGAGGGAGTACTGTAACAGAAAAGGCATTCTTGTGACTGCTTACTCCCCTTTAGGAGGCCAAGATGCGGAGATTAGTAGAAACCTAATCCAACAATCAGATGTTCTGAAGGAGATCGCCGACGCCAGAGGAAAGACTGTTGCTCAGGTAATCATCAACCTGCCCTTCCCTATAGACCATATTTGAATCTTCTTCTTCTTTTCCCAACAAGTGAAATTTGTCTTTTTCATTGTTCTTATTTTTAGTAAACCATATCCTGATTTTTTTAATTTTTAGGCATAGCTGCAAGTGGCAATCGCAATTAATATTTTATGTTTGAGTGTGTATATAATATTCTAATAAAAGTATCGGAGAAAATGGAAATAGGTTGCAGCTATGTTAACTTACGTAAACTATCAGCTTATTTTCATTATTCTTATTTATATATATTTATTTATAACTGTCAAATATAGATTAAAAAAAAAGGACCAAAACACTGAGTAGTTCCTGATACATAGAGATAAATGCAATAAAAGAGCATAAATCATGACTTCACTCAGAATGATTCTAAAAACTAGATCAATAATGTGAAAATAAAAGTATGGACAAAAGCATTGAAAAAGCTACTATTGAAATTTCCTTTGTTATTTCGCAAACACAAGTATATCTGAACTAGAGGAGTTTCACAATAATTCGATAGAACTTTTTCGATATGATATTCTATGATTTATGGACAAGGAAAGAGGTCTCAAACCTCGAAAATTGACACAGGTGTTGCACAAAGTATCCATCCAATGTCTTCATACATAGACAGCCATGTGTGTGTATGTGTGGGTGGGTGTGTGGGTCTATACAAATGATCTGAATCATTAGTTATATTCTCTAAATTCAAAAATACTGGTATACAAACAATTATGGACTTTCAATAAATTTTGATCATATATCAATAGTTACAAAATGAACGGTTCTTTAACAATATAACAAATAAGACATTTTAATTGATCATGAAAAAGTGTTATAATCACATAATTTTTATATACCACCTATTTATTGAATGGTGATTATATCTAGTTCAGATTGTTGACATAAAAATTAAGTTGAGATTTAATGGCACCTCCATAGGCAATACCCTATACTGGAGACACCTTAAGTACGCTATTATATATAAGTATGTGTGTGTGTGTATGAGATTATTGTGTATGAGCCACTAACTCAAGTAAGTTACGTGAATCAATAGTGAAAAAGTAATTATCCAATTATTTTTTTTAATTTCTTTTAGGATCATGCACTCTACCTTTTTTAATTCCTTTAAGATCAAATTCTATGGATTTTGAAATTTATTTGTCTTTCATCAAGTGGATGTAAAATGTTCTATTCATCGAAAAGTGTTAATTTTGTATTTACTTGAAGGATGACCAAATCAAAACTAAAACCCAAAAATTTGGGCATGAGTAAATCCTAGAGGGTCGAGATCATAATCCAAGAGAAAGTTTCAAAAAAATTATTAGAGATAGTGGAAATAGACCGCAGTTTAAGTAACATACGTGAGTCGGTGACTCATTTCCATTACTCTCTCTCACTCTCTCTCTCTCGCTCTCTCTATGCTTATTTCCACTGTTTCCATTACCTTAGAGATAGTTCATTTGCAGTATCTCTATTCTTTAGGGATTTTAATTTTGATTTGGTCTTCCATCAAGTAAATACAAAATTAACGGTTTTCTTTGAAAAAAATATTTTATATCTACTTAAAGAAAGTGCAAGTATACTTCAAAATATATGAAATT
>JAYEPQ010000016.1:24421805-24431805 GCA_036321105.1 Dracaena cambodiana | reverse complement strand
TCCTCGAGAGTCTGGTCCTCCTCCTTAAGTACCACAATCATAGCTGCTTGATTTGAGATGTGATAATCTCAGATGTCAGAATCCAAACAAGAATGCAAATCTAAGCCCATGCAATTCTATAGAAACCATATAAGAATGTGTATGGAACATACTAGTAGGAAACAATATAAAAGATGTGTGCATATGAATCTTTAAGTATGCAAAATATGATATGAATCATGACGTACATGGTATATCTAGTAACATGATTAAGTAACAAGGTATGCCAGTTATAATAAGAATCATGTGGTGCATGATATGTATAATACAGTATGAAGCATGAAGAAAATGGTATATATAGTATAATATGATCAGGCAAATAGATGCAAATTTTATCCTATTAGTTTAGAACTGAACGTTAGGAATATTCACATGTTTAAAAAGTATACCATACATATATGTTACCACGACCCAACTACAGATTTCTATAAACCGGATGGCGCGTTGCTAGGTGAATTGGATGTCCTGTACATGCCTAGGACCACAGTCCAAGTAATAGGTTTTCACACGGACCGAATGGCACACCACTAGGTGAATTAAATATTCTGTACATGTCAGGATCATGGTTTAAATACTATTTTTTACACGAACCGGATGGCACACAGATAGGCTAATTGGATATCCCGTATATACTTGGGACCACGGTCTAAGTACAAGTTTCTATATGAACCGAATGGCATGCTATTAGGTGAATTGGATGTCCCGTACATGCCCGAGACCACTATCCAAATACTGGTTTTTATACAAACCGGATGACACACCTGTAGGTGAATTGGATATCTTATACATGTCTGGGATCACGATCCAAGTACCGGTTTTTACACGAACCGGATAACACGTCGCTAGGTGAATTGAAAATAAGACTACATGCTCCAACAATACGTATTTGATTCCACCATTCATTTTTTCCATATCCATAATGTACTATATGCTAAGTGTAAAGGTGTCATATATGATAGGATACATACATGTATCAATAGCCATGTGAATATAAAACGACACGCATAGTAATACTAGTAAGTACAAGAGTAATACTGGTAGGTACAAAATTTACTGAGTATATTCTCCAAGCAAGAAAACCATGTGTAGGTAATAACATGTGTAAACAAACATACGTACATATATATCATATCATTAGTCAATTGGTATATATCGTGTATATCATATCACATGTGTAAATAAAATACGTGCACGTATAATATGTTCACTTGCATGAAGTATTATTTCCAAGCAAGAAAACCACAAGTGGGTAATAGCATGTGTAAATAAACATATGTGTATGTATATCATATCACCAGTCAATTGGAATATGCACATATATTACATGTATGTCTAAACGTGAGCTATAACAGATCTAAACTTACCATGTACAAGTGATAATAAGGGTGATTTAAGATATGTACATATGTATTATATCATAGTCAAGTGGCATATGCACGGTTATAACATGTGTGTCTAAATTACTACGATTCAGTGGACAGTCAGAATTCTTAAGACTAAGGTTTGGTAAAATTGTAGAAAATTTAATTATATTTTCAATGAAGTTTAAATGAGCATAATTGGAGTTATACAATAAAAGTTATGGTTATTTTACTATGGACATGTTGTTGTTGCTTTTAAGTTGAGATTTGCAGATTATTTTTTACCAAGATAAAATTAAATTTAGAGCCTAAAATTTTCATCAATTCTAGATAATTCAATTATTTTTGCAATAAAGTTTGAATAAGGTCAATTGGAGGTCGAGAACAAAATTTATAACCATTTTATCATGGACTATTTTTGTTGAGTTGCTGACTTGGTACAACAATTATAATGCAATTTTCAAGTTTTGGCTAGGTATAAATTAGGATTTGCTGTAGTTGGAAGAATTGTAGTTTAATGATTCATCTTTATAATAGCACTAGAATGAGCTCAATCAGAGTTAAAATATAAAAGTTATGATATTTCTAAGATGGACTGTTGCATATGTCTGGGCAGCGATACGATATATGCACTTACGACAAGCATGGTCTGATACATGTAATCAAACTCAAGATAAATACAAGTTAGAGAATGTATAATTTGACAATTTGATTAATATTATATCTAAGATCATATTTGAGGAGATTTTATTAGGAAATCATAAATTTAAAGGATTTGATTGTATATTCTTGCCTCTGGTTTAACTAAAATCGGAAAAGAATTGATATTAATATGATTACGCTTCAAAGATTGAGAAATCTCGCAAGAATCAAAATATGGTGGAAGCATAGATGCTAGAAAAGATGTTCCTACATTGGTGGGGAGAAGTTTAAAGTTTATTTGAAGAAGTAAAACTCAAAAACAAATCTCATAGAGCAATTTAGTGGATTTTCAGCCTACTCTCAGGCTAAATATTTGGCGATTTATTTGAGAAAATTAGAGAAGAAATTAGGGTTGGAGGTCTAAAAAAAAAGTGGAACATGAGAAGAAGAAGTTTGATATTTCTCAAATTTGTTTTAATTTAATTGATGGTTCAAATAGCTGCTGGAAAATAGGTATGCTGTCATATTAAAACCCTTAAATTTTTTCTTATTTACAAATTTGTAATTTGGTCAACTCCTATAAAAAATTGGTCAAATAACGATGCTGAGTTGCTGGAGATTAATAAGAGGTGAGGAAAAGATTAAAATTGAAACTTTAGATTTAATTTGATTATTTTAATTAGCTATTTGCCCAAAAAAGGCCGAACTAGAATAATTTTAGAAAATCAGTTGAAAATCTAAAATAATAAGATAAGAGGTTGCTGGTTTGCAGAATTTGAAATTGAAGACTTTGAAAGATATAACTTAATTTATTCAGTATCCATAATAACATCCGAGCTCTTAGACTGATATAGATTGTACAGAATAAACTGATACAAGGGCTTAGGGATTAGGATCATTATTGACTACCCACCTAACCAAAAATTTCGTTCTCGAAATTTAAATCAAGAGCAGAAGAACAATATGGTAGATGGTGAAGTCTTGATGGTTTAATATTGAGTTTATAGGATAGTCCACATGTCTCTTGAATACTCTGATAAGCAGAGAAAGTTCCCGTTAAGTATAACATAGCACTATCATCTCTGCGGAGTATTCAATCTCCATGTATTACAATGTTAATGTTTAATGAAACTGATTAGTAGAGAAATTTGGTTTTCTTTTTCATTTCTCATTCTTAGTAGATTAGTGACTGATACTTCATTCTCTTATTCATGGATGTAACTTGATATTTTTCCAAACAAAGTTTGAACTCTTGAATCTTAACTATATGGAAAATATTTTGACTTCTTTTTTATGGCTATTTAAACTTTTTGCAACTTAAGGATATTTTATAAAATACTAAATAAACCTTAACATGTTTGCTTAGTTCAGCTCAAATCAAAACTTAAAGGATTAGATCCCAAGCTTACATAACTTTTCTATTCCTAAGCGGCCCAATGTATAAATTTCACACAAACTCCTAATGGTGCGGTTTTTTGGGGTTATGGCCTTGGATCCATTTTGTGTTAGCATTATTTGAATTTTCTCTTGTCAATTGAATGCACCCAACAAAAACATCCTATTTGTGTTTCTTGTTCTATTATTTTTACAGAATGAAGATAAGTATATTGCTTCTTTACCTTTTTATATAGAGGTTGTCTTAACTGTAGTGGATGTACAGTAACAGATCCATTAGTGCCTCCCCCAAGACACTTGTACATACAGTTGTCTTAATTGATATCCAACTTTGCTATCACGAACATACTAAAAAGGCAGCAAACATATATAAGATTATGAGAATAGATCCATCCATCCAAATCATCACTATAGATTATTTCCATATAGTCTTATAATTTTGTATGTAGGTTGATTACGAGAAGTTATTTCTTTGAAAAGAAGAGGACAAGGATGGAATCATGATAAAAAAAACAAAGGATAAGATATAGAGCAAGATAAGGAAATAAAGAAACACTAATATATATTGCTTGTGAACGTGGCAGAATTCTAAGGTCATAGGTCAAATAATAAAATAATGGCTGCTCTGATACCACTCTTATAATGCCCAAAATCATACTGGTGGGACCGAATGTATATTCCAATAATAGGTAGGGTGATACCGGCAGGCACTTTAAATATAGAAGTGCACGAGGCCATTTTTTTATATAATCATAGTAAAAAGATATGGAAGTATGAATATAGGATATAAACCATAAGTCTTAATCAATCTATCATAACATCACATGCATAAATATAGCAATATCCAGAAACAAATATATAAAAAAGATAAGTAATGTGTACATCAAAAGGTTACCCTTGTAGAGTCAAGCATAGTATTGAAATAGAGCAACATAAATACTGAAAATATACAAGAGTGTCTAAATAATACAGACAAAACTAGGAAGTATGATATATATGTACATACAAAGCCAAAATAATATATATACAAAAGGGATGAGATCCTACGAGAAGTGAGCTACTGGCGCTCGGCATACTCCTTGGAATAGGGAACCTCGAGAGTCTAGTCCTCCTCCTCAGGTACCACAATCATGGCTGCTAAATCTGAAGTATGATAATTCAGACTCAAAATCTCATGCAATTTTATAGGAACCATATAAAAATGTATATGGGACATGCTAGTATAAAACAATATAGAAGGTGTATGCATATGAATCTTAAAATATGCAAAATATAACATGAATCATGACATACATGGTATATACAATATAACGTGATCAAGAAACAAGGTATGCCAATTAAAATAAGAATCATGTGATATATGGTATGAATAATATAACATGAATCATGAAGTAAATGGTATATATAGCATAACTCGATTAAGCAAATGGATGCAAATTTTATCCTACTAGTTTTGAGCAAATGGTAGGAGTATTCACGTGTTCTAGAAGTATACCACACATATATGGTACATGCTCCAATTACCAGTTTCCAAACGAATCGAACTGCATACCGATAGGCGAATTGGATGTCCCGTACATGCAAGAGACCATAATCTATGTACAAGTTTCCATACGAACTGAATGGCATACCGATAGGCGAATTGGATATTCCGTACATGTACGGGATTACGGTCCAAGTACCGGTTTCCAAAGGAGCCGAATGGCATCCGTTAGGCGAATTGGATTTCCTATACATGCTCAAGACCACGTCCAAGTACTAGTTTCTCTACGAACAGGATGACATACTGCTAAGCAAGTTGGATGTCTTGTACATATCCGGGACCACGGTCCAAGTACTGGTTTTCACATGAACCACTTAGCACGCTACTAGGCAAATTGTATATCCCTTACATGTCCATGATCACGGTCCAAATACCAGTTTCCACATGAACGAGAAGGCAAAATGCTTGGCAAATTGGAAATATGACCACAAACTCCTACATTATGTGTTTCAGTCCACCATTTATTTTTCTTATACCCACAGTGAAGTATATGCTATATATCAAGACGTCATAAGTAATAGGATGCATATATCAATAGTTATGTGAATATGAATTGATATGAATGCTAATACTAGCAAGTACAAGAGTAATATTGGCAGGTACAAGAATTACATAATATATTCACTGCGTGAGTGACGTGATAAATCTACTGCAAGCACACAGTGTTAATTGTAGCGCAAATAGGTCGTTCCCACGAGGATCTAAGATATTTTGCGTTTTTCCTAATCCTATTTTTCTAACGGACTAACTAAGAGTTCTAAGTTGTTATTTTTGTAATTCTAATTAGCCTAGGATATAAAATCTACTAGTTCACAACCAAGTATTACTTCTATTATCTTTTTCCTATCATAAAAATTGATCCTTTAGTTTTAATCATTAGTTAAAGAGCACTAAGTAAGAACTATCAATTGGTTTGCAAGTATAACTCATCAAAAATACTACTTTGCATAAAAACAAACTAAATCATTAGATAATTCTATGAAAACGATGAAAATCAACAATCCCAAACCTTAAGGCATAGACTATCAAGAAACTTAACTCAAATATAACCTATTAAAGTATTAATTTACGAGTTGTTGTATTTAAATCTTTTCATAGAAAATCATATTTTTATTATTTTATTTTAGAAAGAAAACGATAATAAGCAATTACATGGTTGATCTCTAGTTTTATCTACATCTTAAGTCTAAACTAATTAGCTACTCATACTCCTAATTAACAAGATCCTATTTTTATTCATGAAATCAAGAAAATCTAATCTAGAAAGCAAGATTAATCTAAATTAGAAAGCAATTAAACATCTACACTAGAAAGCGATTAAATCTACCTAAAAAGTAATGAAAAGCAATAGAATTACCTCTGAAACTCGGTATGATGGCCGTTACCCCTTCAGCAAAATCCTAATATTTATTAATCAAAAGTACATCTAAAATAACATCTAAAAATCTCTCCTCAATTTACATAGATTCATGAGGGGTATTTATAACACAAACACAATCCTACTCATACTCAAACTCAATACAAAAGACATAAGCAACACAAACTAATCTCAAGATATATAAATCTAATTCAATCCATAGATATGAGAAACCAATGGTTGAGATTAGATGATATAAAATACTAATTTTTTTGTTCAAAATCCGAAATTAAGTTCAGCATACCCGTAACCCGTTGGATCGGAATTTCCATTTTATAGCACTTCAGTAAAATAGCCATAATTTTTGCATATGAACTCGGATTGCACTATTCTTGGTCTTGTTTCAAAGATAATTTCGAAATCTACAACTTTCTCCTGCACAAAATTTCCAGTTTAAACTTTATCTTTGCCTAATGTGCTCTTGAATTTGATGTTTCTTCGCTTGAGTTTCTGTCTTCACCAAAATTAACTTTTTTTTCTCATATTCTTGACAAATTTGCATTTGTTCTTCTCTCCCTTGCGAATTCTTTGTTAGCTACAAAAGCATACTAAATATACCCGAGTAGCAATTATTTATATACAAAAATAGATAAAATATGGGAGAAAATATATAAAATATTATACTAATCACACCCCCACACCTATCTTTTGTTAGTTCTCGAGCAAAACCTAGAGCTAAAAAGAAAATGATAAATTCTAATTCACTTTTGCAGTAATCGCGATTACACTTAGCATGTGCAATAAGCCGTTAAACCCTTAGATTATCCTAGTGGACGAGTTGTGTCTCGTGAGGGCTTGCAGTGAATATACCCACAAATTCGTGATGAAAATAGATTAAGGAATAAAGAAAAGAAAAATAACCCAAAATCAAGAAAAATAAGAAATTTATACAAAAGAAAGAAAAATATATTTTGATATTTTCTTCAATCAATCTCACTAATATACTAATTCAAGAACGCATTTAAATTATCAGTTTTCAAGTCAAGTATCATATCAAATACACAAATCATTTTGTTCAAAAACTCAAATTCTATCTTTCAATACCCATTAATAAATAATTCATTGACTCCTATATATCTATGTGCACGTATGATAGTCTAGTTCGGCCTTGAACTCTAACTCTAACTCATGATTAATCTCCTCTTTCTAAACAATTTTTCCTCTTTTTTTGTACAAATATTTTACCTTTCATGCGAATATTCACGCTTACTTAGATGCAAAGTACCTGATTACTCAGATCATACTCTTTATTTTTCATTTCTGAGGCTATTGCCTTAATACCAGGCTCACCCTCTTTTTCCTTTTTTTCATTTCTGAGACTATTGACATAATTCCATGTTCACCCCCTTTTTTTTTATTTTTTAAAGATTATTGTCTTAAATCTCAGGCTCATCCCTTTTTTTCTTTTTTTTTAGGATTATTGCCTTAAATACCAGGCTCAACCCTTTTTTTATTCTTTTTTTCTTATTTAGAGAGAAGACTACTCAGTCATTATCATCTTTATTCTTAATCTAATAAATTAATATGAAGTGAAACATGGATGTATACTTACCACAAAATTACTATTAGTGGTATTTATTTTTTGAATTTTTATTTTTTCATAAAAATCTAAGTGTATTTTCCAATCTACTCTCCTATCAAACTTTAAATCTAAATTTATTTTTTTTATTTATAATTAGATTGATTTATTGAAGAAAATATTTTTGTATATTTTTTTTTACTTTTTTTTAGATTTTTTTAAAAACAATTTTACCCTAAAAACTACCCACAATGTAAAATAAAGAAACAAAAAAAAAATCTAAAAATAAAATAAAAATCCTAGAAAAAACTAAAAATCCTAGAAAAACACAAAAAAAGTTCCTAACCCACTCCCCCACAAATAAATTATGTATACCTTCATATATGAACTAAGGGTGGTAAAATAAATATGAAAACTATTGTACAAATATTATACAAATAATAAGAGCCATGAAATAAACACAATCTTAATATCGTCACCCTATTAACGCATGGAAAGCGGTTACAACTTCTCGATCACTTCTCACTTTCATAGTGTGTGTGTTTCAAATATAAAGTGGGTTCATTAAGGGGTCTCATCAAACTCCTAGTGGTCATAAAAATTCCTTTCTGCCTCTTATGGCGTTTCCGCTTTCTCTTTTCCCACATGCAAATTTTGGTTAGACTAAATAAATCTTCAATGCACATATCACAATCATTACAAATATTAAATAGGCATGCTGGATTATAATAAGATGTGAAGTGCATACCATAATCAAGTGAATCACGTGCAAAATGTGATGGCCCTTCTAACTCATGAAGCAACTCGAGGCCCTTCTAACTCACGAAGCAACTCGAGCTCATTCATGTCTTCAAAACTTTGTTCATTGTTAAGTGGCACACTCGCAAACGTGTTATCATACATAAAATCTGTGTAGGCCAACTCATCTAATAACATGATCTCCTCTTTGAAAATTTGCTCAAATGTTGGTTCAACATCAGCATATGAGATAGATTCAGTATATATGTTGTGAACCATACTTATCTTAATATGCGAGTACGTTATCGCCTTGCTCATGATAGAATCTAATCTTATAAGTCGAGCAAATTAATTACGGGACCACCTTGGCATATACCAACAGAGATGAGTGTATACGTGAGTTTCCTAAACTAATACAAGAAGTGGGGTGCGGTGAGATGAAACAGTGGAAAAAATATGATCAAAGAAAAATGTGTTGATCTACAGTGTTTAATTTTTTATTTTTTTTTGTATTTTTTTTTATAGAAGCAGAAACCAACATACAGAACAGAAGAGAAAAAAGTAGGAGAGACACAAAATATGCCACTAAATGGCTGCAAATGCCGCTATTTAGCGGCAAAGCCAGGGAGTTTAGCTCCCTAGTTTTTGCAGTGTACTTTTGATTCTTCTCTTGTTCCTTTTTATTTCCTATATCTGAACTTCGAGGTCTCTAAACACTCAACACACACTGTTAACCCATAAAACATTAGAAAAAGTAAGAAAATACCATTGATCTCCGGCAATGACACCAAAAACTTGATGTGATAAATCTACTGCAAGCGCACAGTGTTAGCTGTAGCGCAAACAAGTCGTTCGCACGAGAATCTAAGCTATTTTGCGTTCTTCATAATCCTATTATTCTAACGGACTAAGGGTTCTAGATTATTATTTTTGTAATTCTAATTAGCCTAAGATGTAGAATCTACTAGTTCACAACCAAGTATTACTTCTATTATCTTCTTCCTATCATAAAAATTGATCTTTTAGTCTTAATCTTTAGTTAAATTGCTCTAAGCATGAGCTATCAAGTGGTGTGCATCTATAACTCATCAAAAATACTACTTTGCATAAAAACAAACTAAATCATTAGATAATTTTATGAAAAAGATGAAAATCAACAGTCCCAAACCCTAACTAAGTATAGCCTATCAAGAAACTTAACTCAAGTATAACCTATCAAAGTATTAATTTACGAGTTATTGTATTTAATCTTTTTATAAAAAATCTATTTTTATTATTTTATTTTAGAAAGAAAACAATAATAAGCAATTACATGGTTGATTTCTAGTTTCATCTACATCCTAGGT
>JAYEPQ010000016.1:23999305-24416805 GCA_036321105.1 Dracaena cambodiana | reverse complement strand
ATGGAAGGACAAATCAAGTCCAAATCTATAATATTTATTCTCAAGAAGAAGATGGGGACAATAACCCTAAAAAAATTGATATATATATATATATATATATATATATATATATATATATATATATATATATATATATATATATATATATATATATATATATATGAATAATATAAATGAACTGACAACTCACATATATTACTTGTATTGAATTCAATTTTCAGTCTCCAATAACTATTTCAAAATATTTTTCAATTATGATGTTATTCTCTTGGGTTTATTCATATCTAATTTGACTTTAGTTTTGATTTGGTTTTTCTTCAAGCATACCCAAAATTAATGTTTTTTTGGTGCATATAACTTCTTTCCACTTGATAAAAGGAAAATTGAACTCTCAAAATATAAAATTTGATCTTAAAAAATTTAATGAGGATACCTTGATACCAAAAAATAGAATAAAATAGTTGGATCATTATTTTTTTACTGCTAACTTACCTAACTTATCTATATTGGCAGCACATATTTAGTAATTCCATATACATATTGTTTTGGGTCTCCCTTAATGGGTTAGACCAACTCCAAATCCAAATCAAAATCCATAGCCCAGTTCGTGCATAAGAAGAGAAGGATTATCGGTAGTTCCAAATGTATTCAACCATTAAATAAGGATGGGAAGGTTATATGAATCGTTATTAGAAAAACCATTCACACAAGGAAAATTCAAAAGAGAGGAAAACTAATCATAAAGAGTTTCTATAATGTTTTGGCTGTGAAAGTATCACTATTCTTGTAATAATGATTCCTTAGTTGTATAAGGGTTGTGAATCGCATCGTATCCGTAGGAACAATGACACAAATATGGATCTGTGCTTCAACCCATTTAATTTCATATACATATGATAAATACTCCACACACAAATATATGTATTATACTAGTATTCAAATATGAAAAAAGTTTGAAAATAAATTATCTATATAATATTTACTTCTTGTGAAAATGGTGCTATAGCATACTCCAGCCTTTGAATATTTTATGTAGATAGAGATTTTAACTTTTCATGGGTCAGCCATAAAAGCTCGTGTTATGTTCGATGTGCCTATACACATTAGCTAAGTGAAGTGTTCTATATATCATACTATGATACACAATCCTCTATCTAGGTTTCATGCAATTTATTCTAGTCTTTTTTACTTAAGTTTCATCGTGATCATAGAAAATATCTGGGAGAATTTGATCTAACTTATTTTTCTTTTTTACTCTAATATTTTTGTTGTGACACTATACTGATGCATGGCATTTTTGTAGGTATCTCTAAGATGGGTATATGAACAAGGAGTTAGCATGTTAGTAAAAAGTTTCAACAGGGAGAGGCTCAAGAAGAACCTAGAAATCTTTGATTGGGAATTAAAAGAAGAAGACTTCCATAAGATTAGTCAACTTCCTCAATGTAAGAAAGTCACTATTGAGGCAATAGTTTCCAACAGAGGTGATTGGAAGCCACATCCTGATGATGAACTGTGAGGTGCAAGTGTTATCAAGGTGTATTATTTGGGTGATAAGACCATATGCCATTACTATTTTATGAATTTAAGTTGGTATATTAGTTGTAAGACTGCTTCAATATTTGGATCTAAATTATAATGTTCTTTAAATTTATACCTTTTCAACTTATCTTCCTCGGTCAAATGGACATCATTAATTGTATTACTGAAAGGATCTTTGGATGCCCGGAGGGTCGTTACCCAAATAAGTACTTGGGTATATATCCTTCTTAAGGCTGGGGAGATTAAGGAGGCAGGATTAGAAAAACCTTTTAAAACAGCTTAACAAAAATCTGGAGGGGTGGCGAGGAGAGTTATTATTCCTTTGTGGATGGATTATACTGTTGAATGCAGTATTTTTTTCTATCTCGATCTTTTCATGTCCTACTTTAAACTGCTCTCTTGGGTGCGGTCCAATATTGACTATATGTAGATGCACTTTCTGTAGAGAGTTCTTGATACCACCTTCGTATCCTGGGATAAATTACGCAGGAAAAAATAGGAGGGTGGTCGCCATTAATAGTATTGAGTGCATGAATTTGGTTTTATTGACCAAATGGTTGTGGTTTCTTTTGGAGAAATCAAATTCTCCAATCAGTATAGTACACATGGAGAAATATGGGCCATAATCGAAGGTCTGGTCTAATAAGCATTCTGATTCCAGGTATGCCTTGAGCTTTTATGTGGTTATTCTTCCAGTTTAGAATATGCTCCAGATGGTAATATTGACAATGGGAATAGAGACATTTTCTGGAAGGATAGGTAGGGCCAGAACCTTAGACTTCATGACTCTTACTGTAACAATCCTGTCGGTTACCACCTGCCGAGCCTCTCCCTCTAATCTCGGTTTTTTCCTCGACTACCTCATTTTATTTGGAACTGTAATAATCCTTATTTTTTTTTTTTCATAATTAAATGAATAACAAATAAACATAATAATTTAAACTATTCATCTTCCCTCTTTTATAACATCCCAAATTCATTCATTTTTCTAACCTTTTAAATTCTATAACCCTCAAAACCTTTTAAATTCCATAACTCCTCAAATCCTTTGAATTCTATAACTCCCTAAACCCTTCACATTCTATAACTCCTAAATCTAACACTATATAAACCCAACCTCTTTTCTAAATTCAATTTTACACTCATCCTCTTAAAAAAAAAAAAAAAATCTCTCTCTCACTTTGTTGGAGCGCCTCGTCGGACCGCTGTCGTTAGCCTCGCCGAAGTTTTGACAAAGAAACTCCTATTTCTTTCTTCCCTTGCTCTACTATTTGAGGTATTAATTTCTTAAATTTCTATTGCATTTATTTAATTAGACCATAGGATTAGCTCACACCCTATCTAACAACCCTAATAAAAGATATCCACCATCTTATAGACCCAATAAGATTGATTCAAATCCATTTATTGATTTCAAATAGAATTTAGGGTGATCCTACAATTTTAGGCCAAAACATTATCTATAAATCAATTAGGAGATTCTTCTCAAAAATAAATATAAAATAAAATAGGAAGGAAATAATTTATCATTTAAATAAAATCTTTATATGCTAAACTTATCCAATAAATCCAACAAACATAAAATCAAACAAAAACATAACCATATAAGAGTTGAATTATATTTGTGTTAACATAAACTTCAAGATTAGTATTAATACAGCATATGTCCAGCTGAGCCCACCTTACACATCCTATAAGCCTCTCTTGCCAAACAAATAAGATTATAGTTCGATGAGAATTAACCAATTCAAATGTTTACAAAATATGTAACTAACAACTTATTAGGACAATATTAGAAGTTAATTTTCTACACTAATATTATTTAACTTTAAAATTAATACTAAGTGCTTTATGAAAATTAGAAATTCCCTAAAAATCACCTGAATTTATGATGAATAATTTTTAACAAATATAATTTTATGTGTAGATTGCTTCGTGTGATTGCCAATTGGTAGACCTTCGCAAATCGAGGTGAGTTCTTTTTGGACTCACTAAACATGCTAATTTTTCTTATAGAATTATTACTTCAATTGTATCATCTAAATTTGTTATTACAAATACTATTTCTTTATATTGTTAGAATTTAATTTGTAGAAGCTAAATGTGTAATTACAAGTGCAATCATTGACATATCTGTTATTTCTTTATGATGTTAGAAATTAAATGATTATTTGTTAAATTACAACATGTAGTTAGGTTTTTAATAAATCATGAAAAAGGCTATAATCGTGGAAACATACTGTTTGTGATATCATTCTATATCGGTGTCTAGAAAAGTTTTGTATACTGGTTCTCTAATTAAGGAACGTGCAATGCACGGAAAACCTCCCATCATTCATACACTGGCCTTGCCGATATTTCTATGATGTCTCAAATCAGTAACTCTTGCATATAGCTAATTGTGATTTATTGAATAAAATATAAAACGGATTCTATAAATTATGTTGTTAACAAATTAATAAAATCTAATTGAAATATTGTACTCGAAATTCAATATACAAGTTATGAAAACCAAAATTTAGACATGCATGTACTATACTTAAATGACACTGGGTTGGGGTAGAAACTGAGTGATGGAAATATACTCTGTTTCTGTTGTAAACTTGTTAAGTTGTACAACTGAATATTTCGCACACCATGGGTGCGTGATGATTTGTTGGATCATACCTGACTATAATTCCTGTTTGCCTGACGGCAGGTCCGACTCAGCACCGGACAATCCTGTGACCATTTCCTGGGTCTGTACAGGAAACAATCGAAACAGTTGTATCCCATCTGTTAGCTTTTCCAATTATATGACATATTAGACAAAAATACCCCTATTATAGAATTGACTTTACTAAAATGATAAACTTGCTATGATTGTGACCATACTAAAAGATATTTGCTTTAACCTGTCACTTAATATTATCGTTAATTATGGATTTAATGTTTTTCTAAAACTTGCATTATTACCATGTTAGACATAATTATTACATCACATTTTTCTGTATTTATTGTGTTGGTCGCTATCTGACGACCTGGATATGCATGTCCAGTGACTGAGTTGAACCCTGTTGATCCTACCGCGGAAGACATGGAGTATTTTGCTGCAGTGACCGAAAATCAGTAGTTATCATGTACTTAGTTTGTATTAAATACAGTCTTTTCATGTTCTTGAACCTATCATTCCTTAATGGATATTATCTAAAGTTATCCAGTATCGTCCTTCTGTTCTCTTTATGTAATAGACTTCATGGATCAATGAATGTCAGTTTATTTATCTACGTGTATTTATTCTTTGTGGCTGTGATATTATAATTGAGGCTTTAGCATATTCAAACTGAATATGTTGCCGGTACCTGCTACACGTGCTCGTATACCGTATATTGGGAGCGGGGCGTGACAGGTATTTTAGTGGTATCAGAGACAGGTTCAAAAATGAGTTGACCCAACGAGGTTGAGTTAACTTGGAATTGATCCTAAGCTTGAGATCACAGCCATATGAATAAATGTAGATATTGAAGATTTCATTACCATATCTCTTGATTCAAACTTCCTTTGATTCTATTTTTCCTTATCTTCTTTAGTACGATGGCACAAAATAATGAATCTGAATCGAACTCGAACACTAGCTCAATTAATGCCGCAGAGATGTTGGGAGTACTTCGTGGAATGATGGAAGCACAACAACAACAAACTCAGATGATGCGTACTGGAATTACGGCAGCATTAGAACAAATCAATGCGCCTCGACCACAACGAGTTGGGAGCATTTCTGATTTTCGACGCCTTCATCCTGCAACTTTCTCTGGAACAGTTGGACCACTTGAAGCTGAACAGTGGTTGGCCGAGATGGAGGATCTTCTTACAGCTGCACGAATTCCTAAGGAGGATAAAGTTGATGTTGTGAAAATCCAGCTGACGGATGTAGCTAGAACCTGGTGGCAAGCTGAAGGAGACCGACTGGAACAACCAATCGTATGGGAAGATTTTACTAAGAGTTTTTACACAAGGTTCTTTCCAAAGGCAGCTCGAAGGGAGATGGAACAACAGTTCATCAACCTGAAACAAGGAGGAAAGTCTGTAGAAGAGTATGCAGCTGAATTTGTCCGTTTGAGCCGATTTGCACCATACATGGTTGTTGATGAAGAAGATCGAGCTCATCGATTCCAGCAAGGTTTAAGATTGGACATCCAGAAATATTTGGTGTCTTCCAAACTTGAGACTTATGCTGAAGTGATTGATACCGCAAGAGGTGTAGAGCAAGTTATTAATAAAGAGAAGCGAATTCAAACAATATCGAAGAGGTCTTTCAATCAAGTATCTGGAGAATCTATTTCCAAAATGGGTCCTACCGAGAAGCGACCTTCCATCCCTCATCCTCAAAAGCTCATATGCAACTTCTGTCAGAAACCTGGTCATCTCAAGAAGGACTGCAGAGCTGCTAATGGACTATGTTTGGCCTGTGGATCGGCTGAACATACTTTGATGAATTGTCCGAAGAGGAGAATTAGTGAAGAAATGTCTCGACCTGCTATTCCCCCACAACAAAGGAATGCAGGGCTCAATCAAGGCAGACAACCTCTTACTTCTCAAAAGAAAATGTTCCAGCAAGCTTTGAAAAATAAGGGAGTGGACCATGGTCAGAGTTAAGCTTTCAATCTCACTGCGGAACAGGCTGAAAATTCCAATGAGGTGGTGACAGGTACAATTTTAGTACATGGTACACCAGCTTTTACACTATTTGATTCTGGAGCTTCACATTGTTTCATTTCATCTGCTTTCGTATCCCTTCATGACATTCCATGTGATACTTTGACATCTAATTGGAACATTAATACGGGTAATGGAGCTATAATATCTAGTAAAGTGTGTAGACTATGTCCTGTGGTAGTATGTAGAAGGGAGTTCTATGCCAATTTTCTTATAATCGAACCTAGTGGATTCGATGTTATACTTGGAATGGACTGGCTTAGTACTTTCCATGCAGTGATTGATTGTCGAAAGAAAAGTGTCATATTTCGAATTCCGAATCACCCGGAATTTGAATTTCTTGGAGGTAGTAAGACACTAGAGTCGGCAAAATTTAGAGCTAGATCAACAAGTGAAATATTCATCATGATGGATGAAAAAGATGAAGATATTCCGGTGGTGTCAGAATATCTAGATGTATTTGCAGATAAGTTTACTGGATTACCACCTGAGAGAGCAGTAGAATTTTCTATTGATCTTATTCCCGGTACGGCGCCTATATCTAAAGCACCATACCGAATGGGACTAGTAGAATTGGCAGAAGTGAAATGTCAATTGACGGAGCTTGAAGATCAAGGATTCATTAGACCCAGCACCTCGCCGTGGGGAGCACCAATCTTACTTACGGGAAAGAAAGATGGGAGTAAAAGGCTTTGCATTGACTACCGAGGATTGAATCAAGTCACGATCAAAAACAAATATCATTTGCCTAGAATCGATGACTTGTTCGATCAACTCGGGGGAGCTAAAGTTTTTTCTAAGTTGGATCTCAAGTCAGGATATCATCAAATAAGAGTCAAGAAGGAAGATATACAGAAGACTGCTTTTCGAACTCGATATGGCCATTATGAATTTCTAGTAATGCCATTTGGAGTGACAAACACACCGGCTGTATTTATGAATTTGATGAACCAAGTGTTTGCTCTATACCTGGACAAATTCGTAGTTGTGTTCATCGATGATATTTTAGTATACTCCAAAAATGATGAAGAACATGCCGAACATTTGAGAATTGTGTTGGAGACTCTTCGAAAAGAGAAACTCTACGGCAAACTTAGTAAGTGCGAGTTTTGGCAGAAAAGTATATCTTTTCTGGGACATATCATCTCTGGAGAAGGAATCTCGGTTGATTCGCGTAAGATCGAAGCAGTGAAAAACTGGCCTGTCCCGAAGAATGTGTCCGAAGTTAGGAGCTTTCTTGGATTAGCTGGTTACTATCGAAAATTTGTTCAAGATTTCTCGAAGATCGTAGGACCCTTGACCAAGTTAATGAAAAAGGATGAGAAGTTTGTGTGATCAAGTGAATGTAATGAAGCTTTCGAAGAGTTGAAGATTCGACTTACTTCTGCACCAATTTTGGCGATTCCAGATGGAACAGGTGGAATGGTTGTATTTAGTGACGCATCTGGAAGAGGACTAGGATGTGTGTTAATGCAACATGGGTGAGTGATTGCTTATGCATCTCGTCAATTGAAGTCTCATGAGAAGAACTACCCAACGCATGATTTGGAGTTAGCAGCAGTAATTTTTGCTTTAAAGATTTGGAGACACTACTTGCTTGGAGATCGTGTGGATAAATATACTGATCATAAGAGCCTTAAATATATTTTTACTCAGAAGGAGCTCAACATGATACAAAGAAGATGGTTAGAACTAATGGCAGACTATGACATCAACTTACAATATCATCCCGGTAAGATTAATGTAGTTCCTGATGCTTTAAGTAGAAAACCAATGGCGATGTATCTTACTCAGCAAAAGAAGTTGCTCGAAGAGATGAGGAGGCTAGACTTAGAAGTCATCTTGCCAAAATCAAAAGTACAATTTATGGCCTTACAACTCCAATCATCATTAGTTGAGAAGATCAAAGAATGCCAGAAAGACGACCCCAAACTACAGAAATTTCGAAGTGAAGTTGAATCTGGACGGAGATCAGACTTAAACATTCATGCTGATGGATCACTTCGATTTAAGAACATACTTTGTGTGCCAAAGGGAAATGTTCGAGAAGAAGTTCTTTCGGAAGCTCATAGTTCAACATATTCAGTACATCCGGGAGGCACGAAGATGTATCAAGACTTGAAGCAACACTTTTGGTGGCACGGAATGAAGAGAGAAATTGCTCGATTTGTATCCAAATGTTTGGTATGCCAACAGGTAAAGGCGGAACATCAGAGGTCACCGGGACTTTTGCAACCTTTGCCAATACCCAAATGGAAATGGGAGGAAATTACTATGGATTTCGTTACGGCCTTGCCGCGAAGTCCTAAGGGTAATAATGCTATATGGGTTATCGTGGATCGTCTCACAAAATCGGCTCATTTTATCCCATTTCGTGTTGGACAGTCGACGGAAACATTAGCAGAGAAATACATGCATGAGATTGTACGACTTCATGGTGTTCCAATCAGTATTGTATCAGATAGAGATACTAGATTTAGATCTCATTTTTGGAAGAGTTTGCAAGAAAGTTTGGGATCTAAACTTAAATTTAGCTGTGCTTATCATCCTCAAACTGACGGACAATCAGAGAGAACTATCCAAACTTTAGAGGATATGCTTAGAGCATGTATGCTAGATTTTGGTAGGTCTTGGAAAGATCACCTTCATCTTGTTGAATTTTCTTACAACAACAGCTATCAAGCAAGTATCAAGATGGCGCCATTTGAAGCATTATATGGAAAGAAATGTCGATCACCAGTTTATTGAGACGATATTGGAGAAAAAAAACTTTTGGGACCAGAGATGATTACTCAAACAGTGGATAAGGTCAATCTAATTCGTAAACACCTAAAGGCTGCTCAAGACAGGCAGAAGAAATGGGCGGATACTCATCGAAGATTTTTGGAATTTCAAGTTGGAGATTTAGTATTCTTGAAAATATCACCATCCAAAGGTATTATTCGATTCGGTTCACGAGGAAAGCTTAGCCCAAGATTTATTGGTCCTTTTGACATTGTGGAGAGAGTTGGAAAAGTATCATATCGTCTAGCACTCCCCCCATCCTTAGAAGGTGTTCATAATGTGTTTCATATATCCCAACTCAAACGCTATGTTCGGGACGAGAATCATATATTAGATTATTCAGAGTTAGAGCTCAGACCAGACCTCTCCTATCAAGAACAACCAGTAGCTATCATCGAGCGACGAGAGAAAGTTTTGAAGAGTAAAGTCATTCCCCTCGTTCTAGTTTGGTGGAATCATCGATCACCTAAAGAAGCAACCTGGGAACGGGAAGACGATATCCGTGAACAGTATCCGCACCTTTTTGATTAAGACTTCTGGTATTGTTCTATCTCTTATTTAATTTCGAGGACGAAATTATTTTTCTAAGGGGGATAGAATGTAATAATCCTTATTTTTTTTTTCATAATTAAATGAATAACAAATAAACATAATAATTTAAACTATTCATCTTCCCTCTTTTATAACATCCCAAATTCATTCATTTTTCTAACCTTTTAAATTCTATAACCCTCAAAACCTTTTAAATTCTATAACTCCTCAAATCCTTTGAATTCCATAACTCCCTAAACCCTTCACATTCTATAACTCCTAAATCTAACACTATATAAACCCAACCTCTTTTCTAAATTCAATCTTACACTCATCCTCTTAAAAAAAAAAAAAAAAATCTCTCTCTCACTTTGTTGGAGCGCCTCGTCGGACCGCTGTCGTTAGCCTCGCCGAAGTTTTGACAAAGAAACTCCTATTTCTTTCTTCCCTTGCTCTACTATTTGAGGTTGGTATTAATTTCTTAAATTTCTATTGCATTTATTTAATTAGACCATAGGATTAGCTCACACCATATCTAACAACCCTAATAAAAGATATCCACCGTCTTATAGACCCAATAAGATTGATTCAAATCCATTTATTGATTTCAAATAGAATTTAGGGTGATCCTACAATTTTAGGCCAAAACATTATCTATAAATCAATTAGGAGATTCTTCTCAAAAATAAATATAAAATAAAATAGGAAGGAAATAATTTATCATTTAAATGAAATCTTTATATGCTAAACTTATCCAATAAATCCAACAAACATAAAATCAAACAAAAACATAACCATATAAGAGTTGAATTATATTTTTGTTAACATAAACTTCAAGATTAGTATTAATACAGCATATGTCCAGCTGAGCCCACCTTACACATCCTATATGCCTCTCTTGCCAAACAAATAAGATTATAGTTCGATGAGAATTAACCAATTCAAATATTTACAAAATATGTAACTAACAACTTATTAGGACAATATTAGAAGTTAATTTTCTACACTAATATTATTTAACTTTAAAATTAATACTAAGTGCTTTATGAAAATTAGAAATTCCCTAAAAATCACCTGAATTTATGATGAATAATTTTTAACAAATATAATTTTATGTGTAGATTGCTTCGTGTGATTGCCAATTGGTAGACCTTGGCAAATCGAGGTGAGTTCTTTTTGGACTCACTAAACATGCTAATTTTTCTTATAGAATTATTACTTCAATTGTATCATCTAAATTTGTTATTACAAATACTATTTCTTTATATTGTTAGAATTTAATTTGTAGAAGCTAAATGTGTAATTACAAGTGCAATCATTGACATATCTGTTATTTCTTTATGATGTTAGAAATTAAATGATTATTTGTTAAATTACAACATGTAGTTAGGTTTTTAATAAATCATGAAAAAGGCTATAATCGTGGAAACATACTGTTTGTGATATCATTCTATATCGGTGTCTAGAAAAGTTTTGTATGCTGGTTCTCTAATTAAGGAACGTGCAATGCACGGAAAACCTCCCAGCATTCATACACTGGCCTTGCCGATATTTCTATGATGTCTCAAATCAGTAACTCTTGCATATAGCTAATTGTGATTTATTGAATAAAATATAAAACGGATTCTATAAATTATGTTGTTAACAAATTAATAAAATCTAATTGAAATATTGTACCCGAAATTCAATATACAAGTTATGAAAACCAAAATTTAGACATGCATGTACTATACTTAAATGACACTGGGTTGGGGGAGAAACTGAGTGATGGAAATATACTCTGTTTCGGTTGTAAACTTGTTAAGTTGTACAACTGAATATTTCGCATATCATGGGTGCGTGATGATTTGCTGGATCATACCTGACTATAATTCCTGTTTGCCTGACGGCAGGTCCGACTCAGCACCGGACAATCCTGTGACCATTTCCTGGGTCTGTACAAGAAACAATCGAAACAGTTGTATCCCATCAGTTAGCTTTTCCAATTATATGACATCTTAGACAAAAATACCCCTATTATAGAATTGACTTTACTAAAATGATAAACTTGCTATGATTGTGACCATACTAAAAGATATTTGCTTTAACCTGTCACTTAATATTATCGTTAATTATGGATTTAATGTTTTTCTAAAACTTGTATTATTACCATGTTAGACATAATTATTACATCACATTTTTCTGTATTTATTGTGTTGGTCGCTATCTGACGACCTGGATATGCATGTCCAGTGACTGAGTTGAACCCTGTTGATCCTACTGCGGAAGACATGGAGTATTTTGCTGCAGTGACCGAAAATCAGTAGTTATCATATACTTAGTTTGTATTAAATGCAGTCTTTTCATATTTTTGAACCTATCATTCCTTAATGGATATTATCTAAAGTTATCCAGTATCGTCCTTTTGTTCTCTTTATGTAATAGACTTCATGGATCAATGAATGTCAGTTTATTTATCTACGTGTATTTATTCTTTGTGGCTGTGATATTATAATTGAGGCTTTAGCATATTCAAACTGAATATGTTGCCGGTATCTGCTACACGTGCTCGTATACCGTATATTGGGAGCGGGGCGTGACAGGAACTAATCATTTCCCTAGTCAATTATGCAAATAGCAAAGTTACAATTCCATAAAGAGTGGTTGGGAGAGTACTCCTATGCCATGTTGCATTGCATGACGTAAGCTCAAAGTCCATCTTTTTTTCAATATCCGGCTCCTCTTCATCTTCCCTTGTTAATGTTCCTCCAGCAGCAAAGTTCAATTTTGGCTCCAACAGAATGTATGAAGCCCCGAGACTCTTCTTTGAATGAAAGCCAAGAAATCATGCTTATACATCATCACTTCAACTAGAAACCTCTAAATTATATAACATTATTATGTTTTTATATGGCAAACTCCTCTCTTAAGTCTTTCTCCTTTAAGAACTTCTATTTGGTCTACCTAGCCTCGAGTGATAACCTTCTACAATGAATTCTTACAAATTAGATCATCAGGGCTTAGCAAAAGACTCGTATCTTTCTACCCATTACTTCAAACCAGCTCATTATTCTTTAATATATGTTAAAACTCAGTTCCCCATAACTTTTCATCATCTTTTCCAATCATGACTTTACCCTAGTTGAAATCCGAGTAGAAGTTGATTAATAGCGCAACAACTCTATATTGTCACTCACACCTTTACTATATTTCGATCATAACTTTTGATCTAGTAGTCTAAATGAGTTTATTCTTCTTGTATTTATGTTAGAATTCAATTTCTTACAAATTTCTTTGCTCCATATTTGCTGAAGTTGACTTAAACCTAGTTGAAACTCGATTTGAAGTTGAAGGAAGCACAATAGTTACTAGGTTATCTATTGTATATCCTCTTAGTATTTCAACCACAACTTTTCATCAACAGCTTCAATTATGCTGATTCTAATCTTGTTGTAAAGAGAATTCAACTTCTAGAACTTTTATTTTACTCCTTCCTTAATTATGTTTCTAACCCCACTAAAATCACACTCAAAATTAAATCATCACACACTCCTATTCACGCCAAGTGTTCCTCCAACACTATCGACAAGGATCTTCCTTTGCTGGCACTGTCAATAAGGATGGTCCTTCATCAATCCTGTCAGTCAGGATGCTACCCCGCCAACACATTGGTGAGATTCCTGCTCTGCCAAACCTGCATCTCCGCTGAAATAAGTCCATCTCTGCCAACACTAATGTGATCTTGGACTCATGAGAAAAATAATTCGATAACCTATAAATTAGATTTTAATTCCATTCTAATTCCCACTTTATCCTAATAAGGAAAGAAAATAAAATGACAATAAGATAAGTTTAAAATAAAGAAATCTAAACAAACTGAAAAGAAATAAGAAATCTTTTTGTATTTTTTTATTTCCATATCAAGCTCAATTAAGACATGAACATGGATACTCAAAAGCTTTCAGTATTAAAGTATTGCCCTTAAACTAGCATTCTTAATATCCCATCATGATTACTTAAATCTTATCATAGATGCACCTAACTTTTGATTACCCACTTCTATGCACATTGTAATTGTGTAAATGAGTTAATTTAGCTTCCAGATTTTAGTCAAACTCATAGGAACCCGTTTCATCTTTTTTCATTTTTCTCTTATAAATGCTCACCGTTTATGTGAAAACTTATACTTCCTGAGGTGCAAGTGGCCATTACTAAGCTTATGTTTGTGATAGAAGTCTGTAAGTATTTTTCGTGTGAATATGTATGATTCTTGAAGCAAATGCACCCAACTACTTAGCACTTCCTTATATATATATATATATATATATATGTATATATATATATATATATATATATATATATATAGAGAGAGAGAGAGAGAGAGAGAGAGAGAGAGAGAGAGAGAGAGAGATTACTGTAGATGAGCCTCCAGCTCAGGAAAAGTTGCATGAGCTAGCTGCAAAACTATAATGATCCAAAGTTTTTTTTTTAATTTTTTTTTATAATTACTGTCTCTATCTCCTTAATTTCTTTCAGATTAAATTTTATAAATTTTGGAGTTTATTTACTCTTCCATCAAATGCGTACAAAATATTTTATTCATTGAAAATCGTTAATTTTGTGTCAACTTGATGGAGGACCAAATCAAAACTAAGACTCAAGAAATTGGGGGTCGAGATCATAATCCAATTTTTATTAAAAAAAGATTATTGAAAAGAGTGGAAATGAATTGCAGCTCAGGTAATTTGCATGAGCTGTAAGCTCATTTCCATTTTTCTCATATATATATACACACACACACATACATATGTGTGTGTGTATGCATGATTCGTGCGGCAAATGCACTCAACTACTTAGCACTTACTTTCTTATATATATATATATATATATATATATAAGATCCTTGCTTTAATATCAAGCTCACCTCTAATTTTTTAATGATAATAGGTTCTTCTATATAGTTATCCTATTTCTATCAGCATTCATGACTCATCATGTTAGTGCTTAGAGTGCATATTAGTTTCTAATATTAAGTATTAGAGTATCTTATTATTAGTTTTAAGCTACCAATAAAAATTAGCTAGGAAATACTATTGTATAGGTGTGAAGTTAAGATATCAATTTATAATTATCCAATGTAAATGCTTTAATCATACTTGTTACATTAAGAAAAAAAAAATTGTTTGTAAAAATTAAAATTTTGCAAATTTGTTTTTGCTTTTTTAGTGTTATATCTAAACATATGTAACATATGTTAAAATGAGCTTCCCTATGTATATCTATCCCAACCTTCCACTTGAATCAATTAATGTCCTCAGTGCATAAAGATATATAATTTTAAAAGTAACGCATTAAGACATTAATAAAATTAAGGGATGGTGGTTAGAAAACACCAGCATTTACTCGTCCTCCTCATCTGAAGACACAATATGTGACAATGGCTTTGCCCTTACCTTGGTCCATAACTTGTACATCTTTGACACATGCGGAGTGGTATGTTCCTACTAATTTCCCTTTCTCCACCACCTTATCTGATAGGATAGCTTCATCACCAGCTATATCTTGGTACATCCTGGTGACAAGCTGGAGATGGCGTTCTTGACACTGCTCGAAGTGGGTCTATCGGGCTTCCATGTGCATAAGCTACGTATCAATGGATTGGCAAAGTCTGACAGTGATTTTTGCAAACTTGTGAGGGTGATCACAGTCGGTTAGGCAAATTGAGTTACAGATCCTCCTTATTCTTGCTCTCCATGTCGGATTGACTATATCACCACCATCGCTCTTGTTGGTTGGGAAGTGAATTGTTCTTGGGATTTTGACAATAGCATCTGATCTAGTCTCATGCTCAAGCTCCTCCTAACTGTTTATTAGTTAAGTGCTCATTCGGCGAGTGTAAGTGTCAGTTGATGACAAATCAACCCCATGATTCGGGCATATTTGCACGAGCAAGCATGATAGAACTAACACTAGTTTTTACGCCCTCAGATGTCATAAGCACTCTCTGGCCTGCATCATGCACTAGATCACGGAGATGTATATAATATCGGAGACATTGAACAGGCACATCTACAAGATGCAGGAGAGAAGCACCGCATCCCTTCAGTATAGCTCTATCTTATTGGATGAGGACGTGATGTTATATTTTTGGTTATATTTTGAGAAAAGGAAGACAAAATCAGCTCCTTTAGCAAATCAGATCTAAGAGATCCGGTGTTGAATGCATAATCACTACAATTGGATCACATCTCTCGGAATGATGGGGTCTAGTGGGTGCTTGGGCTACCATGTCAGAAAATGAGGACTTCTTCGCAGGTCTATCCTTGATGGGAAGGCTCTCAAGATGTCTTACCTTGTCATTCCCCATACCTAAGAAAATGCTGGCTATTTGTCCAATGGGGGCTCCAAATGAACAAACGAATTTTGACAACCAAAGCTTCAATTTTTACCCAATTTTGTCCAATGAATTTGATTTTCTCACAAATATTAGATAAAATTTGTCCATAAATTCCCAAAAAATAACCAATTAAGTCAAAGACCACAAATAACGAAGTTTACATGTTCAATCTTTTCTAATTAACTCATAAAATTTGTAGATCTAAGTTTTTTGTACTCAAAATCTACCTTTTATAAAATTTAAACTAAACTAGTTAAAGAAGAGAAGCACTTACTAGCTCAAAAACCATTGGACATTCAAAAAAAATTGTGCAGGCTTGATCTAGGCTGACGAAATGGCTAGTGATTCTCCTAGATCTAGGTTTTAGAGTTGGTTTGGAAAAAAAACATTAAGGATCTATATATAAGGGGAGCGGTTGACAACCACTTCAACAGTGGCTATAACAGTGCCCTCGGGTAACTTTTTTCTTTGGTTGTAATGCAGGGTTGTCGACAGCCGCTTTGACAGTAGTTATGGCAGTCGTTCTTTGTTCAGAGACGACTATAAAATATGCTCATTTTTTATTAGAGTTAACTAAAGTTAGTCCGTAAACTACAATTTGTTAGTAATTTAATTAAAAGCTATTAGTTCTCCTAACTATACATTAGTAATTGAAACTAACAGTTAGTGAAAATTTTGAAAAAAATTAAAGATCATAAAGAAAATTTTGAAAAATATTGAAAAATTGAAAATGAAAGCTGTAAAATAAAATTGAAAAAATTGAATAACTAGAAATCTCATGTGCACAAATTCTCAAGATAATTTATAATTACTTTCCCCAACTTAAAATATACATTATCCTTAATGATTTAATAAATCCATAAAACATGTAAGAACAACATAAAATTGCGAGTGAAGTGATGAGAGTAGCTGAGTTTTTAGATCATGATATTTCGCAACTATAAAATAAAAATTGTTAGCACAAAAGTATACATATTTTATATAAGTGTCATCATTTTATGCTCAAGTGGATGGAGGGAGATCCACTAAGTCATGGAATTCCACCATATGTTTTGGGAACTCCAAAAAATGTTTAACACATTTTCCATTTAGTATAAACATATGACGAGTTTTTGGATTTTGATTTTAATTGCGCCATGAGGATTGATGGTTTTTATAATGAATGGTCCTGTCCATTATGAATGCAATTTCCTGGAGGATAAATAGAGGTGTGAATCGTATAATAGCATATTAGCGATGGCTTAAACTTTCGATGTAAAATGTGTTAATCGTGCAATGTTTTAATCTTCTCCTTAAATGTGCATGTGTTTTCGTATTCATCACATCTCAATTTGTCCAATTCATTGTGTTGAAGTTTTCGTAGAGGGCCTACTTAGTTTAAGTTCAAACTGAATTTTTTAAGTGTCCAATATGCTTTATATTCAATTTCAACTCGGAGATGACAAGTCTTACTATAGGGTAATCTATATAGAGACATGCTTATGGTTGTTCTGAAAGCTATGTGATAAGCTCATAAAGAATCATGCCTAAGGTTGTTCTAAAAGCCGTGCAATAAGATCATAAAGAATCATGCCCAATATACAGTAATCTATATAGAGACATGCCTAAGGTTGTTCTAAAAGCCGTGCGATATGCTCATAAAGAATCAACTAGTTGTAAGACCAGTATTTGTGAGATAAATTTACCATTTTCTCTAAAATTTGCTTGATTTCCAATTGGTAAGCTCTGCTTGTCCATTAGTTTGTGGGTGATATGGTGTTGAGATTATGTGTGATGTGATACTTCTTAACAGAATGTTCTCTTTAAGAAACTTGATTAATGTTTGCTGGTTGCTATTTCAACATGCTATTGCTTCCATCCATTTGAAGATAATCAATAGCTACGAGGATATATAAATATTCATTAGAAGCTAGAAATGGAACCATGATAGTCGATGCCTCAACAATTGAATACTTCTATTGTGAAAATCGATGTCAGAGACATGTCATTCCTTCGAGTTAGTGCTCCTAACCTCTGGCACGATTCTCATCATTTACAAATTCGTGTGTGTCTCTAAACATAGTGGATCTGTAAAATCCATAATGGAGTATTTTAGCTACTATCTTTTTGGATGAAAAATGCCCACTACAAGCTTTTGTATGATAGAAGGCTATAATGCTTTGAATCTCTTTATCAGGCACGCAATGCCTAATAATATGATCCGAGCAATATTTGATTAGATAGAGATCATCATAAAAAAATCAACGTACCTTGTATAAGAATTTTCACTTATCTTGAGAAATGCAGCATATCACCTACAACAAGAATATTTACTATACTAGCAAATCAAGAAGTAATTTGAATAGAAACTAACTGCTCATCAGGGAAAGAATTCCTAATATGTAGCTCAACATTATCATAAGTTAAGCGAGAAAGATGGTTACAGAACACATTCTCTACTCCCTTTTGTCTTGAATTTCTAGATCAAATTCTTGAAGCAGTAGTGTCCATCGTATGAGCCATGGTTTTGCATCCTTTTACACTAAATGATATTTGAGCATTGAATGATCTAACAACATGTAAGTTAAAGTATATGAATTAAATTTATCAACAGTAAAAGAAACTCCTTCTATGTGGTCTTATAGTTTATATGTCCGTCGTTAAGAGTCTTGCTAGTATACTATACCACGTGGGGTTTTCTGTCTCTTCGTTGCCCTAGAATTGCTCCAATAATATAATTATTTGCATCACACATTGTTTCTCGCAAAAGATGTGCCTCTTTTCATTGCCATGGATTTATAAATATTACAATAAAAATTATCCAAATTACAATGAAAATAAAGCAAAGAAGACAAACGAGAGGATTTATAGAACACGTCTCTCTCTCTTTTATAGAATAAGTGGGTTCTAACGTGGCTATGGAGCGTTGCTCTTGTACTCTGTTGACGATCTAACACCCAAAATCGGTTTTGAACATGGAGAATATAAAGAAGAAGTTTCTAGCCAGTGGCTCTTGCTACTGGTCAGCATGCTCTCTGTAAAATTAATCTCTGGTCTCTGATGATCTCTCCCCAAAAGATCCTCAAACATTCCCCTCTTGGCCCCTATTTATAAATTTTGAGGTTTTCTTAAAGATAAGGATGGAATCCCAGTTAAATCCCATCTCTGAAATTGTATTGAGACATGAAATTTTTAATTCTGAGTAATTGGAACAATAAGAATAAGAAGTCTGGTAGAAATCTAGATGGAAACCCAGTTCGGAAAATACAATAGCACCGTGCGTGTGAGGTTGTCATCCCTACGCAAGGCTATTAGCCTCGCGCGGGGCTGTTTGCCTCACGTGGGGCTATTTTCCCCACGCAGGGTAGTTAGCCTTGAATGCGCGAGGCTAATAGCCTTGCGTATGCGAGGCTATTTTGCCCCGTGTAGCCTTTTTTTCTCTTGCTTTCAAAATTTTCTATGCCTACAAGATTCTCTCCAAAGTTTTTAAAATCTCATTTATTGATTCCTAACGATTTTTGAAATACTTTAGATTTCAACTCCTCAAGCTTCTATCACCCAAGTTTCATTAGGATTTAGTTACGCAGAGCTAATAGCCTTGCCCAAAATAGCCTTGCGGAGAAATAGTAGCTGCCTTGCAAAATTTTAGCCCCTTTAGGCGCTATTTCCTCCTTTAAATAGCCCCTTCATCTTCTTTATTTCCTTCATTTCAAAGAAATCCATTCTCTCTTTTCAAATTCCTTTGAATTCTCTTCGAATCTCTTCGGATTTCTTAGATTCCTCACATCAATCTTTGTCAAATGACATCAAAGAAACCCCTGATCAGTCGGACCGGCACCGTCTCAGCCCCACGGCCGCCGATCGCTGGTGTTGGAAGAGTTCCTCTAGTCCTTGGAGGTAAAATCTTCTCCAAACCTTATTTTTTTCCTTTCTTTTGGGTAGAATCTTGATCTGAGGACATAATGAAGGATTTTAACCATGATTTTTGGGCAAATTTGGGGTTTAGAACCATATTTTTCCGTCGGCAGCATTGTGAGTTGCCAGCAGTCGTCGAACCGCCTTCGGGTGTTGTAATGCAAGCCCGTGTAGCCTCGCGTGAATATCCTCAAGGCAATAGCCTTGCATTTTACTATGCGAGGCTGTTAGCCTCACATCTTGCTTCTCTTTTACGATAGCTCCGCATTTCTTTACTTAGAGAAATTTTCCACGGTATTTGGTGATCTTCTGACTTCTTATTTGCTTGCTTTGGTAGTGAACTATACCACTTCTTTATCGAAGTGCCATCACTTCGGCTTCCAAGGAGGTCCTGATGGTCGAATTCGACTTAGATTTCATGCACAATCCCCTCGTTCACTCCAGGTAGCAGCAATGATCACAGGGATAGATTATCCAGCTACAGTTCATATACTATGCTGGAGTTGATAAGTGATGCCCCACTTGAAGGTGCCGATAGAGAAGAAATTGAGAATCTAGTCTTCCTCTTCGGCGATTCCATACTCATTTCAGAGGAGTCCCTTTACGAAGACGAGTGCAAGTGGCTTCGTCAAATAGGCGACATAAGAATATTTATCTCGGAGATGGTGAGGAGTTACTCTTTGACTTATCTTCAGAACATCTCTGTCTCTCACCAAATGGAGTGGAGTCTCACCAAAAATCAAGACGGCATCCCCATTAGTGATTTTGCCAGTCAGGGTCTTTACTAAGATGGTTCCGATAGGTTCCTTACTAGCTTATTCCCGGGAAGAGTAGGGAAGGATTTTCCTCTGGGAGAATCTCCTCAATTAGCAGTCACGTTCCTCAACAATTTCTTGAAGTCAAAGGAACAATACCCTACTCACAACTTTCGCACTCTTGGATAGATCCATTCAACATATAGGATGTGATGGAGTAGAATGATCAATTTCATTCTCTCTAAGTTCGAAGTAGGATATGGGGCTATCAGAAACATGTAGTATGGTCTTCCACATAGCGCTTATCATCTGTTCAGTATCTTGGAGATATATAACCCTAAATCTAGGACATTCTTCACTCCCATAGGTGAGCTTGGTCATGCTTTGCATGAGATGTTCAAAGTCTCCTTATTATCAATGGGAGAGCAATCATACGAAGAGATAGTTCCTACTACACAGGAGCTACAATGGATGAAGAAACAGTATCCCTAGGTGTACAAGACATATTGGGAGGTGACGTGTCACTACTGCATCTACCAAGAGGTCTCTGGAATAAGAAATCAAGGTGTTAGTCAAAAGCTATAGGCTAACTACCTATTTCAAGACGTTGATTATCTAGAGATTGTGGTGACGAAACTGGATCCTCTTAGTCGAGCTAGTATCGAAGCCAAAATAGCTCATTTGGATGCCACCTCTTATGTGGCAGAGTCAGATGAAGATGGGTTTAAAGTGAGCACGAGCTTCCAGATTTTTTATAATCAAGTGCAGACTCGTTTTTCCATCTCAGACAAGGGATTGATAGCGGGTTTCCTCATACTCTGGCTGAAGCACCGTGTCATCCCATCCGTTCCCCATGATGCTATTGATATTGAAGTTGTGTACCCGGTCATCCTCCTGGCTGATGGAAAGCCTCTCGGACTCCTACCCGCAATGGTTTGCAAGCTACAGAGCGGCCACGGAAACTCACTATCGAATTTTGCCCAGGGACCAAGAAGAAGAGGAAAAGTAGAAGTGTCGAACCCGAAGCTAAGATACCAACTCTCAACCCCAGAGTGAAGCTGCCCTACACCTATCTCTAAGCATGGTTTGTGATGCACTGCACGAGTCTAATGACTTCGCCTCCCGATGGCAGTAGCGAGGGCTCATTAATTCAAAGATATGAGGTTTGTGACTAGAGAAACAACTACTTTCATGCCATTCGGAAGACGGTGCGCAGCCACCAAAACTACCATATTTACCGTTAATTCCCCGACTTCTGAAGGGGCTTATGGAGAAGAGTTTCGAGATACCATTGGTCCTGATGGCTATACCACCCTCTCTTCTGGTTGCTTCTAGTGGTGATCAACATCAGGTCGGGGCATTTGCTATACCGTCAAGGGTCAATTTGCTACCTTGAACTTTATTTCCCCAGCTGATTTGATTGCCAGTTTGGATACTCGCAACTCTATGTTGATAACTCCAACACTTTGTTTCAATCTTGGGGTAACCTGTTCGAGGGTTCCAAAGGATGGTATCATTTCTTCACTGGCTGCACAGGAGCTCATTTCTCTATGCCCCAGAAGACTCCCAACCTTTATATGTCGCTCGGATCTGTTCTTGGTACCATAGCGTTAACACTGCAGCCACCTCTTTTTTGATAAACCACTCATGTATGAGGGAGATTGAGGCGTATTATTCTCAGAAGAAGGGTGCCAAGGTCATCTAAGTACGAGGCTTGGATGAGTTCCTTCCAGTTGATGATGATGATGTTATTATTGGGGTCGCACCTGCAGTACCCACTCCAGGTGATGTGCCTGTTCAGAAAGATGCTCCAGTCCAGGCTGACGTTCATGCACCAGTTGACGTGCCAGCACAAGTTGACGTGCATGCACCAGCTGATGTCCCATCCCAACCTGCTAAATGTGGTAGAAGAGATGCACCTACTCGGGGAGATTATGAGGCTGTAGCAAAACGTACCAGATCAGTGAGTTCTCATAGTTCTACTCACCCAGTAAAGAAGCCTCGTCATTCCCTTACTACCGAGCTAGCCAAAGAGTTGTCGTCTCCTCAGGGTGTCTCAGAGGTTGTTGGAGTTGTGGAGATTTCTGTGCCTATAGTGGCTGCTCATGAGGTTGCTTCTAATATTGTTACGCCTGTAGCGATCATTCTAGAGACTGTTTCTGAAGCTATTTCAGCCACTTCTGAGCCAGATGTCATTATTGTGGCTGGCTTGGGCACTGGTGCTAGTCCTTTGCCACCAGTTATGATGCCTAGAATGGCAACTCCTCGTCGCAGTCTAACAACCGGATTAGTGTCTTCTCGTAAGTTCAACCCCTAATACTTTATTTTTCTGCTTCTTTATACTTTTCTCTCTATGTAATGGGTTATATTTCAGGTGTTGGTTCACCGTGGCTTTGTTCTGCCTCCTATCAATCGCTCTCATCTGAGCATGTCGATTATTCGAGCACAAATAGTCATGGTGGTGGACACAGACGCCTACGAGGAAAGCTACTTCGCTCGCACCCCTGACACAAGCAAGCATAATCACCTTTGTTATGAGGAATTGGAGATAGTCGTTTCCGAAGGTGTTCCACCTCTGGCTTCTTTGACTGGCTTTGCAGGTATTCTTTTGAGCATAGTCTTTACCAATGATTTGCATTCTGCTATATCTTTATTATTCATTCACTATGCTTGTTTTGTAAATATTAGTGTTCAACCAGGTAGTTTGCTAGCTACTACTATCGCAACTCTGCCTCCACCTATGACGGTAAGCATAGAGGTCATTGCCGTCTCATCGTCCACTGATCCTGGTGTGGGACCCTTGACCGGGATACCTACTCTATCTGAACCATCATTGATGTTTTCTTTTGAAGGGATAGGATCCAACACTGGAAATATTTTGGAAGAGAGTCCTCCTTCAGAGTCTGCTCCCATTACCACCATCATAGTAACTCCAGGGGGCCTCCGTCCAAGATTCCAGAGTCAACTCATCCCTTGCTGCAATCATTGGTGTCACACATCATGGCGGTATTAAGCGGTGAGACTTCTCCTACCATCGCGGCACCTTCTTCAGTGATTCCTACTCCAACACTAATTCCGGCCTCAACCTGAGTTGTTCCTGATGGCGATACTCTTGAAGAGATTTTCCAGCACAGCGTCATGGACTTCTTGCACTTGTTACGGTGATGTGTGTCCATGTTCTTGGATGGACGTCGTTCCATAGATCTTGGGCACCCGATGTTGTTAAATTATCTAACCAACACTGAGAATATTGGTGGTTCAGAATGAGTTGCTTCTTATCAGGCCCACTTGACTACTTTTAGATGAACATGTTCGGGCTTTGAAGACTCTTCGATGAGCTGATGTCGTTGCTTGTCGTAGGGCAGAGTTGTTTGTATGGTAAGAAGAGTTTCGACACTAAGAAGAAGCCTGAACCGCTGAAGTTGGTAGTCTCCAGGCAAGTCAAGCGGCTATTAATGGAGAGATAGAGCAGGCGAGGTTTGAGTTGGATGCCAATCAGGCCACTATAGATCAGGCCCGTATGACAATCGCCAAAGCCTAAGCTATTCTTACAACCATTAAAGCGAAGCATGATGAAGTGCAGAAGAGATAGGACGAATTTGTCCTATGCCACAACTAGCTTCAACAGGACGTTAATATGCGAAGTAAGGCAATTGAGAATGCTAGGGTGCTAGCTATCCAGCAGCTAGCTATCAATGAAGACAAATTACGCCGCCAAGTGCTATTAACTGTAGAAGAGACTTGGTGAGCGGTTCAAGGATGCAGAGTCAAGTTTAAGGATTTTGGACAACCTTTAAATCTTTCTTCCTCTCTTTCTTTCTTGCTTTTCTTCTTTCGAACAATAAAACTATTTGTACCACCTTATTTTCTTTCTTTGCCTTTTTAATGAATAAACAATTTAGCTTCAATATACTGCATTATTATGAAGTTGTTGTGTGCCACACTTGCGGATCTTTTGGGGGTTTTGGTTAGATCTTTTGAATCTGTTGTATATTACGTTGCTTCCATAGCCACCTTTTTTGGAAAAGACTTGTCTGGAAAGTAGACAGAGCCGATATGAAAAAATGGAGCTGCGGACTTGTGGATTTTTGGAAGATAGAGTTGCGAAAAATGGAACTTATCATGGAAATGATGGGACCACAATAAGTTTTTAATTTCAGAATTTGTTTTGGAATCAACTCGCCTGGAAAGCATACAGAGCAAGGGTGATTCGCCTAGATAACAGACAAAATCAATTTGAAATTTGTGGTTGATTCGCCTAAAAAGCAGACAGAGCAAGAGTGATTTGCCTGGATAATAGACAGAATCGATTTGAGATTTGGGTTGACAGCCGAGGTGATTCGCCTAGATAATAGACAAAATCGATTTGAGATTTGAAGTTGACTCGCCTAAAAAGCAGACAGAGCTGGGGTGATTCGCTTGGAAAGTAGACAAAATCGATGATCGGGTCAGGATTACAGAATGACTTGCTTGGAAAGCAGACAGAGTAGGTGATCAGATCAGGATCATGGATTGACTCACATGGAAAGTATACAGAGATTCGCCTATATAACAAACATAATCGATGATCGGGTCAGGATTATGGGTTGACTCGCCTAGAAAATAGACAGAACTGGTGATTGGGTCAGAATCATGGGTTAACTCGCATGAAAAGCATATAGAGCCAAAGTGATTCGCATAGATAGTAGATAGAATTGATGATCGGGTCAGGATCATAGGTTGATTCGCCTGGAAAGAAGATATAGCTGGTAATCAGGTCAGGATCACAGGTCGACTTTGATGGAAATCATATAGAGGTAGGGTGATTCGCCTAGAAAGCAGACATAATCAATGATCAGGTCATGATCATAGGTTGATTAGTATGGAAAGCATACAGAGCCAGAGTGATTTGACTGGAAAGTAGACAGAATCAATAATTGGGTTAGGATCATAATAATGATTGTTTGCTAAAGTAGTTATGGGATGATTTGTGAAGTGAGTAAGATAATCAAATCTCGCTGTTAGAGGTAAGTGATGTGATAAATCTACTACAAGTGCACAATATCGGTGTAGCGTTGTATAGGTCATTGCCATAGGGATCTAAGGTGTTTTAGAGTTCACACTAATTCTTTAGTCCTAACAGATTAACTATGGGTTCTAAGTTGGATTTGAGTTATACTAATTAGTCTAGGATATAGAATCTACTAGTTTCCAATCATGAATTATTTCTATTATTTTCTTCTTATCATAAAAATTTGATCTTTTAGTTATACTCTTTACTTAAAGTGTTCTAAACATGTGTTATCAAGTGGTGTGCAAGCATAATGCATCATAGATACGACTTTTTATAAAAACAGACTAAATTGTTAGATAACTCTATAACAAAGATGAAAAGTAACAACAACAAATACTAACTAAGTATAGGCTATGAAGAAATCTAATTCAAGTATAACCTATCAAAGTACTAATCTACGAGTTGTTATATTTTAATCTTTTCATTAAAAAATCTTATATTTATTATTTTATTTAGGAAGAAAACACTAGAGAGCAACTATATGGTGGATTCCTAGTTTCATCTACATCTTAGAGTTAGACTAAATTAACTACTCATATTTCTAGTAAGCAAGATCATATTTTTATTCATGAAAGCAAGAAAATCTAATCTAGAAAGCAAAATTAATCTAAACTAGAAAGCAATTAGAAGAAAATTACCTAAAAAAAAATTGATGAACAGCAAAGGATACGTCTGGACTTTAGTATGGCGGCCGTTACCCCTTCGGCAAAACCCTAATTTTATTTATAATTACAAGTAAAAAATTATATCATGATGAAACCCTAGATTATAAGGATACAACTAATATATAGGCTTCAGAGAATCTAACACTAATTTGAGTACAAGTGAAAAACTATAAAATTACATTGAATCCCCCGTAAAAAATTCACCCAGATTGGGTCTCAAAGTGTCGCCAAACGGCGGCAAAAGTGAGCAATCCCAGCTCCAATTTTCCTATGCATAAAGATCTAATCCTTTTCTTTGTATTTAAATGACTATATTGAAGTTTGGGTTTTTACAGCTTCATAATCCTTTAGATTTGCTCACTTTTAACTCTTTTCTGGACTTGATTTCCTAATCCGGCTCTGAGTTTATACCATCTCCTTGTAGGAATAGGTTTATCTGAAAAATACACTAAAAATACCCGAGTAGCATAATTTAAATACAAAAATAGATAATATGGAGGTTATAAATATGCAACATATGACACTCATCACACCCTCATACCTATCTTTTGCTAGTCCTTGAGCAAAACCTAAACCTAAAAAGAAAATGAAAAATCCTAACTCATTTTCGCAGGAATCACAATTGCACTTAGCATATGCAACAAGCCGTTAAACCCCTAGGATACTCTAGTGGACGAGTTATGTCTCGTGAGGGTTTGCAATGAATATACCCACAAAATTCGTGGAGAAGTTAGATTAAGGAATAAAGAAAAGAAAAATAAGGATAACCTAAAAGCAAGAAAAATAAAAATTTATACAAAAGAAAGAATTTTTTTTAATGGTATTTTCTTCAATTAATCTCACTAATATACAAACTCAATAACGCATTTAGATTATCAATTTTTAAATCAAGCGTCATATCAGATATACTTATCATTTTAATCAAAAATCAAATCCTATCTTTCAATACCCACTAATAAATAATTCATTGGCTTATATACATCTACGTGCATGTGTGGTAGTCTACTTTGGCCTTGGACTCCAACTCTAACTCATGATTCATCTCTTCTCTCATAACCACTTTTTTAAAGAATATTTCACCTTACGCTTACTTAGGCGCAAAGTACCTGATTACTCGGATCATACTCTCTTTTTTTCTCTCTGAGGCTATTGCCTTAATAGCAGGCTCACACTTTTTTTTTCTCTCTGAGGTTATTGCCTTAATACCAGGCTCACCCCTTTTTTCTCACTTTTTTTTTCTTTTTTCTTTTTTATCATTATTAGGCTATTTCCTTAATACCAGGCTCACTCCCTTTTTTTTTCTTGTTTAGAGAAAGAAAACTCACTCAATCGTTATTATTTTTATTCTTAACCTAATAAACTATTGTGAAGTAAAAAATAGATGTATATTTACCTCAAAATTATTGTTAGCGGTATTTATTTTTTAGATTTTAATTTTTTTCATAAAATTCTTAGTGTATCATTCAATATAATCTCCTATCAAATTTTAAATCTAAATTTATTTTTTTATTTGTAATTAGGTTGATTTATTGAAGAAAATATATAATAATTTTTTTTTTATTTTACTTTTGTTTTTTCCTTGTTAGTTACCCTAAAAACTACCTGAAGTGTAAAATAAAAAAATTCAAAAATCTAAAAAAAACTAAAAATCCTAAAACAAAACACGAAGAAAATACCCAAACCACTCCCCCACACCTAAATTCGTGTATGCCCTCATACACGAACCAAGGGTGGTAAAATAAATATGAAAACTATTGTACAAATATTATACAAATAAATAGATTCGTAAAAAGTTACGATATCAATGTCATCACCCTATTAATACATGAAAAGCGGTTACGATCTCTCGATTGCCTCCCACTTTCATAGTGTGTGCATTTTAAATGTGAAGTGGGTGCATTATTGTATCTCATCGTCCTCCTACAAGTCACGAAATTACCTACTGTATCTTATGTCGCTCTCATTTTTTCTGTGTCCACATGTAAGCATTAATAATTGGGTTAAAGAATTTTTCATTATAAACTTGCCAATCATTGTTAGTAACAAATACATATGTAGAAATATCGTGAGTTGAGAAGAGTGCAATATGATCAAGTAAATGTGGTGGTGGCCCTTCTAATTCACGAAGTAATGCGAGGTCCTCTGCAAACAAATCCTCAAAATTTTGCTCATAAATCAATGGCACACTTGCACAAGTATCATAATACATATAATCTTTATATGCCAATTCATCTAATAATATGAGTTCTTTTTCGAAAATTTGCTCAAATGAGGGTTCATCATCAGTGCAAGAGGTAGAATGAGAGTGCAAACTATGAATCATGTTTACATCAATGAGAGAGCTCGTTGTGTGCTCATCCATATTGAATATGTTCAATGCTATAGCCATATTCCCAAATGATAGCTTCATGAGGCCACTTCTGCAATCAATTAATGCATTTAAGGTTGCAAGAAATGGTCTACTAAAAATAACGGGAATTTGATTCAGTGGATTGGAAATTGGCTCAGTTTACAAGACAATGAAGTCTACAGGAAAGATGAACTCTCCAACCTTAATGAGTACATCTTCAAGCATATCAAGTGGTCTCTTGATCGAATATTAGCTAGTGGTAATGTGACCTTGGTAGGTTAAAGTTTTCCTAACCCCAGCTGCTGATAAACAGTATGAGGAAGCAAGTTGACACTTGCCCCTAGATCAAGCAATGCCCTGTCAAATGTAGTGTTCCCAATTATGCATGAGATTGTGGGAGAACCTGGATTTTTGTATTTGATAAGTAAAGAGTTAGAGAGGATATGAGATATATTTGCAGTAAGAAAAAATTTCTCAGGAACGTTTCTTGCTCGCTTCTTAGTACACAAATCCTTGAGAAACTTAGTATAAGTCGGAACCTGTTGTATAATATCAAGGAGTGGAATATTAACCTTCACCTGCTGGAATGTTTCAAGAATCTTCTCTACTTGCGGTGAAGGCTTTCTAAGCCGATTGGGATATAGTGCTTTCGGCTTAGAAACAAGTTCTTCCAAATGAGCATGTGATGGTAATGAAGATAGATATGGATAAAGAGATGGAAAAGATGGTGTAGCCTACGAAATAGGAGTGAGATCAGGGAGCATGGCTACATTATTGTCCACTTGCTTGCCAGATCTGAGTGTGTGAATGGAATTGCATTGATGAACATGGGATGGAACAGACTTAGATGAGTTAGAGTTGGGGTTTATTATTGGTTGGCTCTGAAAGGTACCTGGCCCCCCCTCACTCAGCTGTGTGGCTAACTGTCGAACCTACTGCTCTATATTCTTGATCGACTAAGAACTTGTAAGAATTTGTTGGTCGGTCCGTTATATAAAGTCAGTAGACACTTTCATTAAATTTAGCATTTGTGTATCTAAATTGGACGTCGTTTTCAAAAAGTTCTCCATATTCATTTCAAGTGTCGTTAGCAATCTATCATAATCATTGTTAGACCCCTGCTGTGAATATAATTGATTATGTGTAGGTGATCTATTCTGCTTGTTCCCTTAATTTGAAGAATTTGGGTGTTGATAAGTACGCATATTTGGTCTTTGAAACTGACCAGTGGCTGGAGACTGCATATTAGGGTTGGGGACTCCCTGATATTGCCCTTGACCCCATGAGAGATTTGGATAATTCCTCCAGCTAGGATTGTATGTAGGAGTGTGAGGATTATTCATGGGTTGTTGATACAAGGTGTTAGCCTGCTCAAGTATGGGACCCATAGGATTAATTAATAATGAACACTTCTCCATAACATGATTCGGAGTTCCGCAATTAAAGCATGTGAAAACTTGAATTTGATTGGAGCGCTAGGAGTCTCCAATGCCTCAATTCTCCTTATAAGAGTTACAATCTTACCTTCGGCAGCTATAGAGCTATCGATACTATGGATCCCTCCCTTATGCGCAGAAGTTGATGTATTGGATTTCTTAGTGGGACTCTTCCACTGCATAGTTTTCCACGATAGGTCCTCAAAGAAGTCCAACACTTCATCATCATTCTTTTTCATGAACTCCCCCTAGCACATGGACTCAAAAAGAGTTTTGGATATATAATCGAGTCCTTTGTACACAATTTGACACAACAACAACTTTTCTATCGTATGGTAGGGGCACTGAGCTAATAGATCTTCGAACCGTTCGAAATATTTCCAAAAGGGTTCTCCTGGCACTTGACGAAATTGATTAATTTGATTTCAAATTTTTATCGTCTTGTGCATGAGATAATACTTCTTAAGAAACACCGTGACAAATTCATCCCAAGTATTGATTGAATTAGTAGGCATACTGTACAACCACTTCTTGGTGTTATCTTTGAGAGCGAATGGAATGAAGCGGAGCTTAATTGCATCCTCCGACAACTGCTATAGTTTTATCATCGCGCACACTTCCTAAAATTTACTGATAAAAAGATATGCATTCTCAGAATCAGAACTAGTAAATTTAGGAAGCATGCCGATATACTGCGACTTCAATTCATAGTGATTACCCGCTGCATATGGAAGTTTGATGCATGATGGTAGTGATGTGCGCAACGGGTAATATCGATCCTGAAGTATCGGGATCGGTTGGTCCATCTTGTCTCCCATAAACAAATCTGATCTCACTAGTTGACCAAATTGATCATGGGTTTAATGTGGCATGAAACAGCAACCGTGAGTGGATGCGTGAGTTTTCTAAACTAATACAAGAAGTGGGGTGTGGTGAAAATGAAACGGTGGAAGAAATATGATCAAAGAAAAATATGATGTCTTATAAGTTCTGATTTTTTTTATTTTTTTTATAGAACTAGGGATCCAAAATACAGAACTAGAGAAAACTAGGGAGAGAAACTCACTAACTTTGCCGTTAAATGGCGGCAAAGGCTGCTGTTTAGCAGCAAAACTAGGGAGTTTGGCTCCCTGCTTTTTGTAGTGTAATTCCGAGACTTTTCTCGTCCTTTTGCGTTCTGTATCAGAACTTCCAAGTTCCTACACACTCAACACACACTGTTAACTCGTAAAACGTTAGAAAAAGTAAAGAAATACCCAGCAACGGCGCCAAAAACTTGATGTGATAAATCTACTGCAAGCACACAGTGTCGGTGTAGTGCTGTATAGTTTGTTCCCATAGGGATCTAAGGAGTTTTTGCGTTCTCAATAATTCTTTAGTCCTAGCAGATTAACTATGGGTTTTAAGTTGGATTTGAGTTATACTAATTAGCGTAGGATATATAATCCACTAGTTTCCAACCATGAATTACTTCTGTTATCTTCTTCCTATCATAAAAATTTGATCGTTTAGTTTTAATCTTTACTTAAAATGTTCTAAGCATGGTTATCAAGTGGTGTGCAAGTATAACACATCAAAGATATGATTTTTTATAAAAAAAATACTAAATCATTAGATAACTTTATGACAAAGATAAAAAGTAACAACCCCAAATCCTAAGTGTAGACTATCAAGAAATCTAACTCAAGTATAACATATCAAAGCAATAATCTACGAGTTGTTATATTTTAATCTTTTTATTGAAAAATCTTACATTTATTATTTTATTTAGGAAGGAAACACTAGAGAACAATTACATGGTGGATTCCTAATTTCATCTACATCCTAAAGCTAGACTAAATTAACTACTCATAGTTCTAGTTAGTAAGATCATATTTTTATTCATGAAAGCAAGAAAATCTAATCTAAAACGCAAGATTAATCTAAACTAGAAAGTAATTAAAAGAAAATTACCTAAGAAAAATTGATGAACAGTAAAGGATACCTCTGGAGTTTGGTATGGCAGCCGTCACCCCTTCAGCAAAATCCTAATTTTATTTATAATTACGAGTACAAAATTATAATATGATGAAACCCTAGATTACAAGGATACGGCTAATATATTGGCTTCAGAGAATCAAATCCTAATTTGAGTATAAATGAGAAACTTCAAAATTACATCGAAAGCTCCGTAGAAAACTCACCCAGAGTGGGCCCCAAAGTGCCTCCAAACGGCAGCAAAAGTGAGCAATCACGGCTCCAATTTTCTTCTGCATTAAGCTTTGATCCTTTTCTTTAAATGACTATGTTGAAGTTTGAGTCTCTACAGCTTCATAATCCTTTAGTTTTGCTCACTTTTAACTCTTTTCTAGACTTGATTTTCTAATCCGGCTCTGAATTTATGTCATCTCCTTGTAGGAATAGGTTTACCTAAAATACACACTAAAAATACCCGAGTAACATTATTTAAATACAAAAATAGATAATTTAGAGACTATAAATATGCAACATATGACACTCATCAGTAAGATCTTAACATGATAGGTTTGTGACAAGTGTCTTTCATGTGATAATATGGGTGAGATGGTTCAAGTCTCACTATTAGAGATACGAGTTTAAAATGAAAGGTTCACGGGATTTTTAACAAACCCACAGCTATAAAAAGATTTGGTATGCCTTTACCAACCGCCGCTTGCATTGGGCTAGCCATACTATTCCTCAGCTTGATGAGTTGTCAAAGGCTTTGTTTGGACTTAAATGCCAAACGTTCCCTTTTTCTTTTGCCTTTCAGCTTTGGGTTGTATGATTTCATGCACCCTTGCCCCTACTATGATAGGATTGGCGAGGAAGGTGTCTTCTTCCCATTGCTTTAGCGACATTGCTGGTTCACGCATTTTACCTTAGCCAGAGAGGTTGGTGAGAAATAAGTTCTCTTCCCGTTGCCTTGGCGGCATTTGGATAGCAAAATTTGCTGTTTGCACATGCAAATTTTTTATTATTATTATTATTATTATATATATTTTGGGGAGAGTGACTATATATAGTTTCTCTTCAAGAATCTGCCATTGATAGGCATCATCATTCTATCTCCATTTTAGTTGATTAGGTAATATACTCCATTTGAGTAGATAGTCTCTACCACAAAGGAGCCTTCCCACTTGGGCTCAAACTTTTCTTTAGTTTTGTGGGTCATAATCATTGATCTTTTAACAGCTAAGACCAAGTCTCCTTCTTTAAAGATTTTTCGCTTGACTTTTTGTTGAAAGCCTTCGAGATCCATGCCTGATACAGCTCTATTTGCTACTGCACCTTTAAACGCTTTTCATCTAGCATCTCAAGTTCTCGCAACCGTCGCCGGTGTTGTTCTTCTGTCACATTTCTGTAGCTAATGCAACTCGTACAGATGGTTTATGTATCTCGAGTGGAAAAACCGCTACGCAAACATAAACTAAGGAGAGCTTTTGTTGGAGTTTGAACTGTGGTTCGGTAAGCCCACAAGCATTCTCCTAGTTTGTCATCTCAGTTTCGCTTACTGGAGGACACAAATTTTTGAAGCAGTTTGATGATAGTCTTATTGAGGGCCTCGGCTAGCCCATTTACTATTGGAATATAAGGTGTTGATGTAATGTTCTGCATTCTAAATTTACTACAGAATCGTGTGAATCCTTGGCTAGCAAACTGGGCACCATTATTGTGGATAATCCGCTTGGGTACGCCAAAGCGATATATCATGTGGTGCTTAATAAACTTGACGACATATGTCATCTTCACTTCCCTCATAGGGATGGCCTTCGCCCACTTGGAAAAGTAGTCAGTTATGGCGAGTATAAATCGGTACCCTTTAGATGATGGCGGGGTAATTGGACCGATGATATCCATGCCCCAGGTTTCAAATGGTTGGCTAGCGACAGAATTATGCAGGTATTCCGGCAGTTGGTGAATGAAATTAGCATGTATTTGGCAGACTTGGCAGCGCTTTGCATAGTTCACGGCATCTACGATCATCTTTGACCAGCAAGTCTTCTTATACGGTCCCATAACTTGGGCCCTCGCTAGTGGGCCCCGCATGTACTGCTGTGCATTTCATGGATTACTTCGTCAGCCTCTTTCTTCGAAAGACAATGCAGCAGAACACCGTCATGCAATCTCCGGTACAATGTATGTGACATTGCATAGTAGTAGTATTTGGATATCTTTTTTCTAATTGTGTCCGCCTCTTTGGGGTCTTCCGAGAGGATTTCATATGATGCATAATCTATAAAAGGGAAATGCCAATTGTGAGGTTTGAGATCCAAACTTACTTGGTATTCCTCATCTTCTTCAAACAGTGCCTTTGGATGCATGAGATCCCGACCCCCTATTGAGATCTGCTTACTCATTTCGAATGGCACAGCCAAGGTGGCGGCCAGGGATGCAAGCGCGTCTGTATACACGTTCTCATGTCTAGAAACAAGATTAATACAGAATCTTTTAAATTTATCGGCTCACTTAATTGATGCCTCAAGATAAGGGATGAGGTCTTCATGCTTCACCTCGTATTCTTTGGTCATTTGGTTGACAATGTGCTTGAAGTCTCCATATGCTTTGAGGTGCTTCATCCCCAGTCGTCGAGCTAATTAGAGGCCAACAATGAGTTCGTAGTATTTTCCAGTCGTGCACAATTCAATGAGTGAATACCCCAGTCGTGCACAATTCAGTGAGTGAATACCCCCTAGGTATCACATGCTTGTGGGGATTTATTAGTATGACCCCCACTCGAGCTGTGGTTCTCCATGCTGCTTCGTCAAAGAAGAGTTGTCAGGTTTTTTCTTCTCCAACCAAGTTGACTTGAGCAGTTTTGTCAGTGATGACATCCTGGAGTTTTTCATGTTTTTCATGCTCCAGTGTGGGATGTTCTGCAAGAAAATCTACTATCGCCTGTCCTTTTATGCCTTCTAAAGGACGAAGTGTATATCGTACGTCGATAGGAGTAATGCCCATTTTGTTAATCTTCCGTTTAGTGTACCCAATTTTGTTATGAGTAACTTTAACGGGTTAACCCAAGAAATGACATGAATTGTTTGTCCAGCTATGTAGTATCACATTTTCTGAATTGTGAATACTAAAACTAAACATTCTTTCTCAATTGGGTTATACCTATGCTCAACACCAATCATGGTGCGACTTAGGTAATAAATGGTTTGCTCCTGGCCCTGCTCGTTGTGTTGTGTTATTAAAGCTCCAAGGGTGTGGTCCATCGATCTCACATAAATGAGGAAAGGTTTCCCTGACACCGGGGCTGCTAGAATGGGTGGGTTGGTCGGATAGCTCTTTATGTTATTGATGTGCTAAATCTACTGCAAGCCCACAGTAGTAGTGCAAATAGGTCATTCCCACGAGAATTTAAAGTGCTTTGCATTCTTACTAATCCTATTATTCTAACAGCTAACTAAGGGTTCTAATTAGCCTAGGACATAGAATTCACAAGTTCACGACTAAGTATTACTTTTAGCATCTTCTTCCTATCATAAAAACTAATTTTTTTAGTTTTAATCTTTATTTAAACTATTCTAAGCATGAGCTATCAAGTAACGTGCAAGTATAACTCATCAAAAATACTACTTTTTATAAAACTAAACTAAATTATTAGATAATTCTATGAAGAAAATGAAAATCAACAACTCCAAATCCTAACTAAGCATAGGCTATCAAGAAACTTAACTCAAGTATAAGCTATCAAAATATTAATCTATGAATTGTTATATTTTTAATCTTTTTTCTAGAAAAATCCTGTCTTTATTATTTTATTTTAGAGATAAAACAATAAAAAGCAATTACACGGTTGATTATAAGTTTCATCTATAGCTAAATTAAGTTAGTTACTCATACTCCTAATTATCAAAATTCTATTTTTATTTATGAAAGTCATTGAATATCTATACTAGAAAGCAATTAAATCTATCTAAAAAACCAATTAAAGATTTTTTAATTACTAGAAACCACTTCTGAACAATGAAGTCACCTCTTGAGCGCGGTATGACGGCCATGACCCCTTCGGCAAAATACTAATCTTTATTGATAATCAAGAATACAAAATTGTATCTAAAATTTTTTTTCCAATTTCAAAAGATTCAAGTGGTATTTATAACCCAAACACAATCCTACTACTCAAACTCAGTACAAAATATATAATCCTCATCTAACACAAACTAATATCAAAATATACAATCCTAATCTAATCTATAGGTATTAGAAACTAATGGTTGAGATTAGATAGCTCAAATACTATTTTTCAAGACCAAAACTCAAAATTACTTTCAGTACACCCATAGCCCGCTGGATCGGATTTTCCATTCTACAGTGTTTCAGTAAAATGACCATAAATTTTGCATACGAACTCAGATTGAGTAGTTCTTGGTGGCATTTCAAAGATAATTATGAGCTCTACAAATTTTCGCTACACGAATGTTTCCAGTTCAAGTTTTATCTTAGCCAAAAATGCTCTTGAATTTACTTTTACTACACTTGAGTTCCTGTCTTAACCAAGTCTTTGCACGTATTTGTCATAAATTTCTCCTTTATCTTCTCTTCTCTGAAAATCCTTTGTTACCTATAAAACACTCTAAATATACCAAAGTAGCAATTATTTATATACAAGAATAGATAAAATATGAGAGAAAATTTGTAAAACATAATACTAATCACACCCCACACATATCTTTTGCTAGTTCTCAAGAAAAACCTATACCTAAAAGGAAAAAGAAAAATCCTAACTCACTTTTGCAGAAATTGCGATTGCACTTAGTATATATAACAAGTCATTAAACCTCTAGGTTACCCTAGAGTTGTGTCTCATGATGGTTTGCAGTGAATATGCCTACAAAATTGTGAAGAAGATAAATTAAGAAATAAAGAAAAGAAAAATAAGGATAACTAAAAAAATCAAGAAAAATAAAAAATATATACAAAAGAAAGAAAAATCTTTTTTTCTTTTTAATATTTTCAACAATTAATCTCACTAATAGACAAACTCAAGAACACATTTAGATTATCAATTTTCAGGTCAAGTATCATATCAAATACACATATCATTTTAATTAAAAATTCAAATCCTATCTTTCAATAACCACTAATGAATAATTTATTGGCTCCTATACATCTACGTACACGTGTGATAGTCTACTTTTATTTTGAACTCTAACTCTAACTCTAACTCATGATTCATCTGTTCTCTCTAAATAATTTTATTCTCTTTTCACTTTTCTTTTTTTCTTTTTTAGTGAATATTTCATGTTTCATTCGAAGATTCACGCTTACTTAGGTGCAAATACCCAATTACTTAGATCATACCCTATCTCTCAAAAACACCATTCATGTGAATATTCATGTTTACTTGGCGCAAATACCCAACTACTTAGTAATTCTCAAGAAATTTATTTTTTTTCATTCCTAAAATATCATTGCCTTAAATACTAGGCTCACCTCTTTATTCTTTTTTTCTTTTTTTTTTTGTTTTTTTCTTTTTTAAAGAGAAAAGACTACTCAATCGTTATCATTTTTATTCTTAGCCTAATAAACTATTGTGAAGTGAAAAATAGATGTATACTTACCTTAAAATTACTATTAGCAGTATTTATTTTTTGGATTTTTATTTTTTTATAAAATTCTAAGTGTATTATCCAATCTACTCTTCTATCAAATTTCAAATCTAAATTTATTCTTTTATTTGTAATTAGTGATTTATTGAGAAAAATATTTTTTATTTTTAGATTTTTTTTATTTTTCTAAAAAAATTATACCCTAAACACTACCCAAAGTGTAAAATAAAGAAACTCAAAAAAACCTAGAAAAAACTAAAAATCCTAGAAAAACACAAAAATCTTCTAACCCATTTCTCCACACCTAAACTCGTGTATCCCCTCATACACAAATCAAGGGTGATAAAGTAAATAAGAAAACTATTATACAAATATTATACACTTACTAGAAAATTTAGAGTGGCTAGACCTCTTGATCAGTTGTCACTTTTATAGTGTGTTCTTTTATGTTTTGATATGGATGAATTTAGTATTATTGTTAATTTTGCATTTAATCTCTCCATTTTATTTTTTATTTTTCTTCATTTATACCTGCCCTACTTTCTTTTATTCGATAGTAAAATTTTGAAGTTGAAAATTATACCATTATCATCGTCCATATTCCACCCACGAGAATCTTTCATGTAGTAAGTATTTTGGTCTTATCAACATGCGAAATAACATACTCACTTTGGTGTGGTGGAATTATGAGCTCGATTTTAGATCACTTTTTCAAATTATGAAGCACCATGAGCTCTTCCTTCTGTGCTTCCTTCCATTCGTTTAGTGTTCTAGGCTTGTCATGCAAATTTTCTTCAATTCTGTCATCAAAATTCTCAAAAAAAAAATCATGCTAGTGGACTTATCATTAGTCAAGTCATTGTGAATGAACAAAAAATTTTCTTGACAAACTTCTTCACAATTTTCATCAAAAGAATCAAAAAATAATATGTCACTAGCAAGCTCATCATTAGGCAAATCCCCAAGCAAAATTTTTTCTTTATTACCAGTTTTTTCATAATTATTTTCATAATAGTCTAAATAAGGTTGATCATAAGGTCGATATAAGGACTCATCACACACAAAATTATTTGACTCATTTTGAATCATATCTATTTCAAAAGATAACTGAAGTGGTTACTCGTTGGAATTAGATATGTTCAAATAATTAGATAGTTGATCTTCAAAAAGTTTAGTATGAGAAATTATTTTGAGAAATTTTTTTATATAAGATGTCGTTTGAGATGATAATTTTAGCAAAACTTCTATACATTCCTCTATTCTACGTGTTCGCCCCTCAGTCTCATGATTGTAAGCTTCTTTATTTTTCTCGAATGCTTGCTTCTTACAGTCATGAGTAAAATTTGATATTGGAAATGATAGATTTGAGTAAATATTTGTTGACATTTGTAAAGTGGTTATCGGTAAATTCTCATGACATGCATACCTTTCTTCTAATCTTTTTAATCTTTCATCTAACATATTCAATTCAATATCTTATTCATGATTGAATTCAGAACATGGAGATGAATAGTCTATAAAGAAAAGATTAGATGGAGGACTGTTTTGATATGACTCTTATTAGAATAACTCATCCATTCACTCATCCATTCACAATTATAATTTTGTGTATAGGAAACGCTCGTAGGTTCATGATATGTGTATGAATTTGATCATGACCTAGTCCTAATAAATTTCCTATCTATAGACACTAATGATAATTATGATATGGATCACAATAATAATGGCATCCAAATACGAAAAATTGATTTTGAAACATTTTTCTATTGGATTTTTTTTGCAAAGGTCGAGAGGGAAAGTGATAGAAAAGGAAAAGAAAAAGTCGAGAAGTTTTTTTTTATTTTTTAATATTTTTTAGAACCAGGGACCAAAAGCACAAAATAAGGAAAAAAAAATGGGGGAGATATTTGAAATTTCTGTTGCTAGATGGCGGCTATTACCGCTGTTTAGTGCCAAAATCAGGGAGTTTGAGTCATCGGTTTTTGTAGTGATTAGAAGATATTCCTCTAGTCCCTTGTAGCTTCCCGTTGTTCGCAGCGGAATTAGTCGCCTTTCCTTCCATTGAATTAACTTAAATTACAATGAAGGGGAACAAGAAATAAAGAACAAACGAGAGGATTTTATATCTTAATCGCTCTCTTTTACAATATGAATTGTGGGATCTGTGTGGTGATGGGATCTGTCAAGCAGTTCCTTTGGACGATCTGACGACGAACTCTTCTTTCTTGAAGATGACGACCGACTATAGAATTGATCTCCTCTGGTCTTGATTCGTTCAAGGCTCTACGCGTAACTTGAACTTCTCAAACACTCCAAAAAAGATCTTTTAAAGATTGATGATCATCTATGGATTGATCTATTATTGATTGATCGTCTCTAAAGTCTTCTCAAACAGGGTATTTATAGACTTTAGTGGTTATGAGAGTTTCTACAGGAATAGGAATAAAGATTTCCATAGGAATAGGAATAAAGATTTCCATAGGAATAGGAAAAGAAGTTTTTTGTATTCATCAAGGATTCTAATCAAATATCTAATATTGATTTAAATCTCTTGATTTGGAATTCTGATTGGACTCAATTTGGGTATTCGATAAGCCCAAATCTCAATCACAATCAATTTAGGATTCTAATGAAATCTGCTTACGCGGAGTTAATGCGAAGCTAAATTCATCAGACCGTGGAGCTATGGATTAACTCTGCATTTTGCTCAAACGCGAGGCTAAAATAGCCAAACGCGGAGCTACAGAGTTAGCTCCACATTCTGTGTGGAAAATTCCTTTTTACTTAAAAATTTTCACTGCCAACAGAACCCCCACCAAAGTTTTCAAAATGGTTTAGAACTTAGCAAATTTTAAAATATTTTGGATCTTCAATTTGGTGATCAGGTTAAGATCAAGAAATTCGACAGAGGTGTCTAATCGTACATACTTGAAACTTTGATGGAGGCAGCTCAAGGCTCTCATGCGTAACTTGAACTGCACACGCCAAGATGATCGGGTTATGATCAGATTTTGGCAGAGGTGCATTATTGCACATGCCTAAAGTTTAATGGAGGCAATTCAAGGCTCTGATGCGTAACTTGAATTGCACATGCCAAAATAATCGAGCGATGATTATCAGATTTCAGTAGAGGCACCTAATTGCACATGCCTAGTCCAAGTGCTCTCATGCGTAACTTGAACGGAGATGGAATAATCTAAATCATACTGTCAGAGGTAAAAGCTTAACATGATAGGTCTACGGGATTTTTAGCAAACCCCCAGCTATCAACGGATTTGATTAGTCTTTACCAACTACTGTTTGAGTTGGGTTAACCATACTATTTCCCTCAGCATGATGAGTTATTGAGGAATTGATTTCCTCTCCCCTTTACTTTTAATCAGCATTGGGTAGTTAATTTCATACTTTTACCCCTATTATGATAGAGTTGGCGAGGAATTTGATCTCCTCTTCCCGTCGCTTTAACAGCATTGGGCAAAAATTTTTATTTATGGCACTCAATTAGCCATTCCAATGGCTAGCATTAGTAGCGGAAGCAATATGATATTTATCATCGTCAATATTTTCGGCACCCCCAGCCAAATTCGGCTGTTAACCAATGAGGACGATTCGATCGCATATGTGTTTCAGAGCATACCCAAGGGGCCAGCTTGCAAGTGCAGGCTACCCGTACTTGGTGTCGATATTGGCTTCCATACTGGTACAGGAGTTGCTCTAGCAGGGAACTTATTGGTTCCAACTACCAAAGTTGCCATATTTGCAGAAACTTTCTTCCGTTCCTCTTTAAGTGTGAAAACTCCGGCTTCTATCAATACTTAAATTCGGTTCTTAAGAGGATAGCAATCCTTAGTTGGGTGCCCGACGTTCCGATGGCACAAGCAATAGTTAGGGTCGTTGGTTTTACCAACGTCTTCCGGTTTTCCATTTTCTGGAAGTTTTAGCAAGCCCTTTCTGAGGAGGAGATGGAATAGCGTACCCGTCTGCTCAGTCTTGAATATATAAGTTTTATCTTGTCGGGGCTTATTTTGACATGCACCTCTCGGATTCTGAGGTCTTGGTTTCGGATCTGCAACTGTCGCCATCACAGCCTTCCCTTTACTTTTAGGATTCTGTGGATATGACCTGTTATTCGTAGAGTTTCTCGTGCTACGAGATTCCTCAATCCGGCAAATTATATCTTCCGCCTGCTCGCCCTACTTTAGCAGATCTTTCCAAGTTTTAGACTCTACAGCTCCCATTATTATCAGCACACCGGTCCTAAAATTATGCTTGCAGGTTTCCACAAGAGTTTCTTGGGTCATACCGTGTCGACATTGCACGGATTTTTCCCTGAAGCGTTCAATGAAACTCTTAACTGTTTCTTCTTCTCCTTGTTTCGTCGCAAGGAGAGAATGAACCGATATTTCGATATCATCCTCAAAGAAACGCGCCAAGAACTGCTTCTCGACATCATACCAAGCGTTTATGGTTCTCGGGGGTAACTACATAAACCATGTAAAGGCAGGCCCTCGCAGGATGCTCGCAAATACTTTGGTCATTACGGGATCATTTCCCATTAGATGACCTGACTGCGATAAAAAGTAATATAAGTGCTGGCTTGGAGACCCCTTCCCATCATATGGCTCTAACTTGAGTGGTTTATACTTTTCGGGATACGGTGCCAAATCTCATTCAAGCGGGTATGGTCTTGAAACTCCCGATTCTTTCAATTCTTTCTTGTGCATTAGGGCATCCAGTTGGCTTTGCAATTTCTCAATCTTCTCTTCATGAGGATCATGAAAAGAATATTTGTCCTCGTCCTCATGTGTTGAGTGGGCTTTTTCTTCTTCCTCATTAAGTTTGTTGTATGAGGTTTCTTTTTCATTTTTAGCGTTATCCTCAACAATCTTCTGAGTGTTTTCGACTACTTTCGAAAGCACCATTTTAAGATCTTCAATTGTCTTTTGTTGCTCCTGAATCATCTTTTCCTGGGCTTCAAATCTTTGATCGATGTCATTTGATTTATCTGCCATGTGTGATGCTGACCTCTGTAGCCGAGATGATGCAAAGGAATGAGGTGAAGCTATAGCCGAATTATCACTGTCATCGTCATAAGAACCTTTTGCAAGTTTCTTATAGTTTCGAGGCGGGACAGCTCCTGATTTAAGTCGGGTGTTGTGATGAGGTTCTTCATCACTTGATTCCGAATCATTATACATCTCTACAACCTTCTTCCCCTTTCCAACTATATTGGAGGTTACAATTCTCCATTCTTTTCGGGGAGTAGCTTTCGTTTTCTTAGCAGGGTTTTTGTCCGACTCGGTTAATCGATCGAACACCGATACCCTGTTCTTCTTGCAGCAACAATTATCTACTACAGCGGATACTTCCATCATAAGTTGTTGGTAATGACAAGAAGATTCGGATTGAACTTGTTCTATACTTCTCTTCTTGGTTAAGTACTCCCTGAGGTCGGTGACTTTAGTCATGGAGTTGTGGGGTCCACTCGTCTGCTGAGAGGGTCTAGGGGCCCACTGAAGCTTCTTGAGATTACTGGAGTCCAGTTCTGATCCATTAGTGTGATGATCAGCCCTTATTTGATATTCAGGTTGATCTATGTGGAGCTGAAAGATAGCTTTGCATTTTGGAACACGGGGCTGAAAATTAGCTTCACGTTTTGTGTCGCGGGCCTGAAGAATAGCTCTGTGTTTTGCTACGCTAGCCTCGCTGGCTTGGCATTTCTTCAGAAGTTTCTCTTCTGGAATCTTAGCCCCGCATGGAGGAAAATTTTTGCACGCTGGCTTAGTCTTGCGATTAACGCAAGTTAAAACTTCGCGTCTAGCGCGATTTTTACGATTAATGACAATTTGTCAATCGTCTTCGCGATTTATGTGGAGCTGAAACATCTTGCGTTTCTCGTAAGTACTACTGGCTTTGCGTTTCTCGCTAAGCTCAGTATTAGCCTCGCGTGGAGAATCACACGCTAGCTATAAGGAATTTTTATCCTCGCGTTCCTCGCGAGTGTCAAAAATCTTGCGTTTCTCGCAAGTTGTACTGGCTTCGCGTTTATCGCTAAGTCCAGTAATAGCCTCGCATGGAGTATCACACGCTAGCTTTAAGGAACCTTTATCCTTACGTTCCTCGCGAGTGTAAGAAATCTTGCGTTTATCGCAAGTACTACTGGCTTCGCGTTTCGCTAAGCCCAATAATAGCCTCGCGTGGAGAATCACACGCTGGCCTTGAGGAGATTTTATACTTGCATTTCTCACGAGTGTCAGAAATTTTGCGACTAACACAAATCTTACTGGGTTCGCGTTTATCGCTAAGCCCAGTAATAGCCTCGCGTGGAGTATCACACGCTGATTTTAAGGAATCTTTATTCTCACGTTCCTCGCGAGTGTAAAAAATCTTGCATTTAGTGCAAGTACTACTAGCTTCGCGTTTCTCGCTAAGCCCAGTAATAGCCTCGCATGGAAAATCACACGCTGGCCTTGAGGAGATTTTATACTCGTGTTTCTCGCGAGTGTCAGAAATTTTGTGACTAACACAAATCTTACTGGTTTCGCATTTATCGCCAAGCCCAGTAATAGCCTCGCGTGGAGTATCACATGCTGGCTTTAAGGAATCTTTATCCTCGCGTTCCTCGCGAGTGTAAGAAATCTTGCGTTTCTCACAAGTACTACTGGCTTCACGTTTCTTGCTAAGCCTAGTAGTAGCCTCGTGTGGAGAATCGCACGCTGGCCTTAAGGAGATTTTATACTCGCATTTCTCGTGAGTGTCAGAAATTTTGCGACTAACGCAAATCTTACTGGCTTCGCATTTATCGCTAAGCTCAGTAATAGCCTCCGTGGAGTATCACACGCTGGCTTTTCCTTGCGATCAACGCAAGTTGAGACTTCGCGTTTAACCCGATAATGACTGGTCTCGCGATTAGCGCGAGCCAATTTCCGAGGGACTATAGCCTCGCGTTCTCTGGCGTTAGCCTCGCGTCTAAGGTGAGCTTTGAGGGCTTTTCGCCTTACTCTCCGATTTCTATTTCAGAGTTTGGTTCTGGTCAATCCAGTTTCCAGCACTACAAGAAAATGGGTTTTTAGTGACGATATCTTAGTGACAAGTATTAAAATTGTCACTGAAATTGATTATTGTGACAAAAATTAAATGTTGTCACAAATATTATGTTTTTAGTGACGGAGATAAATAATTGTCACAAAAACATAATTTTTTGTGACAACCAATAAAAGATTGTCACAAAAACATAGTTTTTAGTGATGAGAACAAAATATCGCCACTGAAATATAATGTTTTAGTGACGATGACTAAAACTTGTCACTAAAAAATAGTTTTCAATGACGCTAACTAAAACTTGTTACTAAAACTTAAATATTTCAGTAACAACAAAGAAAAATTGTTACTACAATTAATTTCCAGTAACGAATGCTACAGATCGTCACTGAAAAGTAAATTTGTTTTGTGACAATTAAAAAAATTGTGACTGAAACTGAGTTTTCAGTAACAGAAACTTTATGTCGTTACTAAAATATAAATATCTTTTGTGACAATGAGATAACGCATCATTAAAACTGAATATTCAGTGAAAAAAAATATAGTTCGTTACTAAAACATAATTTTTCCTGTGACAAATTGAATAATTGTCACTAAAACAAAGTGTTCAGTGAAGAAAACTAAATACCGTCACTAAAACATAAATTATTTTTGTGACAAATTACAAACTTGTCACTAAAACTAATTGTTTAGTGATGATAACTAAATATTGTCATTAAAGTTTAAATTGTTTTAGTAGCAAGTAATAAACTAGTCCCTAAAATTGAGTTTTCAGTGATGAAAATTAAATATTGTTACTAAAACACAAAATTTTGAGTTACAACGAAAAAAATTTGCAACTCAAACATGAAAATCAATTACAACTATTTTTAATGGTCACAAACATTTTTTTTTTTTGTGAGAAATTATAAGTTACAAATTTTTTTATTTTAAAATACTTCTATAAAATTATCAACTTATAACAATCATGAAACTTCAATTATTTATTTATTTTTTTACATCTAATCTCGATCGTCTATCCATATCTTATGATACAATAACTCCTTGAACTATTACAAAAATAATACAAATAGAATTACAATATTTAACCTAATATATATATATATATATATATATATATATATATATATATATATATATATATATATATATATATATATATATATATATATATATATATATATATATATATATATATATATATATATATATAACCTAACGTTATCTCAACCGTCTATCCAAATACTATATGATAAAATAACTCTTCAATCTATTGTAACTGGAAAACAAATAGAATTATAATTCTTAACCTAATCTATTTATTTAACCTAAACCCTATCTTAGCCGTCTATCCAGATTCTATGATAAAATAAACCCTCAATCTAATTATATTTATAATACAAATAGGATTTAGGTTAAATAAATAGATTAGGTTAAGAATTCTAATTATAATACAAATCTTCTTATTAATAATATATAAAACCTAACTCCCACGATTCGGCCGCTAATCTATCCTATAAACCCCCGTTCGGCCCCTCTCCCATGAGCGCTACACTCGCCCGCGTTCGCCCGCTCGCTCGCGTTCGCCCCCACTCGCTCGCGTTCGCCCGCGTTCGCCAGCGTTCGCCCGCGCTCGTCCGCTCACCGGAGATCAACAGCGCTTCGCCCTGATTGCAGTCGCCCGCTTGCCTGCGCGCCGCACCCCGCTCTCCTGCTCGCCTGCGCACCCACTCTTCGAAGCAGCACACGAGCGCCCGCTGATCTGCATCCAATCCGCTCCCGCGCGCCCTTTCCGAAGCAGCACACGATCTCCCTCACGAAGAGCAGCGTCCTCTCTCTCCCTCATATCTGCAAGGAACAACGCCCACACCCCCTCGATCCGCAAGGAGCAACTATCTAGGTTCGGCCGCTCTCCAACAGATTTCCGAGGAATCGCTAGGTATGAAGTCACACGAATTTTTTTTGTGTTAATGTTAACTCAAATTCACAAGCTGATGGTTTTTGAACTCAAATGATTAAGAATATCTAGACATCCAGTTTACATTATTTAGTTTATCCAACTCACAATCACAATTTCAGTTTACATTATTTAGTTTATCCAACTTTAGCTCTATAATATTTATAATATTTGTTAATATTATTAATTAATGTTATAGTACTAATAATGTTTTATTATTGTATTTTAGAAAATAAGCAAACAGAATTCAGATAATAGGGCAAAATTTAAGACAAAACATTCATGTGGAACCAAATCATTTGCGGAGGTTGAAGAATCAACTGTAAGTAAATTAAAATTTATACTATGATAATATAAATCATATCTTCATTGGTATAGAAATATTTTGATTATAGCGTAATAATACATGTCTCATAAAAACAGAGGAATCCAATAACGGGTGAGAAAGCAGCACCAGATGATATTTGGTTAAAACAACACACTAAATTGAATGCGCAAGGAGATTTATACTGGTCTGATGCGAAGTCACAAGAAATACATGTCAGTGTTTATATTATCCCTACTTTATGTTGCACTTATTTTCATTCATTTACATATATTGATTATAGAAATATTTCTCAGTTGTGCCTATATCAGTTCGTAACTTGAGTTGTGTACTTTAATAAATAGAAAATGTACCAAATCACCTCGAATGACATTGAATTTTTATATTCTATTTTAAGAGTTTGTTTTATTACTCTCATAAAAATTTCACAGTAATTTGATAATATTTTGACTGACAAGTAGATATATTTCTCAGTTGTATCCATATTTGTCCATAGTTTGAATTGTGTACTTTATTACGTAGGAATTGTACCAAATCAACCTGAATCATATTGAAATTCAATATCCTATTTTAGAATTATGTTTTTAAACTCTCATAAAAATTTTATATTAATTGTTTGTGATTATGACCACAAACTAAATATTTTCTCAGCTGCACCGGTATCGGACTGATGTATAAGCGGTGCACTAAATTGATTATAAATTATAACAAACCACCATGGATAGCTTTAAAATTTTATATTCTGTTTTAGGATTTTGTTTTATTACTCTCATAAAAAGTTTACATTAATTTTATGATATTTTTACTGACAGATAGATATATTCCTTAGTTGTATCCATATCTGTCCGGAGTTTGAATTGTGCACTTTATTAAGTAGGAATTGTATCAAATCAACCTGAATCATATTGAAATTTATTATCCTATTTTAGGATTATGTTTTTAAACTCTCATAAAAATTTAAGATTAATTGGTTGTGATTATGACCTCAAACTAAATATTTTCTCAGCTGCACCGGTATCGGACTGGTGCATAAGTGGTGCACTAAATTGATTACAAATTATAATAAACCATCATGGATAGCTTTAAAATTTAATATTATATTTTAGGAGTTTGTTTTCATCCTCTCATAAAAATTTCACAGTAATTTGATGATATTTTTATTGACAAGTAGATATATTTCTCAGTTGTATCCATATTTGTCCGGAGTTTGAATTGTGCACTTTATTAAGTAGTAATTGTACCAAATCAACCTGAATCACATTAAAATTTATTATCCTTTTTTAGGATTATGTTTTTAAACTCTCATAAAAATGTCACATTAATTGCTGTGATTATGACCTTAAACTAAATATTTTCTCAGCTGCACCGGTATTTGACTGGTGCATAAGCAGTGCACTTAATTGATTACAAATTATAACAAACCACCATGGATAGCTTTAAAATATTATATTCTGTTTTAGGAGTTTGTTTTCATACTCTCATTAAAATTTCATAGTAATTTGATGATATTTTTAATGACAAGTAGATATATTTCTCAGTTGTATCCATATCTGTCCGGAGTTTGAATTGTGCACTTTATTAAGTAGTAATTATACCAAATCAACCTGAATCACATTGAAATTTATTATCCTATTTTAGGATTATATTTTTAAACTCTCATAAAAAATTCACATTAATTGGCTGTGATTATGACTTTAAACTAAATATTTTCTCAGCTGCACCGGTATCGGACTGGTGCATAAGCTGTGCACTAAATTGATTACAAATTATAACAAACCACCATGGATAGCTTTAAAATTTTATATTCTGTTTTAAGAGTTTGTTTTCATACTCTCATAAAAATTTCATAGTAATTTGATGATATTTTGACTGACAACTAGATATATTTCTCAGTTGTATCTATATATGTCCGGAGTTTGAATTGTGCACTTTATTAAGTAGGAAGTATACGAAATCAATCTGAATCATAATGAAATTTATTATCTTATTTTATGATTATATTTTTAAACTCTCATAAAAATTTCACATTAATTGGTTGTGATTATGACCTCAAACTAAATATTTTCTCAGCTGTACCAGTTTCGGACTGGTGCATAAGCAGTGCACTAAATTGATTACAAATTATAACAAACCACCATGGATAGCTTTAAAATTTTATATTCTGTTTTAGGAGTTTGTTTTCATACTCTCATAAAAATTTCATAGTAATTTGATGATATTTTGACTGACAAGTAGATATATTTCTCAGTTGTATCCTTATATGTCCGGAGTTTGAATTGTGCACTTTATTAAGTAGGAAGTATACGAAATCAATCTGAATCACATTAAAACTTTATATCCTATTTTAGAATTATAATTTTAAACTCTCATAAAAATTTCACATTGATTCGTTAAGATTTTGCCTTCTAACTTGAATTTGTATTATGTTTTTGGAGTTTGTTTTGACCATTGTTACTAATGCCTTTAGTTATTATTATTTAATTACAGGAAAAACTACATGAGCTTGTCGTGAAACAAATACAAGATGATGAATCTCAGATGTCTCGTGATGACATGTTGCTTCATGTGCTTGGTGAGAAATCAGGATATTTTCGAGGAAAAGGAGCAGAAAAAAAGCCTCCAAGTAAAAGACCTCGGCAGGATGTTCAGGAGCAAGTAGAGAAGGCTATAAGTGATGCTAGAGAGACAATGATGGTTGAAGTGGCTCAAAAATTAGAGAAGAAGTTCAGACAGAGTCAGATGAGAAATTAAAGAAACAGCTAGCTGAGTCGGATGAGAAATTAAAGACACAGCTAGATGAGTCAGATAAGAAGTTGAAGACAAAGCTACCAGAGGTACGAGCTGAAATTAGAGCTGAAATGCAAGCTGAGTTCGAGTCCATGTTTCAAGAGAGAATGGCTTCTTTTTTTGGTTCAGTATCACAATCAAAAAATTGATTTTTATGTGTTTATATGGATTTAATACTTTGCTTCGAACAAAAACAAGTTACGATTTGTGCAAGACTGGATCATTTTTCTTACTAATATTTTAGCATGTTTATGTGATGAATTTTATTTTTCTATTATACATCATTAATATATATATATATATATATCAGCTAATTATAAAACATCTCCTGTGAATATGGTGTTTGAAAATATGAATGATTGTATATGAATGACTGTATATATTGTATTTGCAACAGATATTTGTATTAGCTATTTGAAGATGCAGTAACAATATCGTCACTGATAAATTTATTTGTGACAATTGATAGTGTCACTGAAGCGTCGTAATAGTGACGATATAATAACTTTTTAGTGACAACTATTGTTGTCACCAATACGAATTAGTGAAGATATTAGTTGTCACAAAAAAAATGTTATAGTGACAATCTAGTTAGTGTTTTGTGACAAGTCATCTATGTTACTGAAAACTAAGTCGTCACTGAAGAGTCTAATAGTGACGATATAATAACTTTTTAGTGACAACTATTGTTGTCACCAATACGTATTAGTGACGATATTAGTTGTCACAAAAAAAATGTTATAGTGACAATCTAGTTAGTGTTTTGTGACAAGTCATCGATGTCACTGAAAACTAAGTCGTTACTGAAGAGTCGTAATAGTGACGATATAATAACTTTTTAGTGACAACTATTGTTGTCACCAATACAAATTAGTGACGATATTAGTTGTCACAAAAAAAAACTTATAGTGACAATCTAGTTAATGTTTTGTGATAAGTCATAGTTGTCACTGAAAACTATTTTCAATGACGGACACTAAAAGTCGTCACAAAAACCTTCAGTGATGGCTACATAAGCGACGACACTTAGTCGTCACTGAACTCGTCACTGAATATTTTCAGTGACAACTTGAAGACATTCAGTGACAATTTTTGTTGTCACAAAAAAACCCATTTTCTTGTAGTGCAGGCCTTCTTCGGCAGTAGGGAGGTCATCCTCTGCTAGGATTTTCTGCCCGAACACCGGCTCTACGACCGCGGTCTCCAAGGATCCCCATTCCTCGGTGGATACCTTTTAACCCATTGCTTGGGTATTGGAGCGTACGCGACGATAGTGTCGTGTCTCGTTCAGGTTACCTGATTCAGAGGAGAGGTACTCCTCATACTTCTGTAGGTCGATTTCAACGACCAGCATGTCTACGTCGGATCTGATCATATCGACGTCTGATTGCGCCACAATCTCTTCTTTAGTGAAAGAGACGTCACCCACTGTGGTCGCCAGTTTGTTCGCAGCAAAATTAGTCGCCTTTCCTTTCATTGAATTAACTTAAATTACAATGAAGGGGAACAAGAAATAAAGAACAAACGAGAGGATTTTATATCTTAATCGCTCTCTTTTACAATATGAATTGTGGGATCTGTATGGCAATGGGATCTGTCAAGCAGCTCTTTAGGACGATCTGACGATGAACTCTTCTCTCTTGAAGATGACGGCCGACTGTAGAATTGATCTCCTCTGGTCTTGATTCGTTCAAGGCTCTATGCGTAACTTGAACTTCTCAAAAACTCCAAAAAAAGATCTTTTAAAGATTGATGATCATCTATGGATTAATCTATTATCGATTGATCATCTCTAAAATCTCCTCAAACAGTGTATTTATAGACTTTAGTAGTTATGAGAGTTTCCATAGGAATAGGAATAAAAATTTCTATAGGAATAGGAATAAAAATTTTCATAGGAATAGGAATAAAGATTTCCATAGGAATAGGAAAAGAAGATTTTTGTATTCATCAAGGATTCTAATCAAATATCTAATATTGATTTAAATCTCTTGATTTGGAATTCTAATTGGACTCAATTTGAGTATTGGATAAGCCCAAATCTCAATCACAATCAATTTATGATTCTAATGAAATCTGCTCACACGGAGTTAACGCGGAGCTAAATTCATCAGAAAGCGGAGCTATGGATTAACTCTGCATTTTGCTCAAACGCGAGGCTAAAATAGCCAAACGTGGAGCTATAGAGTTAGCTCCGCATTCTGTGTGGAAAATTCTTTTTTACTTAGAAATTTTCACTGCGAACACCCGTATTTGTAGTTTTAGATCCCTGTACATTCAACACACACTGTTAAACCATAAAATATTTAGAAAATGCAAGAAAATGCCGTCGATTCCCGATAACGACACCAAAAAGTTGATGTGATAAATCTACTGCAAGCACATAGTGTTAGTTGTAGCGCAAACAGGTCGTTCCCACGAGAATCTAAAGTGTTTTATGTTCTTCCTAATCCTATTATTCTAACGAGCTAACTAAAGGCTCAAAGTTGATTTCAAGTTATTTTAATTAGCCTCCAATATAGACTCCACAAGGTCACAACAAAGTATTACTTTTAGTATCTTCTTCCTATCATAAAAACTGATCTTTTAACTTTAAACTTTATTTAAAATGTTCTAAGCATGAACTATCAAGTGGCATGTACGCATAACTCATCAAAAATACCACTTTTCATAAAAATAAACTAAATCATTGGATAATTCTATGAAGAAGACGAAAATCAACAACTCCAATTCTACTAAGTATAGGCTATCAAGAAACTTAACTCAAGTATAATCTATCAAAGCATTAATCTACGAATTGTTGTATTTTTAATCTTTTCATAGAAAAATCATGTCTTTATTACTTTATTTTAGAGAGAAAATAATAAAAAATAATTACATGGTTGATTCCTAGTTTCATTTACATCCTAGAGCTAAATTAAGTTACCTACTCATACTCCTAATTATTAAAATCCTATTTTTATTTATAAAAGTCATTGAATATCTATACTAGAAAGTAATTAAATCTATCTAAAAAGCTAATTAAAGATTTTTTACTTACTAGAAAGCACTTCTGAATAATTGAGTCACCTCTGAAACATAGTATGGCATCTGATGAGTGCCATATATTATATATTTACAGGCTCCATATTATCTATTTTTGTATTTAAATAATATTACTCGGGTATTTTTTAGTTTGTTTTTTCAAATAATCCTATTCATACAAGGAGATGGCATAAAATCAGAGCCGGATTAGGAAATTTATCCTACAAAAGAGTTTAAAGTGAGCAAAACTACAAGATTGGGATGCTGCAGAGAGTTAAAGTCTAATACAACCAACAAAATTAAGAGATCAAGAAAAGAGACTCATGCAGGAGAAAAACCAGAAAATAAATCCAAGCCGCTATTTAGTGGCATTAGCCGCCAATTGGTGGCAGAAAGTGGGTCCCACTAGGTGATTTTTTTGTGAGGGCTTCGATGTAATTTTATAGTTTTTCACTTGTATCAAAATTGGGGTTTGATTTTTCGAAGCTATATATTGGCTGTATCCTTGTAATGTAGAATAATAGAGAAAATAGGATATAGTTTTGTACTCGAATTTTTAATTAATAAAATTAGGGTTTGCTGAAGGGGTGACGGCCGCCATACCAACTCCAGAGGTATTCCTTACTATTCTTCAAATTTTCTTAGCTAATTCTCTTTTAATTGTTTTCTAGTTTAGATTTATATTGCTTTCTAGATTAGATTTCTTCGCTTTCTTTAATAAAAATAGGATTTTGCTTACTAGAATTAGGTGTAACGAATTTCTTTAGCCCTATAATGTAGATGAAGTTAGTTTAATAGATCTAACATGGATTTATCTCATCTTCTTCCTTAAAAGAAAATAGTCATGATTTTTCTATAAATAAATAAAACGTAGATTTCGTAAATTATAATTCTTTGATAGATTATGCTTAATTCATATTTTGATAATCTATACTTAGATGAGATTTGAGATTCATATTCTTTGTTTTATTTCTAGAATTATTAACAACATTTTTCTATAAAATAAATTGAAGAGAATAAACTTGTAACTCTAGTTTCTTTGAAAGGTTATACTTAAGTTTGGTTTTTTGATAGCCTATGCTTAGATTAGAGTTTGAAGTTTATTTCTTTACTTTTGTTTATAAGATTTTCTACTAGATATAATTAATTTTTAAGAAAAATATTATCTTTGATGGTCTATACTTGCACATCACTTGATAGGTCATACTTAGGAGCACCTAATTAAAATCAAATTAAAAAGATCACCTTTTTAATATGTTACCTGATCGTGCATAATTAAAAAGTTAGGAAGAAAGAGATAATTCATTGTTAGGCTATTATTCTAATGGATTCGAAATCCTTGGCTAATCTTTAGAACTTAAGACCAATCTTCTCAAATTTTGAACTCATAGTTAATTCGATAGAACTAAAGAAATACTAAGATATGCAAAACACCTGAGATCTCTGTGGGACGACGTGTAAAGCGCTACAACAGACACTTTATACTTGTAGTAGATATAACACATCAAGTTTTTGGCGCCGTTATCAGGGATCGACGGTGTTTTCTTGCTATTTCTAATTTTTATTGATTAACAGTATGTGTTGAGTATGCAGAGACCAGAAATTGCTGATACAGGAAGACAAAAGATATCAGAGGAGCTTCAAGACTGTGTATCTGAAACTAGAGAGTTAAACTCGCTGGTTCTGCCGCTATTTGGCTGCAAGAACCGCCAATTAGCGGCAGAACAGGTACATCCTAACCCCTCCTTCTCTCCAGTTCTGTGTTTTGGTCTCTTATTTTGTAAAAAAAAAAATTAAAAAAAGTAGGAACGGTAGGAATCACAATTTTTATTTAATCATATTTCTTCCACCGTTTTATCTCCCCCACACCCCACTTGTTGTATTAGTTTAGGAAACTTGCACATACACTCACGGTCGCTGGTTTACGCCACATTGGACCCGTGATCAATTTGTTCGACTTGTAAGATCAGATTTATTGATCAACCGATCTCGATCCTTCAGGATCGATGTTACCCATTGCGCATATCACTATCATCATGCATCAAACTTCTACAAGCAGCGGGTAATCACTATGAATTGAAATCGTAGTACATCAATATGTTTCCTAAATTCACTGGTTCTGATTCAGAAGATGTATATCTCTTTATCAGTGAATTGCAGGAAGTATGCATAATGATAAAACTACAGCACTTATCGGAGGATGCATCCCCTTTGCACTCAAGGATAATGCCAAGAAGTGCTTGTACAGTATGCATATTGATTTGATCACTACTTGGGATGAATTCGTTTCAGTATTTCTTAAAAAGTATTATTCCACACACAAGACAGAAAGAATTCAAAATCAAATTAATCAATTCCGTCAAGTGCCGGCTGAAAATACTTGGAACGGTTCAAGGATCTATTAGTTTGGTGCCCCTACCATGTGATAGAAAAGTGGCGGTTGTGTCGAATCGTGTATGAAGGACTCGATTACACATCCAGAATTCTTCTTGAGTCCCTGTGTTAGGGAGAGTTTATGAGTAAAAACAAGGATGAAATATGGGACTTCCTTGAGGACCTATCGTGGAAAACTATATAGTGGGAGAGTTCTGCTGAGAAGCCCAGTGCATCAACTTCTGTGCATAAGAGTGGGATTCATAGCGTCGATAGGTTTATAGCTGTCGAAACTAATATTGCAACCCTTATGAGAAGAATTGAGGTGTTGGAGACACCTAGTGCTCCACTAGTGGGTCAAGTGAATCAAATCCAAAGTCCCACATGTTTTAATTGTGGAACTCCAAATCATATTATAGAGGTGTGTCCACTATTACTTTATCCCATGGGTTCCACACTTGAGCAGGCTAATGTGTTGTATCAACAACCCATGAACAATCCTTACACTCGTACATACAATCCTGGCTAGAGGAACCATCCAAATCTCTCATGGGGTCAGGGGCAATATCAGCGAGCCCCCAACCTCAACATGCAACCTCCAACTACTGGTCAGTTCCCAAGACCAAATGTGGGTGCTTATCAACACCCAAACGCTTCAAATCATGGGAACAATCAGAATAGACCACCTGCACAAAACCACTCATATCCACAACAGGGGTCTAATAATAATCAAGAAAAGTGGCTCCAGTCACTTGAGAAAAACGTTGAAAATCTTCTCAAGTCTCTATCCAAGTTTGACACGCATATGTCCAACTTTGACATGCACATGCAAAATCTTATGAGAGTGTCAACTGATTTTATTCAAAGAACAGATCAGCACCTGCTCGTGAACTCTCAATCTATTAAGAACTAAGAGCGACAGGCTGGATAATTAGCGAGTCAAATGAGTGAACGTGGCAGGGGTATGTTTCCAAGTCAACCCTTAACAAACCCTAACGCTAGTTCCTCTAACTCCAATCAGTCGCATGTCCACCAATGCAATGCCATTCACACGCTCAGATCTAATAAGCAAGTGGACAATAATGTAGCCATGCCTCTGATCTCACTCCTACATTTCGCAGGCTACACCATTTTTTCCATCTCTTTCTCCACAACCATCTCCATCGCCTTCATCACCGTCACGTACTCATTAAGAAGAACCTGTTCCTAAGCCGAAAGCACCATATCCCAATTGGTTTAAGAAGCCTTCACCGCAAGTAGAGAAGATTCTTGAAATATTTAAGTAGGTGAAGGTTAATATTTCACTTCTTGACATTATACAACAGGTTCCTACTTATGCAAAGTTCTTCAAGGATTTGTGTATTAAGAAACGAGCAAAAAATATTTCTAAGAAAGTTTTTCTTTCTGTAAATATATCGCAAATCCTATCTAACTTCTTACTTGTCAAGTATAAAGATCGAAGTTCCCCCACAATTCCATGCACCATTGGTAACACTACATTTGATAGGGCGTTGTTTGATTTAGGAGCAAGTGTCAACTTGCTTCCTTACACTGTTTATCAACAACTAAGGTTAGAAAAATCTCAACCTACTAAGGTCACATTACAGCTAACTGATTGTTCGATCAAGAGACCACTTGGTATGGTTGAAGATGTACTCATTAAGGTCGGCGAGTTCATCTTTCCTGTAGACTTTATTATCTTAGAAACTGAGCCGATTTCCAATCAACGGACTCAAATTCCCATTATCTTGGGTAGACCATTCCTTACAAAATCAAATGTATTAATTAATTGCAGGAGTGGCCTCATGAAGCTTTCATTTGGGAATATGACAATGGCATTGAACATATTCAATATAAATGAGCATACAACGAGCTCCCTCATTGTGGTAAATATGATTCACTATTTGTACTCTCATTCTACCTCTTGCACTGATGATGAACCCTCATTTGAGCAAATTTTTGAAGATGGGCTCATATTATTAGATGAATTGGCACATACTGATTCTATGTATGATGACACTTGCACAAGTGTACCATTGATTTATGAGCAAACTTTTGAGGATTTATTTACAGAGGAGCTCGCATTACTTCATGAGTTAGAAGGGCCACCACCACATTCACTTGATGATATAGTACTCTTCTCACCTAGCGATATTTATACATGTATGCTTGTTATTAACGATGATTGGCAGGTTTATAATCTTTAACCCAATTATTATTGCTTACATATGGACAAAGAAAAAGCGAGAATGACATAAAAAGCCCACATGTAATTTCGTGACTTGTAGGAGGATGATGGGATATAATAATGCACCCACTTCACGTTTAAAACGCACATACTATGAAAGTGGAAAATGGTCGAGAGATCATAACCGCTTTCCATGCATTAATAGGGTAACGATATTGAGATTGTAACTTTTTACGATTCTCATTATTTGTATAATAGTTTTCTTATTTATTTTACCACTCTTGGTTTGTGTATGAGAGCATACACATGTTTAGGTGTGAGGGAGTGGGTTAAGATATTTTCTTCATGTTTTTCTAGGATTTTTAGTTATTTTTAGAATTTTAATTTTTAGATTTTTGGATTTCTTTATTTTACACTTCGGGTAGTTTTTTGGGTAACTAACTAAAAAAAAATTTAAAATTTAAAAAAACTAAAAATTATATATTTTCATCAATAGATCAACCTAATTACAAATGAATGGACAAATTTAGATTTGAAATTTGATAGGAGAGTAGATTGGACGATACACTCAGAATTTTATGAAAAGAATTAAAATCTGAAAAATAAATACCGCTAACAGTAATTTTGAGGTAAGTATATATTTATTTTTTACTTCATAATAATTTATTAGGTTAAGGACAAAGATAATAATGATTGTGTAATCCTTCTCTCTCTAAACAAGGAAAAAACGGAAAAAAGTGAAAAAAAAAAATGGGGTGCACATGATATTAAGGCAATAGCCTCAAGAGTAAAAAAAAAAGAGTGATCCGAGTAATCGGGTACTTTGCATCTAAACAAGTGTGAATATTCGCATGAAAGGTTAAGTATTCTTAAATAAAGAAAAAAAGAAAAAAAGAAAAAAAATTGTTATAAGAGAAGAGATGAATCATGAGTTAGAGTTGGAGTTCAAGGCCGAAGTAGATTATCACACGTGCATGTAGATGTATAGGGACCAATGAATTATCTGTTAGTGGGTATTGAAAGATATAATTTGAGTTTTTGATTAAAATGATAAGTGTATCTGATATGATGCTCGATTTAAAAATTGATAATCTAAATGCATTCTTGAGTTTGTATATATGTGAGATTAATTGAAGAAAATATTTTAAAAAGAATTTTTTTTTTCTGTTGTATAAAATTTTTATTTTTCTTGATTTTTGGTTATCCTTATTTCTCTTTTTTTTATTTCTTAATCTATTTTTTTCACGAATTTTGTAGGTATATTCACTGCAAACCCTCACTCGACGCTACTCGTCCACAAGGGTAATCTAGGGTTTAAAGGCTTGTTGCACATGCTAAGTGCAATAGCAATTCCTGCGAAGGTGAGTTAGGATTTTTCTTTTTAGTTTTAGGTTTTGCTCGAGAACTAACAAAAAATAGGTGTGGGGGTGTGATAAGTGCCATATATTGCAAATTTATAGCCTCTATATTATCTATTTTGTATTTAAATAATTCTACTTGGGTATTTTTAATTTGTTTTTTAGATAATCCTATTCATAAAAGAAAATGGCATAAAATCATAGCTAGATTAGGAAACCAAGCCCATAAAAGAGTTTAAAGTGATCAACAAGACTAGGGTGCTGCAAAGAGTCAAAGTCCAATACAGTTAGTAAATCAAGAGATCAAGACAAGAGACTCATGTAGGAGAAAAATTATAAAATAAATCCAAACCGCTATTTAGGATTTGATTTTCTGAAACCTATATATTGGTCGTATCCCTATAATGTAGAATAATAGAGAAAATATGATATAGTTTAGATTTAATAGGCTAATTCTCTTTTAATTACTTTCTACTTTAGATTTATATTGCCTTCTAGATTAGAATTCTTTGCTTTTATGAATAAAAATAGGATTTTGCTTACTAGAATTATGTGTAACTAATTTTCTTTAGCTCTAAAATGTAGATGAAGTTAGTTTAATAGATCTAACATGGATTTATCTCATCTTCTTCCTTAAAAGAAAAAAGTCATGATTTTTCTATAAATAAATAAAAGATAGATTTCGTAAATCATAATTCTTTGATAGATTATACTTAATTCATATTTTGATAATCTATACTTAGATGAGATTTGGAATTCATATTTTTTGTTTTATTTCTAGAATTATTAACAAATTTTCCTATAAAATAAATTGAAGAGAATAAAGTTGTAAATCTAGTTTCTTTGATAGGTTATACTTAAGTTTAGTCTTTTGATAGTCTATACTTAGATTAGGGTTTGAAGTTTATTTCTTTTCTTTTGTTTATAAGATTTTCTACTAGATATAATTTGTTTTTAAGAAAGATGTTATCTTTGATAGTCTATACTTGCACATCACTTGATGGGTCATACTTAGGAGCACCTAATGAAAAATAAATTAAAAATATCAGATGTTTAATATGTTACTTGATCGTGCATAACTATAAAGTTTGGAAGAAAGAGATAATTCATTGTTAGGCTATTATTCTAATGGATTCGAAATCCTAGGCTAATTTTTAGAACTTAAAACCAATCTTCTCAAATTTAGAACTCTAGTTAATTCGATAGAGCTAAAGAAATAGTAAGAATTGCAAAATACCTAAGATCTCTGTGGGACGACCTGTAAAGCGCTACAACCGACACTGTGCGCTTGCAGTAGATATAACATATCAGCAGCCGTCACTCCTTCAGCAAAACACTAATTTTTATTGATAATCAAGAATACAAATTGCATCTAAAATGCTTTTCCCAATTTATGAGGATTCAAGGGATATTTATAACCCAAACGCAATCCTACTCCTACTCAAACTCAGTATAAAAGATATAATTCTAATCCAACACAAACTAATCTCAAGGTATACAATCCTAATCCAATCTATAGATATTAGAAACTAATGGTTGTGATTAGATGGCTCAAAATACTAATTTTCAAGGCCAAAATCCAAAATTATTTTTAGCACATCCATATCCCACTGGATCGGATTTTTCATTTTGCAGCACATCAGTAAAATGACTAAAATTTTTTCATGCGAACTCGGATTGAGCTATTCTTGGTGGCGTTTTGAAGATAATTATGAGCTCTACAAATTTTTTTGACATAAAGTTTTCCAGTACAAACTTTATCTTGGCCAAAAATGCTCTTTAAGTTGTTATTGCTGCACTTGAGTTCCTGTCTTCAACAAGATTGAATTCTTTGCTCGTATTTGTCATAATTTGCTCTTTATCTTCTCTTCCTTACAAATCCTTTGTTACCTATAAAACACACTAAATATACCCAAGTAGAAATTATTTATATATAAAAATAGATACGATATGAGAGGAAATATGTAAAATATAACACTAATCAGTCATCGAAGGCCTATTGACATGCCGCATCCCAAATGAATATTGACACCCCCTTCTTCATGAGCCTTGTGATTAGCTGGCATTATCCTGATAAGTTGGCGATAAATCGTCGAATATAAGCCAATCTCTTTTGCAACCCTCTAGCTTCTTTTAGACTATAAGATGGTTGCATTTCTTGAATTGCCTTAATTTTGTCGGGATCGAGGTGGATTCCCTTTGAGGTTATAACGAATCCTAGGAACTTGTCATTGGATACACCCAGGAAGGATTTTGTGGGATTCATTTTCAACTGATGCTTCCTCATGAGTTCGAACATGGTCCTCAAGTCATTAAAGTGATCCTCTTTTTTCTTGCTTTTAACCTTCAAGTCATCCACATAGCACTCAGCAGTCTTCCTTAAATGTTCTTGAAAGATGACGCTCATTGCTCGTTGATAGGTTGCACCAGCATTTTTTAATCCGAAGGGCATCACTGTATAACAGTATATCCCTAACGGAGTCCTAAAAGCTGTGTACTTTTTATCTTCAGGGTGCATCTTGATCTGATTATATCCTGAAAAACCATCAATAAAGGACATTCTCTCATACTTGCATGTATTGTCTATCATGACATCGGTTATAGGTAGTGGGAACTCATCTTTAGGGTAAGCATCGTTAAGATCCTGGAAATCTGTGCATATCTGGATCTTATCGTTCTTTTTAAGTACGGGGATAATATTTGCCACCCAATCAGGATATTGCTCCTCACGGACAAAACCTGAATCAACAAGCTTTTTGACTTCAACTTCTATTTCTTCCATTAATTCGGGGTGAAAGCGCCTTTGCTGTTGGTTTATTAGCTCGTTTCTGACTTGATATTAAGTCGGCAAATCGCAACTTCTGGATCCAGGCCCGGCATGTCTTCGTAGTTCCAAGCGAAGACATTTATATACTCTTTTATCAGAGCTAATAGGTCTTGTTTTTCAAATGAAGGCAAGTTCTCACTTATGAAGATGGGCTTCGGATTCTTCTCCATTTCCATGTTAACTTGGGTAACCTTGTCTTCAGTGGGTGGTTCTCATTGCTCAAACCGCATATCCCGTTGACTTCCATCTGTTGGACCTATGGATCTTCTTCTAGTGAGAGAGGTGGATCTTCTTCCTCTACATTAAAAGTTGCAAAAGTCATATTTAACACAAGAGGTTGGAATATGGCTCTTGTACTTATATCAGAATCAAAATCTGATATGGCATCATTGCGTTGTAAACTAGTTGGATGCTCCCATTCTACTTCTGAGGTTGTAACATAACCAAATCCTCTGTGGTAATAATCTGCATTCTTGCTCTTTGGTACAAATGAGCACAGAAGATTCTTCCTTCCCCTTCCAAAGTCCGTCCAAAGTTTAAACCTTGCTTGGAGGTTAAATCATAACCCATCTTCCTCATCATTCGATGAGAATTTGGTTCATAAAATTCAAACTGTGGTGAGACTTGGCCATCACTGTCATCTTCTAGATTTGGGTCAGGCCGCGACTCAACTCTTCCAAATATTATGTAATGTTGGTCTGGTTTTTGAGGAGGCACCTCAAAAACAGCACCCTTTGGGTCAGCTATCTTTGATTGTGCAGCTAGTATTGACCGTATTGGTAAATGATGGGCCATCAATGTTTCCAACTCAGACAAACTATCTACCTCTGTACTTGGGCAGGAAGGCATAGAATTCGAAGCAACAGCAGATGAGTAAGCAAATCCGACGTTGTCATTAATGACCCATTCGTCTACCTCATCGGTGGCGCTAAATACATCAATTTTGTCTAAACTAATTACAAATGGATCTATTTCGAACTCAAAAACGTCGTCCTCATCGGGCTCAGGTCTGTATCCGCTTCGTTACCACTATCGAAATTTTCCTCTGCTGGCTCCTCATAGGTTCCATGGGGGTATAACATGGCATCAATAAAGTAGTTCTCTAACCCTTTGAATGGTTGCTTATCTACTATCAATGTGTGCATTTTGCCTTCTTCATTGATGTACTTTATGCATTGATGGAGTGTCGATGGGACCACCATATGGGCGTGGATCTAGAGACGCCCAAGCAGAATGTTATATGATGTGTCTGCATCAATGACGTAACACGTAACTTCTGACTTCAAGTCTCCACTTTGGCATCGAAGTCATATCTTTCTCAAAGGATAACTACCGTTGGTATTAAACCCATGGATGGTGGTGTTGGTAGGAGTCAACAACTAGCAAAGATGCCTAAGAATTGCATCAATCTTCAAGGGATGATCTTAGTACATAACCAAAATCAATCAGGATTCAACTCACCTTGGCTGAACTTACATACCCCAAGTAATATAGTGGTCTGTTGTACTTCTAGTTCTTCACCTGCATGTCAATGTTATATGTGGGACCTTCCTCGTTGTTTGATGGTAGCTTGGGCAAGGATCTTCCTCGCCAGCAATTGGTTCTGCGATTTGTGTGAGGAAAGTCTCTAAATCGGCCAAGGCTTCTCTTAGACATCTTTTGTTGCCTTTGATAGTTATAGAAGCTTGTAGAGAGTGATTCAGGTAGGGATATTGGCTAACTGGACTAACACATCGAATCGAAATGGTACCCCCATTGCCTTACTATCCTTCTTCGAATCTTTCTGATAGCGAAGTTCCTTTTGTTTGGTAGGCAGTGCTTCAGGTGTTTCTGATGACTTACTTAGTCCAACCTTCGAGTAATCTCTAAGATAGTTCTTTCCAGACAGAGTGCCTGATGGCCCTGCCTCATTCGGATGAGTAGCCATTATCGTCTTCTCCACCTCTGATCAATGAGTGAAGTGATGCTGGATTGATCTTTTCTATCAAGGATGGATACTGTATTAGATGTCCAAGTCTTCCCCTTGGCCTTCTTTGAGTTGGCAAGAGTGGTCCATTGTTTGTCCTTTAGCAAATTTGGGTGCACCCACTTGACTTCTCCTTTGTCAATGGAAACTGAAGAGAGAAACTTTTCCTTCAAACCATGCAGGTCAAAATTATTTACTATCAACTTTCCCTTTGGGATCGAGGTCACACCGGCTAGAAATATGCAATGACCCTATAGCAATTGTAGCCGCATTTGTAGACACCTTTTTCTGTTTAGGTCTCAGCTGGATTACCTTCGCATAAATAAGTGCTTGGATTTTATTCTTGAGAACGTAATAGTCCTTGGTCGGATGCCCAATATTCTGGTGGTAGAGGCAATACTTGGGATTATCAGTCTTCCCAACATCTTCTGGCTTTCAATTTTTGAGCAATTTGAGCATCCCCTTTTCAGTTAACAAATGAAAGAACGTAGCCACCTATTCATCTTTGAATACGTTCACTGAAATCTAAAGGAGTCCTAATTATTCTGTGGCTTTTCACTTGCAACAGGCCTAGTGGTCATCGACTCCTTACCCTTTGGGTGGGTTGGTTGTGGTTGTGGCCTGTTCGTAGATACTCTCTTCTAGGAACGACTTTCATCATTACAGTAGATTATATCCTCCACTTGCTGCCCTTGCTTAACTAGATCCTTCCATATTTTGGATTCCACTACTCTCATCTTTTTGAGGATATTAGTTTGGAACTTATGCTTGCATATTTCAACTAGCGTTTCTTGTGACAGCCATGCGGATATCGCAATGACATCTCTCAGAAATATTCTACAAAACTTTTAACATTCTCATTCTCTTTCTGTTTGTTTGTGAGGAGAGCATGGACCAATATCTCTATATCATCTTCGAAAAATTGACGTAGGAATTTGTTTTCCAAATCGGACCATGATTTAATAGTTCTTGAGAGCAATTGCATAAACCACGTAAATGCAGGCCCTCTCAAGGTACTTGCAAAAACCTTAGTTATTATAGGATCATACCCCACAAGTTGACCTATTTGTGAGAAGAAGTAGTACAAATGTTGGTTGGGAGAACCTTTTCCATCAAAAGACTCCAGTTTTAGAATTTTATATCTTTCGGGAAAAAGAGTTGCTTCCCACTCGGTTGGGTATGGTCTAGTAACACCAACTTCTTTTAAGTCCCTCTCGTGTATCAAGACTTCTAGTTGGTCCTGCATTTTCTGCATCTTTTCCGCATGCGGGTCCACTTCATAGTGAAATTTTTCTTCTTTTTGGGATTCCCACCATCGTCATTTTGCGGTTCGTCAGATGGTTTCTCTGACTTGTCTTCGCTATTCTTCTCCAACATTTTGAGAAGCAATATGTAGAGTTCATCAAGACTCTTTTGTTGCTCTAGGATTAGGCATTCTTGCGGTTCGAGTCTTTGATTCACTTCACTAGGGCTTCCTATCACGTGGGCTGTCGTATCTTAAAAACTGGAAGATTCGTATGATCGGGCAATGCAATGGCAGAGTGATCACTATCTCCTTCGCTTTCGCTATCTGAACCCTTAGCCAATCTTTTATAGTTCGGTGACGCTAGAATTCTAGACCTAAGTTGTGTATAATGATGAGTTTCCACATCCGATGAGCATTTATCTCCATGTGGCTTCTTTCCTTTATTTACCATATTTGAGGTTACGAATAGGGGTTCTTTATTCATGATCTTTCTTCTGTAAGCGCGCCTTCTTTTGGGCGCGTTGTCTTTCGGCTCGATTATTCAACTGAAAATCGAGGGTCGGGGTGGACCACAATTGCATTTGGTAAGTACTACGGAGATTATCTATTCACAGTGGCACAATGGACGGGATTGGACCATCATTTTCTTATTGTTAAGGAACTCTCGTAAATCGTTCTCTTGATGAGTCTCTTGTTTGCGACAGTTTTTGGAAGAGTCCCTACTGTATTTATGGCGGTCAGCGAATGTAGAAGATTGGAGCTTCTGTCCTGAGCAAGGTCATGTTCTAGTCTTTGCAGATACTTCATGGAACTGGGGCTTATTCTTGTGTTCTGGACTCCTTACGCGAGGCTGAATAGCTTAGCGTTATGCCCTTTGTGCATGGTGCTGATTAGCCTTGCGCATAGTTATTCTAGCCTAATTAGCCTTGCACTTGGAATTAGCCTCGTGTGTAGTTATGTTAGGTTGTTTAGCCTGGCGGTTGGCATTAGCCTCGCGCATAGTTATGCTAGGCTGTTTAGCGTGGCACTTGGCATTAGCCTCGCGCATAATTATGCGAGGTTGTTTAGCCTGGCATTTGCGACAAGAGTCGTCTTGAACTTGACTTTTGAACATTCGTTGTTATGCCTGATGGTTTCAATTACGAATTTGAGTCCTGGTCAGTCCGGGTCTTGGCTTTCTTTTTGTATTTTGCACAGCAATGATAGGAGAGGATTTTGCCTTTTCTGAAAACTTAGAATCCAAAGATCCAAAGGGATCATGTTCAACGGGAGTCCCCTTGTCATTCAAATTCACAATATTTATTGTTTGCCGTTTAGAACTCAAAGATCCGAAATCCTGTTCAACAGGAATCATCTCGTCATTCGAGTCTATCGCTTGGACTTCTTCCTTTTCCAAGATCAAAGATCCAAGGAGCTACTGTTCAACAGGTGTCCCCTTATCATTCAAACTTGTATCGAGGGTTTCCAAGTGGCGATGGAGCCGTCTTTTGACTAGACTAACCGATCTAGAGAATAAATACTCCTCATATTTTTTTGATTAATTTCTACGATCAGAATCTCCACTGACTTACTAATTTTATGAGTATCAGATTTGTCACGATCTTCTTATCAGGGTAGAAGACTTCTCTCACTGTGGTCGCCAACTTGTTTCCCATGAAAACCGCGTCACTTTCATTACTATGGATTTATAAAGATTACAATGAAAATTATCTAAATTACAATGAAAATAAAGCAAAGAAAATAAATGAAAGGAGTTATATAATACACTCTGTTTTTTTTTTTTTACAAATGAAGTGGGTTCAAACGTGGGTATGAAGCATCACCCTTGTACTCCGTTGACGATCTAACGCCCAAAATCGGTCTTGAATGTGGAGAATATGAAAAAGAAGCTTCTGGCCGGTGCCTCTTGCTGCTAGTCGGCATGCTCTATGTAGAATTATTCTCTGGTCTCTAATGATCTCTCCCCAAAAGATCCTCAAAAATCCCCCTCTTGGCCACTATTTATAGATTTTGGGCTTTACTTAGAGATAAAGATGGAATTCCAGTCGAATCTCATCTCTAAATTTATATTTGGATATGAAATTTTAATTTCAAGTGATTGGATATGATTAGAATCAAAATTCTAGTGAAAATCTAGAAAGAAACCCACTTTGGAAACTGGAATAGCTTGTGTACGTGAGGCTGTCATCCCCGCACGAGGCTATTAGCCTCACACGGGGCTATTTGTCATGCAAGGGCTATTTGCCCTGCGCGGGGCAGTTAGCCTCTCGTGCGTGAGGCTAATAGCCTCACGTACGCGAGGCTATTTTGCCCCGTGTGGCCTTTTTCTCTTGCTTTCAAAATTTTCTCCACCTACACACATGACTTCGAATAGTAGCGACCAATCTGAAGGTTGCATTATTGGTGCTGAAATGAGCATCTTCTTGAGTATTTTGAATGTTGTCTAGTGAATATGTATCCATTCAAACTGCTCATCTTACACAAGAAGGTAAGAAATAACAATATTAATAAAGTCTATAATAAACTTTCTATAGAAGTCAGCGTGTTCTAAGAACGAATGTATGTCCTTTATGGTCTTGGGCATCAATATATGGAAATAAACCTGATTTTCCCCTTGTCTACTTCCATTCTTTTTTATGAAATTATACGTACAAGCTCAATACCCTCCTTTACCATAAAGTGGTGTAGACAAAAAAAAGGGGGTTACCACGCGGTGCAACCCCCGTTGGTTGAACCGCGCGGGCAGGGTGCCACCCGCAGGTGGTACCCGTGCGGTTGCACCCGCAGGGTGCCACCCGTGGGATGCGGGATGCCACCCGCACGATACGCCCCCGCACAGTGCTATCTACAGGGTGCCTTCCAAACATGGGTGATTAACGTGGGTGATTCCGTTTTACATAAATTTCGCCCTCGACGTCAATAAAGGAGAATGGGCACTCATGGAGTTAAGGGAGAGGATATAAAGAAAGGAAAAAATTCTCAGAGAGGAGGAACAGAGTCCCAAACGAAGAGAAATAGGGAGACGGAAAAATCCCAAGAGCGGAGTTCCCTTCCCTTCTCCTCCGGCTAAGGTTTGTACTAGAGAAATCAATCGATGCGACGCTCGGATCATCAATGGAGTGCAGAAGCAAAGCTCCACTACTGCTAGAACCCACACAAATTAAAAAGGAAAATTTAAAATCAATTGTTTTCCTATTATTGTATCTCAATATTCTTTTGTATTTTTCTTTTTATTGGTGTAATTTTAAAGTAAATTTCCAATGATAGAAATCTCTACAATTTTCTGGCATGTAAGAATTGGCGACCACAATTGGAGTCTCTCTTCACTTAAAAGAAAACGACAGTGCAATCCGATCGTCAAGCTCCTCTGCCTCGAAACCTAGGCATCATTACTGAGTAACAGTCGAAAAAAAAGTGAGACGTCATCGCCCATTAAAATTGGAAAGGTGTCATCACCTGTCTAGAAATATGAGGCGTTATTGCCCATAACAAGACTGACAAGGCGTTATCGCCTATCAAAATAAATAAATAAATAAAATATGAGGCGACAAGACGTCATCGTCTATTAACAAATAAAAAAGGGCGTCATCGCCTCTAAATAAGGATATAGCATCATCGCCTGTCCCAATCCAAACTCATCTTTATTGCGGTCACAAAGAAAAATCAAGACCGTCAAAGGAGACACAAGATTCAAGAGACATGCCTCACCATTACAAAAGAGATGTTAATTAATAATTACAGCGAAACCGCTCTGCACAAAGAATCCCCAAGGCGCGCACAACAAAAAAAAAGTTGCAGCTATTCACCCGAGCGCAGGGGTGCACCCGCACGCAGAGGTTGCACCCGTGCGCAAGTGCCCCCACTTGAGCAACACAAAAAAAAAAGTTGCAACTATTCACCCGTGTGCAAGGGGCCCATCCGCGTGCAGGGGTGCACCAGCGCTCAGAGATTGCACCCGCGCGGGGTGCACCCGCGCGCGGGTGCCCCCGCTCGTGCAGCCAAAAACACGCGCACAGAGGCCCAGAGGCGGGAATCAGTGGGAAGCCCAAAGCAGCCGTTTCTCCTTCTCTCCTAGTCGAATCCGTGATCGAATGAAAGGGAGATGATTTGTAGCTGATAATGTATTTATTCTCTCCTCGATCGGATTCCATTGGGATTTCTAGGGTTTGAGATTTGGTTTTGGGGTGCCGACGGATGAGCGATTGCTGGATGACATCATTAGGCGGTTGCTCGATGCGAAGAATGGGCAGACGACGTGGCAGGCTCAGCTGACGGAGCCTGAGAGCAGGCAGTTGTGCCTCGCGTCCAAAGTGATCTTCATCAGCCAACCTATTCTCCTTGAGCTCGAAGCCCCCATCAAGATTTGCGGAGATATCCATGGGCAGTACTCTGATATTCTCCGTCTCTTTGAATATGGTGGGTTTCCTCCAGAAGCAAACTATTTGTTCCTAGGTGATTTTGTTGATCGTGGCAAGCAGAGCATTGAGACCATTTGCCTGCTTCATGCATACAAGTAAAATATCCTGAGAACTTCTTTCTTTTGAGAGGAAACCATGACTGTGCTTCCATTAATCGTATATATGGCTTCTATGACGAATGCAAAAGACGATTTAATAACTTGGATCAGATATGAAATATTGCTCCACCAGTTGATGTTCCAGACCAAGGGCTTCTCTGTAATTTGCTATGGTCTGACCCCGATAAAGATATCGATGGTTGGGGTGAAAATGATAGAGGAGTTTCCTATACTTCTGGTCCGGATAAGGTGGCTGAATTTCTTCAGAAGCATGATATTGATCTCATTTGCCGAGCGCATCAAGTCATGGAAGATGGCTACGAGTTTTTTGTAAAGCGTCAGCTTGTGACTATATTTCCTGTCCCCAACTACTGTGGGGAGTTTGACAATGCTGGTGCTATGATGAGCGATGATGATACTTTGACATGCTCCTTCTAGATTCTTAAACCATCTGATAAGAAAGGAAAATTTGGATTCGGGACCAATATGTCGAAACCAGGAACACCACCAAGGAAGGGTGCAAAAGGTTGAGAAGGTGCCATGTTTAGCTTTCTGACAGATCGAGTTGAATTCCTCTATTGGAGGCTTGGGGAATATAAGAAACCTCATTCAGTTCCGTCTCCCTGTTATCTCCTATCTGAGTGCAGCGCTGTGTCACCCTTAAAGATGCAGGTCCAAGTATATTTTGGGTCCAAGCAGTTGCTGCTCCCTGTAATTATGAGGCAACAAACTAGCTTGTAGGCATAAACTGTAAAGCTTTCTTGGAAGTCTGATCCTTGATATAATCAACTCCTGTTGCGTTTTAAAAAAAAAAAAAAAAAAAAAAGATTATTTGTTGGGGCAATAAGAAAAAAAACGCTGCACCTGCAGGCAGGCCCACGGGTGTGGATCTCTCCATGCGCGCTCGCACGCAGATTTGTCCGCTCACTGATCTCTCCCTGCGCGCAGATTTCTCTAGTTTTGAGTGGGGGGGTGCTGTCCTAATGGGCGCACGCAACATGATTCGAAAGGGCATATTTAACTATATTGGATTAGTTATATTTATCCAACACTTGAGATGATTCAAAGAAAAATATTATGGTCAAAACATCAAACTCAATTATTATATACAAATTCAAATACATCCGAAGAAGAGAAGGATGTTTTATCATAGAACTATCATCTTCGATATCAGGATATGTGTCCAGAATACACATCAATTGAAGATAAATCCAATCAAATTTTTTTTGGTGAGAATTCAAAACTCATGGTGCATGATGATACTCTCATTATTCGTGCAACAGAAATTGGGTCAAGCTCAAATTCAAGTTGAACCCAACGACAGACTCGAGATCATCAAAGAACACTCATAAATTTTGAAGCCCATATTGGTTATAAGGCTCAAGCAATCAGATGCGAGGTCCAGCCTGGTATGAATCAGATCATGCATAAGGCTCAGCCCAGTCTTGACTAAATCAAATGAGAGGCTAAATCCATGTGAACCAAAGCAGACATAGGGCTCAACCTTGCATAAATCACTTAGTACGGCCTGTTAGTATTTCAAGATGACTCGTATATGTTACAAAGCCAACATGCAAATCAAAATTATAGTTTTCGGTCAGATTCAGCTTTAAAATGCAATCCTAACTCTAAAGAAGCTCTCAAGTGTAAGAAAAGTTACCAAAATCCTACAAACCAATACTGGATTCGGTTCCGCCATATGAGACTATCCATCATCCAAGCAACAACCAATATGGTGAACTGCAATAATATCTGAATGGTTCAGAAAAAAAAATGTACAACTCTCCTTCCAGTATCTGAAGATACTTCACCTGGATATGGGCTAAGCAAATTACCAAAAAACTAATTCTTTCCTCCATATCAAGAATTTATTCAGTATTCAACTAGGGGTTGTGAATGAGATCCATGAAGTTTCCAAGGCTTCCCCATTTCCTCATGTCATTGTGAGGCTTGCAGCATAGCAATCAACCATGCCAATAGAGCTCTATTCCGAGATAAACATTAATCTTGACAAGAGATCTCTCGTAAGTTCAACTAAACTAAAAACTAGTTAAGACTTTATGACTTTACGGTTAAAATTATTTTTATTCAACCGAGCAAGACGTGCATCTTGCCATCCATCCAGAAGATGAAGATGTGCGACTCAAGTGATCCAAGTTTCATAAAAGAGCTTTTCAGGCTCAATACAAAGTTCAAAATGACACTCGCATATTTCAGTTTTCATGCGAGACTTGTCATGACACTCGCATGCCTCAGATGACATTCAAGATTTGTCATGACACTTGCATGTCTCACTCCATAAGAAACTCAAGTTGGTATTCATGTGTTCAAATCATCACATGGGTTCATCTTCAGGGTTTCATCCATTTTTGCATCCAAGGCTAAAAGCCTTGTCTTCAAGGTCATGTAGTCTATAAGATACACGCGAGAGAGATTTCCTTTCAAACTTCCTCTATAAAGCTCTCTTGAAATTGAAGTTATGTGATGACAACTTCAGGGTTGAGCCTACTGAAAAGCTAAAGTTTCATGTGAGTCTCACCACTATTGTGTCTGCTTCACTGGGGATGATTCTCGCATTCTTTTAAAGCCCATTGTGAAATGCAATGACATTCATGATAAAACTGTCGATATTTCAATTGTCTAAAGTGGTGGTACAACGTTCTCATGTCGCCTCCAACTTATCAAATTGAGGGTCAAATAGCTTGAAATTTAAATCATTTTAAGTTTAGCCTCAACCAACTCAAGAAAGACAAAGGCCTACGAAATAGCTATCAAATTAATGGTCATTCATGTCCTGCATCATAAGAACATCATGCGGACTTATTGATATTAGTCACAGTTATTTACCACTGTTTGGCAGTATTAACTAACACATTAAAATCCCTGCTCACTGGGTTGATCAGAAAAAACCCATTCTCATTGGAAAGGTTCGACCATATGCAGTCCTATCCGATGATACTGAAGATGACGATCAGGAAGCCCCCAAGTTTTATTATTACGGACCAAAATTATTCTGAATGATAGAGTAAATAAGGTATGACTTCATTTAAATGCCAAGTTTAAATTTGGGTGCGCGACAGCACCCGCGCACATGGAGCGTTGCGTGCTCGCACTCGCAAGGGCACTATGCGCGCCCATGGAGCGTGCTTGCAAAGCGTGTGCACGTGCCCATGCCTGCGCAACCCCCCCAATCCGGGGAGCACTATGCATGGCAAAGAGCATTGAAACCCGCTTCGCTCCTTTGTGTTCAAAGGGAAAGAATCAGATTACTATCACAAAATCGACAGGGGATTGAGATATGTCACAACACCTGATACTCCAGATATAGAGGATGTGATATGTCAAAACACGAAAAACTCTGACAGGGATTTACACATCACTCTGGGGTACTATCCAACGAGCTGGCCACAAACATAAAATTTGTCGGCTGAATCTAGATGAAATTGATGAACTAACTCTTCCTCAAAATGAAGCGTTATTCAAACATCTTGATGCCCAATAGAGCATACGCTTTGAGCAATGTAAACCGCCTACCGAAAACAAGGTTGTCCGGGTGAACATGGGTGACAAAACCAACCCCAAGTCCATATTCATAAGTGAGAGTTTGTCTTCTAATAAAAAAGAAGATCTTATGACTCTCTTCCAAGAATATATCAACATCTTTGTTTGGAATTACGAAGACATGGAAGACTTATATCCTCAAGTTGCTTTGCATTGGCAAAATATTAAACCAGATGCAAAACCAATAAAGCAACATCAAAGAAGACTCCGTCCAGAGCTAATAGAGTCAATCAAAGATGAAGTTAAGAAACTTATATAATCTAGCTTCATCCAAAAAAAAAAATAGTACCCTAAATGGGTAGCAAATACTATTCATGTTCCCCAAAAAAATAGGAAAATCTGAATTTGCATCGGTTTTTGAAATCTAAATACGTCATGCCCTAAAGATGAATTTTCGCTTCCAATAACAGATGTCATGATTGACAACACTTGCTGATCCGAAATGATGCCTTTCATGGATGGATTTTCTGAGCACAATCAAATCAAAATGTACCCTAAAGATAAGAAGTGCAAGAAGTGCTTGAAGAAACGCATGACAAAGCATAACAGTCGGGACCTAAATTAGGAGAATGGATAAAAAATAATGGGTTTCTATTGGTCAACGATGATGGCAGATACCATGGCATAGCAAAGAAGTGCCATACTTGCCAGGTGCATGCAAATTACATACATCAAGCTGCAGAGCACCTACATACAGCTGCGATTACTTGGCCATTTGTGACATGGAGAATGTATATTATTAGCCCCATCACTTTATCATCTTCTCATAGACATCGGTTCATACTAGCCATAATCGATTACTTCTCAAAATGGACAGAAACTACCCTTTAAGAGAAGTGGAAACGAATGATGTGGTCAATTTTATCAAAGACCACATCATCTATCATTTTGGTGTTCCTAAATGTATCATCAGTGACAACGGCCCTCAATTAACTAGTAAGGCCTGTACCAAATTCTGTGACAAGTTCAGAACACAGAATGTGTTCTCATCACCATATAACCTGGCCGTAAATGGCCAAGCAGAAGCATTCAACAAAAACATTGTGAAACTTTTGCAAAAATTTGTCACCACAAGTCAGCGTGACTGGGATGAGAAATTGGAAGCTTGTCTGTAGACTTATCGAACAATGGTAAGAACACCGATAAAAACTACACCATTTTCTTTCGTGTATGGTTGTCAATGAAAAGAGAATAAATTTCTCGTCAACCCATCATGCTGAGGTAAAAGTATGAACTGTCCAATGCCATTAAGCTAATGAAAAGAGAATAATTTTCTCGCCAACCCATCATACTAGGGTAAAAGCATGAACTGATCAGCACCATCATGGCAATAGGAAGAGAATAAGTTTCTCGCTAACTCTATCATGCTAGGGGTAAAAACATGAATTGCCCAACACCGTTAAGGTAATAGGAAGAGAACTAATTTATCGCCAACCCATTATATTAGGGGTAAAAGCATGAATAGCCCAACGCCGTCAAGCCAACGGAAAAACAATAAATTTCTCGCCAACCCTATCATGCTGAGGGTAAAAGCATGAACTACCTAATGCCGTCAAGGTAATGAGAAGAGAACAAGTTTCTCGCCAACCCTATAATGCTGGGAATAAAAGTATGAACTGCCTAACGCTGTCAAGATAACGGAAAGATAATAAATTTCTTGCCAACCCATCATACTGAGGGTAAAAGTATGAACTATCATAAACTGCTAAAGGAAAGAGAAAAAGTTTGGCATTTAAACCCAAACAAAATCCTCGACAATTTATCATGCTAAGAGGAATAACATGGTTAGCCCAACTCAAACGGTAGTTGGTAAAGGTAAACCAAATTCATTGATAACTGAGGGTTTGCGAAAAAATCCATGATAAATTTGTTACAACCATATCCTTATTCGATCCTAAAGATACATCATTGCCTAAAGCTGCAAAAGCAAAGTGAGGAAGAAAAGTTTGGCATATAAGCCCAAACGAAATTCTCGTTAACCTCATCATGCTGAGAAAAATAGCATGGCTAGCTCAATTCAAACGGCAATTGGTAAAGGTAAACCAAATCCGTTGATAGTTGGGGATTTGCTAAAAAGCCTAATGAGATCAATCTCCTGTCACGTTAATACTTCACCTCTGATAGGAAAACTTCTCTTGTCACTTTTCTTCCAGCAGATTCAGTAACATTTAAGAAATTTGTTACGTAAAAATCATACCTTTGATATCAGAATACAAAATTGAATCAATTTTCTCTGTGAGATCAATTCCAATTAAATATTCTGTCATGTTAAGGTTTCACCTGTGACAGCAAAATTTTTCTTGTCACTTTCCTCCCAGCAGAGCCAATGACTCCAAAATATTTGTCACGTTAAAATCATACCTCTGACATCAGAATACAAAACGGAATCAATTTTCTTTATGAGATTAAATCTAATCAAATATTCTGTCATGTTAAGATTTCATCTCTGACAGCAAAACTTTTCTCGTCACTTTTCTCCTAACAGATTCAGTGACATCAAGAAATTTGTTATGTTAAAATCATATCTCTGACATCAGAATAACAATATCAAATTAATTTTCTCTTTGAAATTAAATCCAATCAAATCTCCTATTACGTTAAGTTTTCACCTCTGACAGAAAAAATAAAATCACATTTCATCAAATCCAACATTACAACCTCTGATGAATTTGTTTTTGACATCGTCAAGTTAAAAATTATCTCTGACGAAAATCATCTCCCGATTAAGTTAATAATTACCTCTGATAGTCAAATTCCAAAGCTAGACACGTTAACAGTCACCTTTGTTTAGCCAGCTCATTCCTATCATAACTGGATCCTCTGAATAGGTCGAGCATTCAGACATGTTTAATGATACCTCTGTCCTCACTCAAATCCCGTTATACTAGATGTCACTGAATGGGTAAATTAAACAAGTTAAACCCTACCTCTATTTAGTCGGTTCATTAATATCAAGTCTCGAACCTCTGAATAAAATGAACCATAAGATATATTTAATGTTACCTCTATCTTTTCCTAATCCGTCATACTAGATGTCATTGAACGGTTAGGATCCGACAAGCATGTTAACATCATACCTCTACTTGTTATCTAATAAACACATTAACATCATACATCTGCTTGTCATTTAATAAGCACGTTAACATCATACTTCTGCTTATAATCTATAGAGCATGATAACATTATATCTCTGCTCATCTTCCATAAGACACGTTAACAATTCCTCTATCTATCAAATTCATCACACGTTGTTTGTCATGCCCTTAGCCTCTGAACAGACATCAAAATTGTGCACGCGCCCATGCCCACGCACCCCCGCATCTGGGGAGCACTGCATGTGGCAAAGAGCATTGAAACCCGCTTCACTCCTTTGTGTTTGAAGGGAAAGAATCAGATTACTATCACAAAAATAGTAGGGCGTTAAGATATGTCATGACACCTGATATTCCGGATATAGAGGATGTGATATGCCAAAATGTAGAAAACTCCGACGGGGATTTAAACATCAGTCTGGGGGTACTATCCAATAAGCTGGCCACAAACATGAAATTTGTCAGTCGAATCCAGATGAAATTGATGAACTAAATCTTCCTCAAGATGAAGCTGATGTGAAATATCTACTGCAAGCGCATAGTATCAGTGTAGCACTATACAGGTCGTTCCCACAGGAATATAATGTGTTTTGCTATTCTCACTAATTCTTTAGTCCTAACGGATTAAATACAGGTTCTAAGTGGGATTTGTGTTATTCTAATTAACCTAGGATATAAAATCTACTAGTTTCCAGCCATGTATATCTTCTTCTTATCATAAAAATTGATTTTTTAGTTTTAATCTTTACTTAAAGTGTTCTAAGTATGTGTTATCAAGTGGTGTGCAAGTATAACGCATCAAAGATACAACTTCTCATAAAAATAAACTAAATCATTAGATAACTCTATGACAAAGATGAAAAGTAACAACTCTAAACCCTAACTAAGCATAGGCTATCAAGAAATCTAATTCAAGTATAACATATCAAAGTATACCTATCAAAGTATTAATCTACGAGCTGTTATATTTTAATCTTTTCATTGAAAAATCTTATCTTTATTATTTTATTTTGGAAGAAAATACTAGAGAGCAACTACATGGTGGGTTCCTAGTTTCATCTACATCCTAAAACTAGATTAAATTAGTTACTCATAGTTTTAGTTAGCAAGATCATTTTTTTCCTAGAAAGCAATTTAAGTTTACACTAGAAAACAAGATAAATCTATCTAGAAAGCAATTAGAAGAAGATTACCTAAAAAATATTGATGAACAGCAAATGTTACCTCTGGAGTCGGTATGGCAGCCGTCACCCCTTCAGCAAACCCTAATTTTATTCAATAAAATTCAAGTACAAAATTACATCATATATCCCCTAGTTTATAAGGATACGACTAATATATAGGTCTCAGAGAACCAAACCCTATTTTTAGTAAAACTGAATAACTACAAATTTGTATCGAAGACCCTTAGGAGAAGCGGCCCCCAAAGTGCCGCCAAACAGTGGCAAATACCGCTAAATGGCGGCAAAAGTATGCAATCCTGGCTCCAATTTTCTTTTGCATTAAGCTCTGATCTTTTCTTTGTATTTAAATGACTGTATTGAAGTTTGGGTCTCTACAGCTTCATAATTCTTTAGGTTTGCTCGCTTCTAACTCTTTTCTGGACTTGGACTACTAATCCGGCTTTAAGTTTATGTCATCTCCTTGTAGGAATAGGTTTACGTAAAAACACACAAAAATTATCCGAGTAGTATTAGTTAAATACAAAAATAGATAATATGGAGGCTATAAATATGCAATATGTGGCACTCATCAGAAGCGTTAGTCAAACATCTTGATGCCTAAAGGAGCATACGCTTTGAATAGCGTGAACCGCCTATCAAAGACAAGGCGGTTCAGGTGAACATGGGTGACGAAACCAACACCAAGTCCATGTTCATAAACAAGAGTTTGTCTTCTAATGAAAATAAGATCTTATGACTCACATCCGAGAATATATCGATGTCTTTATCTGGAATTACGAAGACATGGCAGGCTAAAATCCTCAAGTTGCTTTGCATCGGCTAAATATTAAGCCAAATGCAAAACCAGTAAAGCAACATCAAAGAAGACTCCATCCAGACCTAATGGAGTCGATCAAGGATGAAGTTAAGAAACTTATACAATTAAGTTTCATCCAAAAAAAAAAAGCAAATACACAAAAAAAACAAAAATAGTACCCTAAATGGGTAGCAAATACTGTTCATGTTTTCAAGAAGAATGGAAAGATCTAAATTTGCATTAACATTCGATATCTGAATGCGGCATACTCTAAAGATGGATTTCTGCTTTCAATAACAGATGTCATGATCGATAATACCTGCAGATTCGAAAGGATATCTTTCATAGACGAATTCTCTTGGTACAATCAAATCAAGATATACCCTGAAGACAAGAAGCATAAAAAGTGCTCAAAGAAGTACATGACGAGCATGTGGTGCTCACCAACTGGGACCTAAATTAGGAGACCGGATAATGAGCTTCTACTGACCAACGATAATGACAGATGCCATGGCATATGCAAGAGAAGTGCCATCCTTGCCAGATGCATGCAAACTACATACATCAAGCTGCAAAGCACCTACATCCAATTGCGATTACTTAGCCATTCGAGACATGGGGAATGGATATCATTGGTCCCATCACTCTACCATCTTCTCGTGGACATCGGTTCATACTAGATATAACTGATTACTTCTCAAAATGGGCAGAAACTATCCCTTTAAGAGAAGTGAAAATGAATAATGTGGTTAATTTTATCAAACATCACGTCATCTATCGCTTTGGCATTCCTAAATGGATCATCAATGACAACGGCCCTCAATTCACTAGAAAGGCCTATGCCAAATTTTATGATAAGTTCAAAATACAGTATGTATTCTTATCCCCATATAATCCAGTCGCTAATAGCCAAACAGAAGCATTCAGCAAAACCATTGTGAAGCTTTTGCAGAAATTTGTCACCACATGTCAGCGTGACTGGGATAAGAAACTGGAAACTTGTCTATGGGCTTATTGCACAATAGTAAGAACACCGATAAAAGCCACACCATTATCTTTGGTGTATGGTTGTGAGGTCGTATTATCTCTGAAAATTTAAATTCCTTCTCTTCGAGTAACATTAGCTACAAGAATGACCACCAAAGAAATACATAGCCAACAACTTTAAGAATTAAAAGCGTTGGACGAAAAGCGCTTAAAAGCTCAACAACAAATAGAGCTCTATAAAGCACGAATATCCTGAGCGTTCAATAAGAAAGTGAAGGAACGGACTTTCAAAGTGGGCAGCTTGGTCTTAGCAGTCAGACGACTAATGATCCTAATGCATAAGACTAAGAGCAAATTCCAGCCTAAGTGGTAATGCCCATTTATAGTAGAGACGGTCTATTCAAATGGAGCATACCAATTAATCAATCAACACAATGATCGAATGTTAATGCCAATCAATAAAAAATTTCTGAAGAAATATTATTATTAAGGGAATGAAGTCATCTGACCTTTTCTTCTACACAGCTATTGGCAGTGAAAATTTCTAAGTTAAAAGGATTTTTCACAACAGAACGCGGAGCTAACTCCGCAGCCCCGCGTTTGGCTATAATAGCCTCGCATTGGAACAAAACGCGAAGCTATTCAATAGCTCCGCGTTCTGGTTCCTTAGCTCTGCGTTTTGATGAGATTATCTCCGTGTGAGCAGATAACCAGAATCTCAAATTGATTGAGATTATGATTTGGGCTTATCCAAATACCCAAATTGAATCCAATCAGAATTCCAAATCAAGAGATTCAAATCAAAACTAAGATATTTCATTGGAATCCTTAATGAGTACAAATTCTATTTGGATAGAAACTCACAAATCATCCTAAGGCTATAAATACCCTCTTGAGGAAGCCCTAGAGGTCTTTTTTTTGGCACCTGAGATCCCTTACTAAAGTTTTAGAGACGTTCAAGTTACGCACAGAGCCTTGAACGAATCAAGACCAGAGGAGATCGGTTCTACAGTTGGCCATCACCTTCAAGAGAGAAGAGTTCGACGCTCGATCGTCCAAAAGAACTAGTATAGATCCCATCGCCACAGATCCCACACAAATCATTGTAAAAGAGAGAGATTGATATATATAAAATCCTCTCGTCTGTTCTTTTTATCTTGTTCACTTGCATTGTAATCTAAGTTGTATTCAATGGAAGGAAGCAAAACTTTTGTGACGAACAAACTGGCGACCACAGTGGGAGCCATCTCTTTCACTAATGAAGAGATTGTGGCGCAATCGGACGTCGATTTGATCGGATCCGACGTAGACATGCTGGTCGTTAAAATCGACCAACAGAAGTACGAGGAGTACCTCTCCTCTAAATCATTAGGTAACCTGAACGACACACGACACTATCGTCACGTGCGCTCCAATACCTGAGCAACGGGTAAAAAGGAATCCACCGAGGAACGGAGATCCTTGGAGACCGCGGCCATAGAGCCGGTGATCGGGTAGGAAATCCTAGAAGAGGATGACCTCCCTACTGTCAAAGAAGACCTGGGAACTAGATTGACCAGAACCCAACTCCGAAATGGAAATCGAAGAGCGAGGCGAAAAGCCCTCAAAGCCCGCCTTGGACGCGAGGCTAAAGAACGCGAGGCTATGGTCCCTCGCAAACTGGCTCGTGCTAATTAAGAGACCAGTCATTATCGCGTTAAATGCGAAGCAACAACTTGCGTTAATCGCAAGGAAAAGCCAGCGTGTGATTTTCCGCGCGAGGCTAGTACTGAGCTTAGCGAGGAACGCGAAGCCAGTAAGATTTGCGCTAGTCGCAAAATTTCTGACACTCGCGAGAAACGCGAGTATAAAATCTCTTTAAAGCCAGTATGTGATTTTCCATGCGAGGCTATTACTGGGCTTAGCGATAAATGCAAAGCCAGTAGCACTTGCGAGAACCGCAAGACTTTTGACACTGGCGAGAAACGCGAGGATAAAAATTTCTTAAACCCAGCATGTGATTTTCCATGCGAGGCTATTACTGGACCTAGCGATAAACGCAAAGCCAGTACAACTTGCGAGAAACGCAAGATTTTTAATACTCGCGAGGAACGCGAGGATAAAGTTTCCTTACAGCCAGCATATGATTCTCAACGCGAGACTAATACTGAGCTTAGCGAGAAACGCGAAGCCAGTAGTATTTGCGAGAAACGCAAGATGCCTCACCTCCGCGTAAATTGTGAAGATGATTGGCAGATTGTCGTCAATCGTAAAAATCGCGCTAGACGCGAAGTTATGACTTGTGTTAATCACAAGAATAAGCCAGCGTGCAGGAATTTTCTTCTGCGCGGGGCTAAGATTCCAGAAGAGAAACTTCTGAAGACACGCCAAGTCAGCTTAAAATGCGAGGCTAGCGCAGTAAAACGCGAAGCTATTTTTCAGCCCCACGAGATTAAACGCGAAGCTAATTTTCAGCCCTGCGTTCCAAAACGTGAAACTATTCCTAAGCTCCGCGTAGATCAACCCGACTACAGAATCAGGGATGATCATCGCATCAGTGGACCGGAGCTGGACTCCAGTGATCCTAAGAAGCTTCAGTGGGTTCCTAGACCCTCTCAAAACTTGGATGGGTCCCACAACTCCGTGGCTAAGGTCATTGATCTCAGAGAGTATCTATCCAAGAAGAGAGGCATAGAACAAGTTCAAGCTGAACATATCTATCACTGCCAGCAGCTTATGACAGCGGTATCTGCTGTAATGGACAATTGTGGCTGCAGCAAGAGCAGGGTATCGGTGTTCGACCGATTAACCGAGTCAAACAAGAACCCTACTAAGAAGACATGAACCGCTTCCCTAAAAGAATGGAGAGTTGTAACCTCCAATATGGTGGGAAAAGGGAAGAGGATAGTCGAGACGGATGATGATTTAGAATCGAGTGATGAAGAACCTCCTCATATCACTCGACTTAAATCAGGAGCCGTCCTGCCTCGAAACTATAAGAGGCTTATAAGAGGTTCTTATGACAATGACAGCGATAACTCAGCAATAGCTTCACCTCCTTCCTCTGCGTCATCTCGGCTACAAAAGTCAGCATCACATATGGCGGATAAACCCGACGACATCAATTAGAGATTTGAAGCTCAAGAAAGAATGATTCGAGAGCAACAAACGACGATTGAAGATCTTAAAGTGATGCTTTCAAAATTTGTTGAGGATAATGCCAAGAGGGGCAAAGAAACTCCAAACGAAGAAGAAAAAGAAGAGAAAGCCCACTCAATGCACGAGGACAAGGATAGATTTTCTTTTCATGATCCACATGGAGAGAAAATAGAAAAATTGCAAAGTCAACTCGAAGCACTGATGCATAAAAAAAGTTGAAAGAGTCAGGGGTCTCAAGACCATACCCACCTGAATGGGATGTGGTACCATACCCCCAGAAGTATAAGCCGCTCAAATTAGAGCCATATGACGGGAAGGGATCTCCCAGTCAGCACATTATTACTTCTTGTCTCAAACAGGACATTTGATGGGTAATGACCCAATAATGACCAAGGTATTCGCAAGTAGCTTGTGAGGGCCTGTTTTTACTTGGTTTATGCAGCTGGCCCAGGTACTATTAATACCTGGTTTGATGTGGAGAAACTATTTCTCTCACGTTTCTTCGAGGATGATACCGAGATTACGGTTCATTCCCTCCTTGCAACCAAACAAGGGGAACAAGAAACCGTCAAAGACTTCATAGAAAGGTTTCGGGAGAAGTCCGTGCATTGTAAACACAGAATGGTCCAGGAAACTCTAATCGAGACATGTCGACATAATCTTAAGACTAACGTGCTCCTAAAAATGAGGGCCGTAGAGTCTAAGACATGGAGAGATTTGCTCAAACAGGGAGAGCAAGCCGAGGATTTGATTCGTCGAGTTGAAGAGTCTCGTGGATCTAAAAACACTGGGAGTAGTAGACCATACACCCAAAATAATAGTAATTAAAATAAAGGGAAAGCGGTGATGGTATCAGAGGCAGCTCCACAAAAGACGAATCCTCCACCAAACCCGAAGCCCCAAAATCAGCAAGGCATCAGACAAAATAGGCCTCAGCAAGAGAAGACCTATACTTTCAAAGCAGAGCAAACGCCTACGCTCTTTCACTTACTCCTGAGAAAGGGAATGTTAAAACTTCTGGAGAATAGGAAGCCGGAGGACGCTGGTAAAACCAACGACCCTAATTATTGCCTCTACCACTGGAATGTTGGACACCCTACTAGGGACTGTTACCCTCTGAAGAACAGAATCCAAGCATTAATAGAAGCTGGAGTTCTGACGCTTAAAGAGGAGCAAAAGAAGGTCACTGCCAATATGGAAACCATAGTGGTTGGAACTCATGAGTTCCCCGCAGGGGTGACCCCAATTCCAAAGGGTAAGCTGGTTACGAAGAACCATGACCCTCATAAAAAGGCCCAAGAAGGACTTGTCCCCATAACGATCCAGAAGGGGGAAGTCATGTGGGTCCATCCTGATTTGCTACAAGACGAACAGTGGACAAACACAGGGGGTCAGAAGAAGAAGTGGACTAGCAATGCTATCTCCGCAGAAATAAAAGATGAATATATTGCAGGGGTACCTACAGACTCTGAAGAGGAGCCCGAAACCATGGCCACTCATCAAGATGGGGCGGGCCCTTCCGGCACTCGGTCTGGAAAAACATATCTTAAAGACTACACCAGAGTAGATCCGAAAGATATATACGCGGAACTCGTCAATCCTGCGAAGCAGAAAGGTTTTCGTTTCCAGAAAAACCCTGGAAAAGATGAAGGAGCCTAGGAGACTTCCTTCAAATTCGATATTATAGCTCAGCTGGCAAATATTCCAGCTCGAGTCACGCTGTACGAGCTGCTACGATTATCAAAGTCAACTCGTGAGGCGTTAAGAGAGGTCTTGGCAGACTCTGAGTCATTCCTAGCCCAGATTGTTGAGCCGGCCGATGAAGAACAGGACTCTTGCCCCCGCTGTCACCAAGTAAGGGGGCAGGTCCCACAAATTATCTTCTCTCTATAAGACATGCAAGTGAGGAATATAAAGCACAACAGGCCTTTATATTTCACCGGATATGTTGGATCCATAAAGGTGGACCGAATTCAAATTGATCCGGGTTCTGAGCTAATTGTCGTACCCAGAGGGTTGATGCAGCTGTTAGGGATTTCCCTCCATCGTCTGACACCAACCAATACAACGATATACGGGTTTAATGCCAATAATAGCTGTCCCCTCGGAAAAATCCGACTCCAATGTCAAATGTGGATTTGAGGACGGAGGCTACATGCTACATTATTGATGCAGATACCTCCTACAATATTTTATTGGGACGACCTTGGATCCACGCTTACATGATAGTCCCGTCGACTCTCCACCAATGCATGAAGTATTGCGACGAAGAAGGAGAAGTCCGGACACTAATTGCAGATAAGCAACCATTTAAAAGGCTGGAGAATTACTTCACAGATACTGCACTTTACAAACCAGCCCATGAAGTCTCCAATGACGATCTTAGCAAGCCTCAAAAGCCTGATGAAAGCGGTAACGAGGCAGATACTGAATATGAGCTTCCTGAAGAAGACGATGGGGGTGATTATGAAATCAACCCTCACTTAGATTTTAGTCTGAGTCTTGATAATGTAGCTGATGTAATAGAGGAAGAGTGGATTATAAATGAAAACATAAAATTAGTCTACGAGCATGTTGTAGCTACTGAGTCTGAACCCTCTTGTACTTCCACTAAAGTGGATGGCCTGTCTGAACCTGAAGTTCTGGCGGCATACCATTTGCCCCTCAGGTCATCCCTTCTCTCTCAATCAAGAATAATTAAGGGACAGGGTCACTTCTTTGAAGTACCTCCTCGACAAGAATCCCAAAAGTCGATCATGTTCGACAAAGTAATTAAGTCACCTCGACAAAGACAAAGCAGTGAAAGTGATGAACAAACATCACCTCAATTTCACTTGTATGAATAGAAATCCCAACAAATGATGGAGAATAAGGGTTATAATTTTACCCAGAAACCGAGATTAAACTTTGGAAAAGGGCGACGAAATCTTATACCCTCATTTAGACCAAGAGGAAAGAGCCCAGATTATTATCAAAAGACTCGCAGGAGGTTGGGCTATGTATCTACTCTTCCCTCATCACCATCTGGACAAGAAAAAAGTTCTTCGGCCAATGATGAATCACCTCCACTTGATCATGACTCAGATCAAAGTACTGGCGCTTGGTTTCAATCCTTGACAGCCAATATGGTTTTAGCCGCACCAGAAAGCGACGAGGAACCAATTGATGTTCAAGATGATTCCTGGGCTAAGCATATGGACACTCTCTGGGATGTCTACTTTGAACAGCGTGACCCGCCCACAGAAGACAAATTAGCACAAGTCAACATGGGAACGGAAGAAAACCCGAAACCCATCTTCATAAGCGACACGCTAACTCCCTTGGAAAAGGAGGAACTTATATCTCTCATCAAAGAGTATATTGACGTGTTCGCATGGAGTTACAAAGACATGCCCGGGCTTGATCCTCAAATTGCCACACACCGGTTAAATATCAAAGAGGACGCCAAGGCAGTTAAACAACAGCAACGGCGTTTTCAACCAGAATTGATGGAGGCAATAGTTGCCGAGGTCAATAAGCTTATAAAATCCGGATTCATCCGTGAATAGCAACATCCTGATTAGGTGGCTAACATAGTGCCGGTTCGTAAAAAGAACGGCAAAATCCGGATATGCATCGATTTTCGAGATTTGAATGCTGCATGCCCTAAGGATGAATTTCCACTCCCAATTACTGATGTGATAATTGATAATACTTGTGGTTATGAGAGGATGTCCTTTATGGATGGCTTCTCAGGCTATAACCAGATTAAAATGCACCTAGATGATGAAAAGCATACAGCGTTCAGAACGCTGCTGGGGGTATACTGTTATACGGTGATGCCTTTCGGATTGAAGAACGCCGGTGCCACCTACCAACGCGCGATGAGTGTCATATTCAAAGAACACCTGCGCAAAACGGTAGAGTGCTTTGTAGATGACTTAGCAGTCAAAAGCAAGAACAAAGAAGATCATCTTCATGATTTAAGAGTGGTCTTCGATCTTATGCGAAAACATCACTTGAAGATGAATCCCACTAAGTCTTTTATAGGGGTGTCCAGCGGGAAATTCCTTGGGTTCATAATAACTTCAAAAGGAATCTTCCTCGATCCTGAAAAAGTGACAGCAATTAGTGAAATGCCACCGCCTCGCAATCTTAAGGAATTAAGGGGGTTACAAGGAAAGTTAGCCTATATCCGGCATTTCATCTCCAATTTATCAGGGCGATGCCAGCCGTTCTCTAGACTCAAGAAAAAGGGGGTTTCTTTCGTGTGGGATGAGGCATGTCAACAGGCGTTTGACGATCTCAAAGAATATCTCACTAAACCTCATGTTCTTATGGCATCGACCCCTGGGCAGCCATTTCTTATATATGTAAGGGCCATGGATGATGCGTTAGGAGCATTACTTGCTCAGTATAATGAGCACGGCCATGAACACGCCATACACTACTTAAGCAGGACAATGATCGGAGCCAAGCATCGGTATACTCCGATTGAAAAAGAATGTTTAGCCCTAGTGTTCGCTATTTAGAAAATGCGACACTATCTTTCGGGGCAAACGATACATGTCATCTCACGGGTCAATCCCTTGAAAATCCTGATGACAAAACCAGGATCCTTAAACGGCCGATTGGCGAAATGGGCATTATTGCTATCGCCATATGATATACACTTCCTCCCTCAAAAGGCCATGAAGGGACAGGCGATCGCCGATTTCCTTGCAGACCATCCAATTTGGTCCAAATCCAAATAAACGTCAGAGGTCAACACAGTTAGCAAAGAACAACCATGGCAGATGTTCTTTGATGGTGCTGCCAGATGATCTGCTGCTGGAGTGGGAGTTGTGCTAATATCCCCACATAAACATATATTGCCTAACGGTTACTCATTAACAGAACCGTGCACGAATAATGTGGCGGAATACAACGCGCTCATTATCGGCCTGAAAATAGCTCTGCAACTGGGGCTGAATTATTTAGAGGCATATGGAGACTCTAAGCTCATCGTCAATCAGATGACGGGTGAGTATGAAGTCAGACATGAAGCCCTCATCCCCTATCATCAGCTAGCCATTAAGCTAGCAGGATATTTTGAACAATTTTATATATATTATATATCTCGGAATGAGAACGTCTATGCAGATGCTCTTGCTGCTTTAGCCGCAACATTGGCGATCCCGCCAGGTGAAGCTAAAAGCGTCACTATTGGTAGCAGAGAACTCCTCCACCCAGATACAGTATTCCAAACAAAAGAGGTATGCCAGACAAGCTTAATGCTGGAACCCCGTGATTGGTGGTTTCCATTTATAGATTACGCCTTATATGGGATATTACCAGAGAATCCAAAGGAGGCCGCCTCGTTAAAGAGGAAGGCCCCGAGATTCTATTTCGATCATAAACTTCAGACTTTATATAGAAAGTCGAGTGATGGTCTTCTACTACGCTGCTTATCAAAAGCAGAAGCAGATGAAGTGCTGAGAGAAACACACGATGGAGTATGTGGAGCTCATCAGCCCGGTCCAAAACTTGGAGACCGCATAAAGAGGCTGGGATACTACTGGCCGAACATGATTACGGAAGCAATGGCATACGCTAAACGGTGCTATGCATGCCAAGTACATGCCAATTTTATTCATCAATCCCCAGAATACTTGCACAATACTATTGCTAGTTGACCATTTGAGGCATGGGGAATGGATATTATGGGGCCTATAACTCCCCCGTCATCCAGAGGATATCGGTTTATTCTTGCAATAACCGATTATTTTTCAAGATGGGCTGAAGCTGTGCCCATGAGAGAGATAAAAACAACAGATGTGATTAAGTTCATTAAGCATCATGTTATTTACCGCTTTGGCATCCCTCGGAGGATCATCCATGATAATGGACCGCAATTCGTCAGCGAGAGGTTTTCAAGATTCTGTGATAAATTTAGAATCAAGGATATCGCTTCAACACCAAATAACCCTGAGGCAAATGGATTAGCCGAAGCCTTTAACAAGACGATTATTAAACTCCTTCGGAAGTTCGTCTCTTCCAATAAACGAGACTAGGATGAAAAGCTGGGAGAATGTTTGTGGGCTTATCGCACCACCGTTCGTACCCCAACAAAAGCTACCCCGTTCTCCTTGGTTTACGGAAGTGAGGCCGTCTTGCCTCTCGAAAATCAGATACCATCATTAAGAGTGGCCTTGGCCACAAAGATGATGACAGAAGAGCGCCATCAACAGAGATTACAAGAACTAGAGGCGTTAGATGGAAAACGTCTAAGGGCTAAACAACAAATTGTGTTGTATCAAGCCCGAATCGCACAAACGTTCAATAAGAACGTTAAACCAAGGACCTTTAAATAAGGAGACTTGGTTCTGGCTGTTAAAAGGCCGATGGTGCTAACCCACAAGACTAAGGGTAAATTTGAACCCAAGTGGGAGGGACCGTTCATCGTGGAGACTGTATACTCCAGTGGAGCCTACCGCTTAATAAATCAGAATGGCGATAGGATGATGATGCCGATCAACGGCAAGTTTCTGAAGAAATACTATGCTTGACGAACCAAAATGGTGACAGAATAACTGTCCCATCTAGTTCATAAAACTTGGTGTGCCCAGTTCAAGTTACGCAGTTGAGCCTTAAACCGCCTCCATTTGTTCAAGTTACGCAGATGAGCACTTGGACTTCTTTCTTAGGCATGCGCAATTAGGCGCCTCTGCCGAAATTTGATGAATCCTAACCCGATCATCTTGGTGTGTCTAGTTCAAGTTACGCAGTTGAGCCTTGAACCACCTCCATTTGTTCAAGTTACACAGATGAGCACTTGGACTTCTTTCTTAGACATGTGCAATTAGGCGCCTCTGCCGAAATTTGATGAATCATAACCCGATCATCTTGGTATGCCCAGTTCAAGTTACGCAGTTGAGCCTTGAACCGTCTCCATTTGTTAAAGTTACGCAGATGAGCACTTGGACTTTTTTCTTAGGCATGCGCAGTTAGGCGCCTCTGCCGAAATTTGATGAATCCTAACCCGATCATCTTGGTATGCCCAGTTTAAGTTACGCAGTTGAGCCTTGAACCGCCTCCATTTGTTCAAGTTACGCAGATGAGCACTTGGACTTCTTTCTTAGGCATGCGCAATTAGGCGCCTTTGCCAAAATTTGATGAATCCTAACCCGATCATCTTAGTGTGTCCAGTTCAATTTACGCAGTTGAGCCTTGAACCGCCTCCATTTGTTCAAGTTACGCAGATGAGCACTTGGACTTCTTTCTTAGGCATGCGCAATTAAGCGCCTCTGCCGAAATTTGATGAATCCTAACCCGATCATTTTGGTGTGCCCAGTTCAAGTTACGCAGTTGAGCCTTGAACCGCCTCCATTTGCTCAAGTTACGCAGATGAGCACTTGGACTTCTTTCTTAGGCATGCGCAGTTAGGCGCCTCTGCTGAAATTTGATGAATCCTAACCCGATCATCTTGGTGTGCCCAGTTCAAGTTACGCAGTTGAGCCTTGAACCGCCTCCATTTGTTCAAGTTACGCAGATGAGCACTTGGACTTCTTTCTTAGGCATGCGAGTTAGGCGCCTCTGCCAAAATTTGATGAATCCTAACCCGATCATCTTGGTGTGCCCAGTTCAAGTTACGCAGTTGAGCCTTGAACCGCCTCCATTTGTTCAAGTTACGCAGATGAGCACTTGGACTTCTTTCTTAGGCATGCGCAATTAGGCGCCCCTGCCGAAATTTGATGAATCCTAACCCGATCATCTTGGTGTGCCCAGTTCAAGTTACGCAGTTGAGCCTTGAGCCGCCTCCATTTGTTCAAGTTACCCAGATGAGCACTTTGACTTCTTTCCTCAGGCATGCGCAATTAGGCGCCTCTGCCGAAATCTGATGAATCATAACCCGATCATCTTGGTGTGCCCAGTTCAAGTTACGCAGTTGAGCCTTGAACCGCCTCCATTTGTTCAAGTTACGCAGATGAGCACTTGGACTTCCTTCTTAGGCATTCGCAATTAGGCGCCCCTGCCGAAATTTGATGAATCCTAATCCGATCATCTTGGTGTGCCCGGTTCAAGTTACGCAGTTGAGCCTTGAACCACCTCCATTTGTTCAAGTTACGCAGATGAGCACTTGGACTTCTTTCTTAGGCATGCGCAATTAGGCGCCTCTGCCGGAATTTGATGAATCCTTACCCGATCATCTTGGTGCGCCCAGTTCAAGTTATGCATAAGAGCCTTGAACCGCCTCCATTTGTTTTCAAGAGCCTTCAATTGCCCAATGATGTTATAGCAGCGGGAAGAGGAGATCAAGCTCCTCGCCAACCCTATCATACTGGGGGTAAAAGTATGAAATCAATTGCCCAATGCTGTTATAGCAGCGGGAAGAGGAGATCAAGCTCCTCGCCAACCTCTATCATACTGGGGGTAAAAGTATGAAATCAATTGCCCAATGCTGTTATAGCAGCGGGAAGAGGAGATCAAGTTCCTCGCCAACCCTATCATACTAGGGGTCAAAGTATGAAATTAACTACCCAATGTTGTCAAAAGCAAATGGGAGAGGAAATCAATTCCTCGACAACTCACCATGCTGAGGGGAATAGTATGGCTAGCCCAACGCAAACGGCGATTGGTAAAGACTAATCAAATCCGTTGATAGCTGGGGGTTTGCTAAAAATCCCATAAAACCTGTCATGTTAAGTCTTTACCTCTGACAGTATGATTTGGATTATTTTCATCTCCGTTCAAGATACGCAAATGAGCCTTGGACTATTTTACCTAAAAACAACTAAATCATTTTGATGACAAGTTATCTGTTGTGCAAACAAATTTCATAGCCAACAAATAAAAGAATCAAAAAGGAGTTATCTTTATTCATTATTCAAAAGGAATGGATGTACAAAAGGGTTCGGAGAATTAGTAAAGTTCTCTTTTATTACAAGTTCTTGTTACAAAAAGAATAAAAGAATAGAACAAAGTTACGGATCCCCTAAAAGCCTCAACTTGTTCGTCGCTTCGTCAATTACTCGACGACAAGTCTCCTCCACAGAGTGTTGAGCCTGCCAGCGTAAGTCATCATCACTTATCGCCAGTTGCTGGGCCAACTGCTGGCGAGAGTCTTCAATAGTGCGACTTCTTATTGCGCCTTCTTGTTCAAGTTGTCCTTGTTGGAGAAGCGACTCTTCTCGTTTCTTGACGGATTCTCCTAGCTGAGATTCGCTGGCTTCCAGAACAGCTCGGGCCTTAGCAATAGTATCTCTAGCTCTGAGGATAGCAGCCTGGCTCCCCTCAATATCAAAGTCCACTGCCTCTAGCCCCTGAGGACTGATTCCTGGCTAGCTCGTAGTTCTGCCAACTTTCGAGACCAGACTTCCTCTTGGCGCCTCAATTCTCTTGATGAGCCACCAACTCTACCCGAAGACGCGCCCACTCGATCTCAGTGATCGCTTCAATGATTGCTTGGCGAATTGTGTTGAGCTTATTCACCTGATCTTCTAAAGCTTCGAGATGGGACCGGTAGGGAGCTGCTCGGTCTTGTCCCCCAATCCTTTCAATATTATCCAGATAGCTGAACAACATTGGACGTCCAAGATTAAAGAAATCTCTTCCGTCAAGAATCATCCCGATGAACCTCCTTAGTAGCCGCATAAAATCATTTACACTATGGTTGAAGAATTCTTCAAGAGGGTCCAGAGTGTCTGTGTTTAAAACAGGCAACGCTAAGGAAGATGTCGCTGGAGGAGGAGAAGTAGTGTCCGTTGGTGTCAAAGAGGAAGAAGCCCGTTCCTGTGCTAGATTCATAATATGCGGGGCCAGTAAAGCCAACATGGACTGGGCAGAATTAGGAACCCGAGGAGAAGCATCATTAGTACAGGTCACTTGGGCAGTGCCACCAGTAGGGGTAGACGATGGTGTTTCTTCACCCGAAGCTCCTCCGGTGACAGAAGTAGCTTCGAATGAGAACTTTAAATTTTCCTCATCCCCCGCTGGAAGACTTGGAGCTGGAGGAGTTGCAGGTGTCTCAACAGCCATTATGGTAGAAGACGTTAGTATTGCTGGCTGAGGAGCAGAAGGCACACCGTCAACTAATGGAAAAGTCTCTTCGGAGCAGACATTTGGTGTTGGAGACGGCAAACTTGGAGACGAGGTAGCTTCTCTTGCCGCGGCTGCGACAATTAACTCTGTCCTGTCGTCGCTCCCAAGTTCATCAATTGGGGGAAATGAAGAAGGAACAGAGGCAGGAGTGGGTGTGAAGTAGTCTGCATAAAATTCATTTGCAGAACTATCCAAGCTGCCCGCTGAGCCATTTTTACCAGAATAGTCCACCCTCTCCTCAGACTCCCCCTTGGTAGTCGAATGCATTGGCGAGTGGGGCTGACTGCCTGCATTTCAGGAAGCAAGCAAATGGTGTTACGTATAATGATAAAGTAAAATAATGGACAAGAGATAGAACACGAAGAGCCATACCAGGAGATACAAGTCCAGTTGTCGGACTTGAAGGGAGAGCCACCGTTGTTTCCAGGAGCGTACCTGTCTCACTACCCAGTGGTTGCGCCGCAGGGTGTTCGACAGGTTCTACCATCGGAGGAGCCTGAACCTCAGAAGCACTTGGAGCTCCAGCAAGTCCACTCTCCCCTGCCGGCGCTAGAGGCAGAGTTGAAGCCAGCAAATCTGAAGCAAACTTGATAGCCGCTTCTTGCGGGGCTATTAGAGTTCCCGGAGCCAACTTCTCCTTCTTTTTAGCAGGCCCTTTCTTTGGGGTACCGCGGCGTTTGAGGGTCGAGCTCCAGGGGCGAATCACGACAGGTTGGGGAGCACCTCCAACATCAGTGTTGTCATCATCATTATTATCATCGTCATCGTTAGACTCGGTGACGTCTGATGGTTCGGCCGCTGCACCAAGGAATTCGTCCATTCCTTTTACTCTCACTCTTGTAGCACCTTGGCGGCTAATGTAGAAAGCCTCAATCTCCTTACAACAGCTTCGGTTGATGGAGAAGGCAGGCACGTCAGCATTTGCAGCGCTGTACCATGTGCAAAAGTTAAGAGTCATGGCCAGTTCTGGCAACTTCTGTGGCAGGACGAATTCAGCTCCGGTTCCACCAGCTGCAAAATGGAACCAGCTGCGGGCACCCTCGATAGATTCCCCTCATAGGCAAAATTCTTGTTCGGATTACCCACATAAAGTTGGGAATATCCGAACTGGCGAGCGAAGCGGCTCGGAGTGTACGGTTCGATAAGACACTTGGCATCTTGACGATACACCAGGTGCCCGAGACGGATGTTAAGGAGCCACCAGAACGCTCCCGAGGATAAAGCAGTGAAGTTATCTGTTCCCGCAATATCCTTCAATTTCAACCCGTATCCTCCACCAGGGAAGTCGGGGAAGCACCGGAAGATCTCATAATTTTGGTGATACCAGAGGTCTTCCGGATTTGAGACATATAGTAATGTTTCTATGAGGAGCGCTCGTATAACTCCACAAAGTAAGACTTGTCACCAGAGTGGTGTTCAACCGCACTCATAAGAGAGGGGCAGTGCATGATGAGCCACGCCATCAGATAGGTGTAAGGCATCTCTACCCTAGGGTTCGGAGTCTTCACCTGGGCAATCTCTTTTGACTTGCCTTTTCCTTTACCCTTGCCCTTATCAGCAGGGATGAAGTCATTGCAGAGTGCTCACAATCCATGCTGTAGATTGCACACCATGGTGGGAAGAAGTCCGAGGGGTCGGCAGTATGCAAAGAGAACTGCTGGATATACCACAGTCATTGCAATTGCCTCTTTTGGCAAAGATGGCACGACACACCTTTTTAACCACAGCATCAAAAACCCAACAATGAGACCTCTATTGGATATTTGGGACTGAGCTTGATAGTGGTAACTCTTGAAGGAGTTGCCAGGACCGAATCCACCTTCATTGGATTCAGTAGTATAATACATTAGGCGGGTCTTGACAATGCGGCGATCGATCTCCGTGACGTAGACAGGAGCATAGCCATGGATAGTTGTTGAACTATCCTTAGAATTCAAATTAGCGAAAAGGTACTCGGCCCATTTCTTGTGGCCGATACCCTAATTACGCACACCTGCCATGTCGGCACAGATGCGGTAATGGCACATCATTTCCCACTATGTAGCATAGACGCGCTCGTCCTTCGCCATCAGCATGTTCAACTCTTCGGTAGTGGGGATATACTCTTCATAGGGGACTTCGCCCATGGAAAGCCCAGATATCTCAAACATCTCGTGGAGAGCGAACCCTAGCTCACCCACTGGCGTAAAAAGGGTGCAGGTCTCGGGGTTGTACATCTCCAGAAAGCAGAAGAAATGATAAGCACTCTGAGGGAACCCAAATTGAGCATTTCTGATGGCCTTGTATAAACCAATCTCCTTCAGAATGGGTTCATGGGAATCCAACATGTACTGATCGAGGCGGGCCCACCACATGTTGCCAGATGAGTAAACCCAGCCAAGCATTCTGAAGTCGCTAGCCGGGTATTGGCCTTCTTTCGTCATGAACTCACTCAGAAAAGTTCATGCGCGAATCGGGACCTCTCCTACTGGGTGCTCCTTGCTAAATCTGCCTGGAAGCAAACCAGTAATACATCTGGTGGGGCCATCCTGATGAGCCTCATGTGCGCCCAATTTTCCCGTTGGGACGCCATCCTTTTCTTGAGTTAACCCCCACTCTAACTCACGATACATCACCAGCCTCTGAAGATAAATCAGGGAATAGCCACGCTCTATTCTAGGCAGAAACATTAAAGCTTCGCCAGAATTATAGAGCCACATGCACTCCTCTTCAAAGAGGATCTGGTCTAATTGCTCCATTTTGTCCCCAAAGAGAAATGCGGGCTTCTCTAGCACATCTCTGTTCATTGCTTCGAAGGCCGCATCAGTTATAATCTCCCGTGTAGTAGTGGGATGATATTTGATCAATTTCCCTCTGCGCTCTCTCGAATCTGGTTTGTATGCGGCCAGGATGGTGGTGAAGCGAAATTGAGCTGATGGATCAGGACCCCCAGCAAAACCAAAGTAGTGCTTATGGGGAAGAGCTTCCACCGAATACCCTACTGCAAAAAGAAGAATCAGAGTTAGAAAAGTTTCTACAAAAACAGAAAATTTTTCTAAGTATGAAAACGCGAAGCTAAATATTAGACCGCGCGAAGCTAAAAATAACTCCGAATGAAGCTAAATATTAGACCATGCGAAGCTGAAAGTAACTCCGCGCGAAGCTAAATATTAGACCGCGCGAAGCTGAAAATAACTTCGCGCGAAGCTAAAGATTAGACCGCGCACAATTATTAAAATAGCCTCGCATTTATGAACGCGAAGCTAAAATTCATAGCCTCGCGATGAAACGCGACAGCTAGTCAAAATAGCCCCGCGTTTCAAGCGCGAGGATGACGCGATAGCTTCGCGTGGAGGAAGATCAAAGACCTTTTCCTTCTTCTCCAAGCCAGTTTGGCCGGAGTAACGGCGATCTCACCGATAAAAAAGAAGACTGGCCGGTTAAAACCGAGCCAAATCACTCTCTAAATGTTCTAAAAAGCCCCAAAAGTGAGGTCCTTACCTCCGATGGGCGAAGCATGGACTGGCTCGCCGCTGCCACGGCCGCTGCCGCCGCTACTTACACCGGCCACCGATGGCGAGGCTGCGCGTGAAGAAGCGCGAGTCTTGGGTGCCATTGATCTCAAAATTTCGAAGAGAAATCGATGAAAAACTTGGAGAAATTGATCGGGTCGCCTGGTCGCCTGAATCGCTTGAGCTCTAGTCGCCGGAGTTCGTGAAAATTCTTCAGATGAGTGAAGAAGGAAAAAAGACTCCATTTAAATGAAGTAAACCGCCTCTTGATATTCGGTGTGAAAATTGGAGCGACTGGTTGATCAGTTACTCCTAAAACGCGAAGCTATTTACCTTCGCGTGGTCATCAGAAACGCGAAGCTATTAGCTCCGCCCAACTATGTAAAACGCGAAGTTAATGCGGTATTTTAGCTACGCGTTTCTATGAAAATTGGACTTGGCAAGCGCAATTTGGCGTCTCTACCAAAATCTGATAATCATCACTTGATTATTTTGGCACAGACGATTCAAGTTACGCATTTGAGCCTTGAATTGCCTCTATCAAACTAAGGCATGTGCAATTAAGCGCCTCTGTTTAAGTTAAATGATCCTTATATGATCATTTCAGGTACTAACAGTCTAAGTTACGCAAATGAGCCTTGGATTATTTTACCAAAACTATGAACCATCTATTTGTTGAGCAAGCAAAATTCTTGAAGCCAATAGATAAAAGAGTCAAAAGAGTTATCTTTATTCATAAAACAAAAGGTTACAAAAGTAGAGGGAGTTATAGCTCTCCCAAAAGTTTTAAACCTATTCGTTGACTCATCAATAACCTAACGGTGAGACTCCTCCACGGGATGTTGAAGCTCAATTCCATGGTTCATATGAAAACGATCTCCTCTGCAAATGTCAATTATGATCTGTTTAAAGTTCTTAGTGGATTATCTGAAGATACTGCTACAAGAATCCTAATGAAGATGCACAAGTTAGATTCGACATGCTACAAGCCCTTAAATGATCATCTCTATTGCTTTGGAAAGCAACAGAGATTGTCATCTAACAGAAATGGTCCTCAAGAAAACTTAATGAGCTGCCGCAGAGTTCTTGTAACTCCTTCAAAAGTTTATCTTTTGGAGCCAGGGCTTGAAACCTGCAACTATGTTGTAAACCATATGCTTCTGGCTTCCTTAGAGTTAATTTTGCTGACGAAGACTGGTAAAGCCACATGCACTCCTCTTCAAGAAGGATCTGGTCCAAGTACTTCACTGAAAAAGAAGAATCAAGAGCTAGAGAAAATTCGAAAAATCTTCTAAGTATGAAAACACGGAGCTAAGAATAAACTCCGCGCGCAGTTGAGAAAATAGCCTCGCGATTTAAATGCGATTGCTAATCAAAATAGCCCCACGATTTAAACGCGACTGCTAAATCAAAATAGCTTCGCGATTTAAACGCGACTGCTAAATCAAAATAGTCGCTAATCAAAATAGCCTCGCGAATTACACGCGACTGCTAGTTAAAATAGCCCCATGTTTTAAATGCGATGATGACACGATAACTTCGCGTAGAAGAAGATCAGAGTTTCTCTCCATCTTCTCCTTTCTTCCCAAGCCTTACGGCCGGAGAACGGCGATCTCGCCGGTTCAAAATTGGTTGGTCAGTTAAAACCGAGCCAAAACACTCCAAAGTTAAACTAAGCCAGGTGGGAATTTTTACCTTCAATTGGTGCGGCATGGATTGGCTCGCCATGGTGGCCACTGCCTCGGCCGTCGCCTCCGCTGCTAGCACCGGCCGCCGATGGTGAGGAGGCGCGCGATGCCGTACTCTTCTTAGATAACATCCTAGTGATGGAAAATCTTTGGGAAGTCGAAGGAAGCTCGGTTGAACATCATTCCTTCAAACTAATTCGCCTGAGTCGCCTGAGCTCTAAGCTCTTGGATTCTTCGGATGAAATGAAGAAGAAGAAGAGCTTGAGGCTCTATTTAAAATGCTCCGCCTCTTGGTATTCGGCGCGAAAGTCAGAGCAGGAGTAATTACTGAGCAATTACTGAGTAATTACTGCGTAATTAATGAGCAGTTACTCACTGAAACGCGAAGCTATTTAGCTCCACGCAAGTGAACTAAACGCGAGATAAACTTGGTATTTTAACTCCGCGTTTCAGTTTAAGTATCCAAAGTATTTCAAAATTTGCTAAGTTCTAAACCATTTTGAAAACTTTGGAGGGAGTTCTGTTCGCAGTGAAAATTTCTAAGTTAAAAGGATTTTCCACAACAGAATGCGGAGCTAACTCCGCAGCCCCGCATTTGGCTATAATAGCCTCGCATTGGAACAAAACGCGAAGCTATTCAATAGCTCCGCATTAGGTCCGCGTTCTGGTTCCTTAGCTCCGCGTTTTGATGAGATTATCTCCGCATGAGCAGATAACCAGAATCTCAAATTGATTGAGATTATGATTTGGGCTTATCCAAATACTCGAATTAAATCCGATCAGAATTCCAAATCAAGAGATTCAAATCAAAACTAAGATATTTGATTGGAATCCTTGATGAGTACAAATTCTATTTGGATAGAAACTCTCAAATCATTCTAAGGCTATAAATACCCTCTTGAGGAAGCTCTAGGGGTCTTTTTTTTGGCACCTGAGATCCCTTGCTAAAGTTTTAGAGACGTTCAAGTTACGCATAGAGCCTTGAACGAATCAAGACCAGAGGAGATCGGTTCTACAGTTGGCCATCACCTTCAAGAGAGAAGAGTTCGACGCCCGATCGTCCAAAGGAACTACTATAGATCCCATCGCCACAGATCCCACACAAATAGTTGTAAAAGAGAGAGATTGATATATATAAAATCCTCTCGTTTGTTCTTTTTATCTTGTTCACTTGCATTATAATCTAAGTTGTATTCAATGGAAGGAAGCAAAACTTTTGCGACGAACAACAGCAAATGAAGAAATGCTGGCTCACCGCTAACGTGCAGCTCTACGCCTCAACTGGGGGTACAAAATGAAAATGAGTCCTACGTCTCCATGACTAAGGATAAAGGAAAGATTTAGCACGTAAGCCCAAACGAAGTCCTCGCAAACCCATCATGTTGAGAGTAAAAGCATTAACTGCCAAATGCTATCTAGGCAACAGAAAGAGATAACATTTCTCGCCAACCCATCATGCTAGGGTAAAGGCATGAACTGCCCAATGTCGTCAAGGCAACGGAAAAGGAATAAATTTCTCGCCAACCCATCATGCTGGGGTAAAGGCATGAACCACCCAACACTGCTTAGGTAACGGAAAGAGAATCAGTTTCTCGTCAACCTATCATGCTAGAGGTAAGAGCATAAATCGTCCAAAGCTGCAAAAGCAAAGGGAAGAGAAAAATTTTAGCATGTAACCCCAAACAAAATCCTCACAAATCTCATCATGCTGAGAGAAATAGCATGACTAGCCCAACTCAAATGGTAGTTGGTAAAGATAAATCAAATTCGTTGATAGTTGGAGTTTGCTAAAAATCCAATGACAAATCCGTCACAACAGTATCCTTATTCGATTATAAGGATACATTATCGCCCGAAGCTGCTAAAGCAAAGGAAAGAGGAAAAGTTTGGCATACAAGCCCAAATGAAATCCTCAACAACCTCATCATGCTGAGGGGAATAGCATGGCTAGCCCAACTCAAACGGCATTTGGTAAAGACTAACCAAATCCGTTGAGATGGAGGTTTGCTAAGAATCCTAATGAGATCGAATCTCCTGTCATGTTAAGATTTTACCTCTGACAGCAAGACTTTTCCCATCACTTTTCTCCCAGTAGATTCAGTGACACTCAAGAAATTTGTCACAGTAAAATTATACCTCTAACATTAGAATACAAAATTGAATCAATTTTCTTTATGAGATCAAATACAATCAAATCTCCTGTCATGTTAATATTTCACCTTGGACAGCAAGACTTTTCTCGTTACTTTTCTCCTGCAGAACCAGTGACTCTCCAAAATATTTGTCATGTTAAAATCATGCCTTTGACACCAGAGTATAATCGATTCATTTTTCTCCATGAGATCAATCTTTTGTCACATTAAGATTTCACCTCTGATAGTTAGACTTTTCTCGTCAATTTTCTTCTAACAAATTCAGTGACACTCAAGAAATTTATCACATTAAAATCATACCTCTGACATCAGAATATAGAATCATATCAATTTTCTCTATGAGATTAAGTCCAATCAAGTCTCCTATCACGTTAAGATTTTACCTCTAATAGCAAGACTTTTCTCATCACTTTTCTCTATCAGAGTCAGTGACTCTTCAAAATATTTGTCACGTTAAAATCATACCTCTGACACCAGAATACAAAATCAAATCAATTTTCTTTATGAGATCAAATCCGATCAAATCTCCTGTCACGTTAAGCTTTCACCTCTGACAGAAAAGAAAACATGCACTTCATCAAGTCAATATTACAACCTCTGATGAACTTGTTTTTTACATCGCTAAGTTAAAACTTACCTCTGACGAATGTCATCTCACTCTCACTATCAAGTTAACAGCTATCTCTAATTGTCAGATTCCAAGACTAAACACGTTAATAGTCACCTCTGTTTAGTTAGCTCTTTCCTATCATGATCAGATCCTCTGAATAGGTCGAGCTTTGAGGTATGTTTAATGATACCTCTGTCCTCACTCAATCCTGTTATACTAAATGTCACTGAATGGGAAGATTAAACAAGTTAAACCCTATCTCTGTTTAATTGGTTCATTACTATCAAGTTTTGAACCTCAAAATAGAATGAACCATACGACATATTTAATGATATCTTTGTCTTTTCCTAATACGTTATACTAGATGTCACTGAACAGTTAGGATTCTAATGAGCACGTTAACATGATACCTCTGCTTATCATCCTATAAACACATTAATATCATACATCTACTTATCATCTATAAAACACATCAACATTATACCTTTACTCAACATCCCTGTCTATAAAATTTATCACTTTGCCTATCATGCTCTTAGCCTCTTAACAGACATGAAAAATATTTCTGATTGCAGACAACAAACTTTCTGGTGCAAAGCTACAAATTGAAGTTTGGCTGGGCCGCACAAGTACAATAGCCAGTATCAAGAAAAATTCACTAGAAGCAACCTCTGATAAATCGGAGAGGTTCAACAGTACACCTCCAATAACAAAACAGATAGAAGATAGCAATTTTAGAAGATGGTTCACAGTACACCATAAAAATCGTTCTAAGACTACATAAACAAAATCAAAAGAGTCCAAAGTATTTCAAAATTTGTTACAAATTAATGACAAAGTTTCAAAAATTTTGGAGGGGGTTATGTAGACAAAAAAAAGAGTGACCACGCAGTGCAACCTGTGCGGTTGCACCACGCGGCATGGTTGCACCCACGTGGTGCACCCACGAGGTGCCACCCGCAGGGTTGCACCTGCGGGGTGCCATCCTTGCGATGCAACCCTGCACGGTGCTATCTGTGGGGTGCTTTACGGTGCTATCTGTGGGGTGCTTTCTGAACGTGGGTGATTCAGTTTTATGTAAATTTTGCTCACGATGTGGACAGACTCTCGTGGAGTTAAAAGGAGAGAAAATTCTCAGAGGAATTGAAAAAAAAAATCTCAGAGAGGGATAACAGAGTTCCCAAAGAAGAGGAACAAGGAGACAGGAAAATTTTGAGAACATAGTTCTCTCCCGTTCTCTTTCGACCAGAGTTTGGTGCCGGAGAAATCAATCGACGCGACGTTCAGATCGTCAACGGAGTGCAAAAATAAGGCTCTACCGCTATTAGAACCCACAAAATTAAAAGAGAAATGAAATCAATCTTTCCCCATTCTTGTAATTCTAATTTTTTTGTAATTTCTTTTTATTGTTGTAATTTTAAACTAAATTAGCAATAAAATGAATCTCCACAATTTTGGACGTACAAGAATTGGCAATCACAGTGGGAGTTGAAATTTGTTATATTCTTTTCACTGTACGACAGGCTCCTACTGTAGTGTTAATTCTTGTATGCCCGAAATTATGGAGATTCTTTTCATTGCTAATATACTTTAAAATTACAACAATAAAAGAAAATTACAAGAAAAATCGAAATTACAAGAATGGGGAAAGATTGATTTCAATTTTCCTTTTAATTTTGTGGGTTCTGGTAGGGGTGGAGCCTTATTTCTGCACTCCGTTGACAATTCGAACATCGTGTTAATTGATTTTTTCAGGACCAAACTCTGGCCGGAGGAGAAGGGGATGGAACTCCGCTCTCGATATTTTTCGTCTCCCTGTTCCTCTTCTTCGGAAACTCTGTTCTCCCTCTCTGAGAAATTTTCCCCTTTTTGACTCCACGAGAGCCTGTCCACGTCATGGGCAAAATTTACGTGAAACTGAATCACCCACTTTAATCACCCAAGTTCGGAAGGCACCCCTCAGATAGCACCGCGCAGGGGTGCACTGCACGGGTGGCATCGTGCGGGTGCAACCCCGCGGGTGGCATCCCGCGGGTGGCACCCCGCGGGTGCACCCCACGGGTGCAACCACACTGTGCGGTGCAACCGCACGGGTTGCACCGCGTGGTCACCTTTTTTTGTCTACAAGTGGCACTTTATCCAATTTAGGAGCAAATTCTTTTACTGACAATGCTCAAGTACAATTCCTAAATGAGTCAAACAAGATTCGAAACTATCCCCAAATAATGAGAAGTCATCCATAAATACCTCAATACAATCTTCTAACATATTACTAAAAATACTTATCATACTTCTTTGAAAATTTGTGGGTGCACTGCATAATCCAAATGGCATTCTTTGAAAAGCAAATGTGCTAAAAGGATAGTGAATGTAGTTTTCTACTAATCCTTTTAAAGCAAGGATTTGATAATAACTAAAATAATCATCTAGAAAAAAATAAAATTCGTCCCGCGACTCTTTCATGAACTTGGTCAAGAAAAGGTAAAGAAAATTGATCTTTCTTCATTACTTGGTTTAATTTTTTATAGTCAATATACATATGTCAACTCATAGCAATGCAAGTAGGCACCATCTCTCCATCCTTGTTTTGTTCAATAGTTACCCCCACTCTTCTTGAGAACAACTTGGGTAGGACTTACCGACTTACTATTTGCTATTGGATAGATAATGCCAGCATCGATAAGTTTTAACACCTCATTGACTACTTCATTCATTGTAGGATTTAACCTGCATAGCATTTGTCTAATGGGTTTTACAACATCCTCAAGAGTAATACGATGTGTACAAATAAACAGATCTATACCTTTGTTGTCTGCCATGTTCTATCCTAGAACTCTCTTGGGCATACGAAGCATGGATAACAAATGCTCTTCCTGATTCTCCTCAAGATGCAGTGAGATGACCACTGGAAAAGTTTCCTTAGGTCTTATAAATGCATACTTGAGGTCATGTCGTATAGTTTAAGCTCAAGTATTGGAGCTTCGAAACTGGAAGAAATTAATTTCTTTGTTTGCGGAAATAACTCTTCAAAAACTTCCTTCTATGGTATTCATCCTGTAACATATAAACAATGAGCATTATTCATGCAATTCATTAATTGTATGGTATCGTTGAATTTGAATTTCTCAAGACCCATAGTCAGTCACCAATGCCATTTCCATCACCAGTCACCTAGACAAAATGTCTTCTTCTTCATACATTTTCTCAATCAAGTTAGCATCTTGCACTTCATCGGAATTAATACTTGGTTGCTTGCATACATTAAAGACATTGAGTTCAAAGTGTTTACATCATTTTCAATTGTGAAAATAAAACAAAGATTTTATTGAAATTTAGGAATTGTAACACTCATGATATTTTTTCACTAATCAAGAGAAATTGCAATCAAGATTTTTGGGAGCCTGACAATGAAAGTAAAACCAGAGCGATCCTTTTACTTCCGTTGACTATCTAGTAAAGGATTTGGATTGAAGAAGAACTATCTCTGTGATCTTTAGGAATTGATATTCAGATCCCCTTTATCCATGTACTCGGGGTAGTTTTATAGACGAGATGATTGTAACTTCCATGATTTATAGGGATCGTATTGGAACTGCACCATAATTTATACGGTTTGGATAACTACTTGCCAATAATTTATATGGTTTGGATGAACACGTCTTCATTGACAGGAGCTGTTTCTTCAGTTGGCGGAGATGGGATGCCTTTATCAACCGTAGAAAACTTGGCTATCTTTTGTTGACTTTATTTAGTTTGGTGAGATTGCTTTCTTTTGGTTTTGCAGAGATGGGATGTCTTTGCAGATAGAGGTGGACTTAGTCTTTGAATTTTCAGACTGTTCCAGGTTCGCGAGGAAACTTTGGTCGGGTTGGCGAATCTGGGATCCACCATTTAGTAAAGTTGATTACCTTCTGAGTCGGCAAGGCTGCACTCCTTTTATTGGCTGGCGAGGCTGGGCGTCATTTGGTTTGGCAAAGATGGACTTAAGGTTGTCATTTTATCTCTGCCAGCTCAGCAAATTGATTTTTTGGTGATATGTGAGCAGTCTGGTCAGTAGTAGGCAAATCTTCACTGCCTACAAGACCCTCTTCAAAGTTTTTGAGAGCAATGGAATTTGTTGTTCTTGAAACACTTTGAATTCTATATCTTTTTATTCTCTCGGGATTTCGATTCAAATTTTGAAATTTAAATTTCTATTTTAGTGGCCCCATTTCCACGGCGATCTTCAGATCACCACTATTGGATGAGGAGAGGCACTCCAATTTGTCATACCATTTTTGATGGGAAATGACAACCCTCACTTTCTATCATTAGGAACTGTTGCAATCGCCATTCCATATCAAAAGTTGTTCAGCATTTAATGCAATCACCATACTAGCCATGTGAAAGGATTACACTTCAAGTTTTACCTGAAGTGTATAAGAACTCAAGTGGTTTTGTTTCTTCTTTACTTCAAGTTGGAATTTCTTTGGCATTGCTCTTCTCTAAGCCATTAAGCTTCTTTGAGATTTCAAGTTTTCTGCATTTATCTTTAGAATCCCATTTTTCCCAAATCCTTGGCACCGAAAGGAATCTCGAAGTGCAAGTAGGTGGCCAGTAGTTTGCAGGCTGCTTCTGGCACACCGACAGCGACCCCTCTTTCACAAATCCATGTCCTCATTCCTTAAAAAATTTGTAGCTTGTTTCCATCGTTTGCAATATTGGCAGAGAATGAAGCCATGGTGAAAAAAATAACGATTTTAATGAAATTTGAGAATTTTAATGCTCAGGATGTTCTTTCACTAAAATCGCAATTTCTGGTGTGTGTGTGTGACGATGAAAGTATGATCATAGTGACCCTTTTTACTTTTGTTAACTATCCAACAAAGTATTTGGGTTGAAGAAGAACTCTCCTTGTGATCTTTAGGAATTGATGTTTTGATTCCCTTTATCTACATACTCGGAGTGGTTTTATAGATGAGATGAATGTAACTTTCCCTTAATTTACAAGGATTGTGGTGGAACTACACAATGATTTGTTCTGTTTGGATAGATGCTTGCCAATCATGGATGAAAACATCATTAATGGTGGGTGTTGGCAGTGAAAATTTCTAAGTTAAAAAGGATTTTCCACAACAGAACGCGGAGCTAACTCCGCAGCCCCGCGTTTGGCTATATTAGCCTTGCGTTTGAACAAAACGCGGAGATGTTTAATAGCTCCGCATTGATTCCGCAGTCTGGCTAGTATTAGCCTCGCGTTTGAGTGAAACGCGGAGATGATCAATAGCTCCGCGTTAGCTCCGCGTTAGCTCCGCGTTAGCTCCGCGTTTTGGTTATTTAGCGCCGCGTTTTGATGCGATTAAAGCTCCGCGGGAGCAGATAACCAGAATCTCAAATTGATTGAGATTATGATTTGGGTTTATCCAAATACCTAAATCAAGTCCAATCAGAACTCAAAATCAAGAGATTTAAATCAATATTAAAGATTGGATTGGAATCCTTGATGAGAGGGAATTCTATTTAGATAGAAACTCTTAAATTAACCTGGGGCCATAAATACCTTCCTGGTGAAACCCTAGGGGTCTTCTTTTTGGATCCTTTGACAACTCAAGTACGCGAGAGAGCCTTGAAGTCAGAGGTATTCTTCTTCTTCCTTTTGGTTCTTAGAGAATTCAAGTTACGCACAGAGCCTTGGGTTCGGAAAAGACCGAAGAAGATCGTCTACAGTCGACCGATATCTTCAAGAGAGAAGAGTTCAACGTTCGATCGTCCAAAGAAACTACTATAGATCCCATTGCCACTGATCCCACAAATATATTGTAAAAGAGAGAGATTAAAACTATAAAATCCTCTCGTTTGTTCTTCTTTTTATCTTGTTCACTTCTATTGTAATTTAAGTTAATTCAATGGGAGGAAAGCAAAGAATTTCTGCTGCGAACAAACTGGCGACCACAGTGGAAGACATCTCTTTCACTGATGAAGAGATTGTGGCGCAATCGGACATTGACATGATCGGATCCGAAGTAGACACGCTGGTTGTAGAAATCGACCAGCAGAAGTACGAGGAGTTCCTCTCCTCTAAATCAGGTGACTTGGGAGAGACACGACACTATCGTCGCATGTACTCCAATACCCGAGCAACGGGTAAAGAGGTATCCACCGAGATATGGGGATCCTTGGAGACTGCGAACATAGGGCTGATGCTCGAACAAGAAATCCTAGCAGAGGAAGAGCTTCCTACTGCCGAAGAAGACCTGGGAACTGGATTGACCAGAACCCAACTCCGAAATAGGAATCGGAGACTAAGGCGAAAAGCCCTCAAAGCCTGCCTCAGACGCAAGGCTAACGGACGCGAGGCTATGGTCCCTCGCAAACTGGCTCGCGCTAATTGCGAGACCGGTTATTATCGCGTTAAACGCGAAGTTACAACTTGCCTTAAAAGCAAGGAAAAGCCAGCGTGTGATTTTCCACGCGAGGCATTGCTGAGCCCAGCGAAAAACGCGAAGCCAGTAGGATTTGCGCTAGTCGCAAAATATCTGACACTCGCGAGAAACGCGAGTATAAAAATTCTTTGAAGTCAGCGTGTGATTTTCCATGCGGGGCTGATACTAAGCCAAGCGAGAAACGCGAGGCTGCTAATACTTGCAATAAACGCAAGATTCCTGACACTCGCGAGAAACGCGAGTATAAAAATTCAGTAAAGCCAGCGTATGATTTTCCACGCGAGGCTGATACTGAGCCAAGCGATAAACGCGAGGCCAGTAATACTTGCGAGAAACGCAAGATTCTCTGCGAGGAACGCGAGGATGACTGGAAAATAGTTGTTAGTCGTAAAAATCGTGCTAGGCGCGAAGCTACGATTTGCGTTAATCGCAAAGATAAGCCAGCGTATAAGAACTTCCCTTCACGCGAGGCTATTATTTCAGAAGCTAAACTTCTGAAAACAAGCCAAGCCAGCGAAGAAAGCGAGGCTAACATGGCAAGATGCAGAGCTATTCCTCAGCCCCACGCGATAAGACGCGAAGCTACTTCTAAGCTCCGCGTGGTTCAACCCAAGTGCAGAATCAGGGCAGATCCTCGAGTCAGCGGACCAGAACTGGACTCCAGTAATCCTAAGAAGTTTCAGTGGGTTCCTAGACCCTCTCAAAAGTTGAATAGGTCCCATGATTCCATAGCTGAAGACGTTGATCTCAGGGAATATCTGTCCAAGAAAATGGCTATAGAACAACTGCAAGGCGAACATGTTTGTCACTGCCAGCAGCTTATGACAGCGGTGTCCGCTGTAATGAACAACTGTGGCTGCAGCAAGAGCAGGGTATCTGTGTTCGACCGATTAAACGAGTCAAACAAGAACCCTACTAAGAAGACAAGAACCGCTTCCTCAAAAGAATGGAGAGCTGTGACCTCCAATATGGTGGGAAAAGGGAAAAAGATTGTAGAGACGGATGATGATTCGGAGTCGAGCGATGAAGAACCTCCTCACGTCACTCAACTTAAATCAGGAGCCGTCCCGCCTAGAAATTATAAGATGCTTGCAAGGGGTTCTTACGACGAGGATAGTGATAATTCAGCTATAGCCTCGCCTCCATCCTCTACGTCATCTCGGCTACAGAAGTCAGCATCGCATATGGCAGATAAGTCTGATGATATCAATCAGATATTTGAAGCTCAAGAAAGAATGATTCGCGAGCAACAAAAGACGATTGAAGACCTTAAAGTGATGCTCTCTAAATTCGTTAAAGATAAAAAGGGCAAAGAAACTCTGAATGAAGAAGAACAGGAGGAGAAAGCCCACTCCATGCATGAGGACGACGATAGATTTTCTTCCCATGATCTGCATGGAGAAAAGATAGAAAAATTACAAAATCAACTCGAAGCTTTGATGCACAAAAAGGAGTTGAAAGATTCAGGGGTCTCAAGACCATATCCACCTGAATGGGATGTGATACCCTACCCCCAGAAGTATAAACCGCTCAAGTTAGAGCCTTATGACGGGAAAGGATCGCCCAGTCAGCACATTTATTATTTCTTGTCCCAAGCAGGACATCTGACGGGTAATGACCCGATTATGACCAAAGTATTTGCAAGCACTTTGCGAGGGCCTGCTTTTACTTGATTCATGCAGTTGCCCCCAGGTTCTATTAATACCTGGTTCGACGTTGAGAAATTATTTCTCTCGCATTTCTTTGAGGATGATACCGAGATTACGGTTCATTCCCTCCTTACGACTACACAAGGGGAACAAGAGACGGTAAAAGATTTTATAGAAAGGTTCCGGGAGAAGTCCATGCATTGCAAACACGGAATGGTCCAGGAAACTCTAGTCGAGACTTGTAGACACAATCTTAAGACCAATGTGCTCCTAAAAATAGGGGCCGTAGAGTCTAAGACATGGAGGGATTTACTCAAACAGGGAGAGCAAGTTGAGGACTTGATTCGGCGAGTTGAAGAATCTCGTGGATCAAGAAGTACTAGGGGTAATAAGCCATATACCCAAAATAGCAGCAATAAGAATAAAGGGAAAGTGGTGATGGCATCAGAAGCTGCTCCTCAGAAGACAAACCCTCCACCAAAGCCGAAGCCCCAAAATCAGCAGGGAACAAGGCAAAATAGAGCTCAGCAAAAGAGAAATTATACTTTCAAGGCGGAACAGACGCCTATCCTCTTTCACCTCCTCATGTGGAAGGGAATGCTGAAACTTTCGGAGAACAGGAAGCTAGAAGACGCTGGAAAGACCAATAACCCTAATTACTATCTGTATCACCGGAATGTTGGGCACCCGACTAGGGATTGTTACCCTCTAAAGAATAGAATCCAAGCACTAATAGAAGCTGGAGTTCTGACACTTAAAGAAGAGCAGAAGAAGGTCACTGTCAATATGGCAACTATAGTGGTTGGAACCCATGAGTTCCCCGCAGGAGTGACCCCAATCCCGAAGGGTAAGATGGTTACAAAGAACCTTGACCCTCACAATAAAGTCCAAGAAGGATTTGTCCCTGTAACAACCCAAAAGGGGAAAGTTATGTGGGTTCACCCCAATTTGTTAGAAGATGAGCAGTGGACTACCGTAGGTCAAGGGAAAAAGCGGACTGTTAATGCTATTTCCGCGGAGATAAGGGAAGAATATATAGCTTCGGGAGCCTTCACAGATTCTGAAGAAGAGCCCGAAACTATGGCCACTCATCAAGATGGGGCAGGCCCTTCCGGTACTCGATCTGAGAAGACATATCTCAAGGACTACACCTGAGTAGATCCGAAAGATATATATGCGGAACTTGCAAAACCGACAAAGCAAAAAGGACTTCGCTTCCAGAAGAATCCTATTAGAGATGAAGGAGCCAAGGAGACTACCTTCAAATTTGACATAATAGCTCAGCTGGCTAACATCCCAGCACGAGTCACATTATATGAGTTGCTTCGATTGTCAAAGTCAACTCGTGAGGTGTTGAGAGAGGCCTTGGCAGACTCTGAGTCATTTCTAGCTCAGATTGTCGAGCCAGCCATCGAAGAACAGAACTCTTGCCCCCACTGTCATCAAGTGAGGAGGCAGATTTCACAAATCATCTTCTCTCCGGAGGACATGTAGGTGAGGAATATAAAGCATAACAGGCCTTTATATTTCACCGGATATGTTGGGTCTACAAAGGTGGACCGAATTCAAATTGATCCGGGTTCTGCATTCAGTGTCGTGCCCAGAAGGTTGATGCAGCTGTTGGGGATTTTTCTTCATCGTTTGACGCCTACAAACACCACTATTTATGGATTCAACGCTAATAACAGCCATCCTCTTGGTAAAATCTGCTTGCGGTGCCAAATTTGAGACTTGAGAATAGATGTTACATGCTACGTTATTGATACTGATACCTCCTACAATATTTTACCGACCTTGGATCCACACTCATATGATAGTCCCGTCGACTCTTCACCAATGCATGAAATATTGCGATGAGGAAGGAGAGGTCCGGACACTTGTCGCAGATAAGCAACCATTCAAAGGGCTGGAGAATTACTTTACAGATGCTGCACTCTATAAACCAGCCATGAAGTTTCCAATGACGATCCTAGCAAGCTTCCAAAACCCGATGAAAGCGGTAATGAAGTCGATACCGAGTACGAGCTTCTTGAAGAAGACGATGGGGGTGATTATGAAATCAACCCTCACTTAGATTTTAATTTGAGTCTTGATATAGCCGATGTAATAGAGGAAGAATGGATTATAAATGAAAACATAAAGTTAGTCTACGAGCATGCTGTAGCTACTGAGTCTGAACCCTCTTGTTCTTCTACTGAAGTCGATGACCTATTCGAACTTGAAGTTCTGGCGGCATACCATTTGCCACTTAGGTCATCCCTCCTCTCTCGGTCTAAAATAGTTAAGGGAAAAGGTCACTACTTCGAAGTGCCTTCTCGACAAAAGTTCCAAAAGCCGATCATGTTCGGCAGAGTAATTACGTCACTTCGACAAAGACAAAGTAGCGAAAGTGATGAACAAACATCACCTCAATTTCACTTGTATGAACAGAAATCCCGGCAAATGATGGAGAAAATGGGTTATAATTTTACCCAGAAGCCGGGGTTAAACTTTGGAAAAGGGCGACAGAATCTTATACCCTCATTTAGACCAAGAGGAAAGAGCCCAGACTATTATCAAAAGACTCGTAGGGGGTTGGGCTATGTATCTACTCCTCCCTCATCACCATTTGGACAAGAAGAGAGTTCTTCGGCCAAGGAAGATACATCTTCACCCGACCATGATTCGGATATAAGTACCGGTGCTTGGTTTCAATCTTTGACAGCCAATAGGGTTTCAGCCGCACCAGAAAGCGACGAGAAACCAATTGATGTTCAAGATGATTCCTGGGCTAAGCATATGGACACTCTCTGGGATGTCCGCTTTGAACAGCGCGACCCGCCCACGGAAGACATATTAATACAAGTCAACATAGGAACGGAGGAAAATCCGAAGCCCATCTTCATAAGTGACACGCTGACTCCCTTGGAAAAGGAGGAACTTATATCTCTTATCAAAGAGTATATAGACGTGTTCGCATGGAGTTATGAAGACATGCCCGGACTTGACCCTCAAATTGCCACACACCGGCTAAATATTAAAGAAGACGCCAAGCCCGTTAAACAACAGCAAAGGCGTTTTCGACCGGAATTGATGGAGCTAATAATTGCTGAGGTCAACAAACTTATAAAATCAGGATTCATCCGTGAAGAGCAACATCCTGATTGGATGGCTAACATAGTGCCGGTTCGTAAGAAGAACGGCAAAATCTGGATATGCATCGATTTTCGAGATCTGAACGCTGCATGTCCTAAGGATGAATTTCCACTTCCCATCACCGACGTGATGATTGATAATACCTGTGGTTATGGGAGGATGTCCTTTATGGATGGCTTCTCAGGCTATAACCAGATCAAGATGCACACAGATGATGAAAAGCATACAGCTTTTAGAACGCCGCTGGGGGTATACTGTTATACGGGGATGCCATTCGGATTAAAGAACGCAGGTGCCACCTACCAACGCGCAATGAGTGTCATATTCAAAGAACACCCGCGCAAAACAGTGGAGTGCTATGTGGATGACTTAGCAGGCAAAAGCAAAGACAAAGAAGATCATCTTCATGATTTAAGAGTGGTCTTCGATCTTATGCGGAAACATCATCTGAAGATGAATCCCACTAAGTCATTTATGGGGGTGTCCAGCGGAAAATTTCTTGTGTTCATAATAACTTCAAAAAGAATTTTCCTCGACCTTGAAAAGGTAAAAGCAATTAGCGAGATGCCACCTCCCCGCAATCTTAAAGAATTAAGGGGATTATAAGGAAAACTCGCCTATATTCGACGTTTCATTTCCAACCTATCTGGACGATGCCAGCCATTCTCCAAACTTATGAAAAAGGGGGTGTCTTTCGTATGGGATGAGGCGTGTCAGTAGGCATTTGATGACCTCAAGGAGTACCTTACTAAACCTCCTGTACTCATGGCACCAGTCCCTGGGCAGCCCTTTCTTATATATGTAAGGGCCATGGATAATACTTTAGGAGTGTTACTTGCTCAATATAATGAGCACGGTCATGAACATGCCCTCTACTATTTAAGCAGAATAATGATTGGGGCCGAACAGCGGTATACCCCGATTGAAAAGGAATATTTAGCCCTAATGTTCGCTGTTCAGAAAATGCGACACTATCTTTCAGGGCAAACATTTCATGTCATATCACGGGTTAACCCCTTGAAGATCCTGATGACGAAACCAGGATCCTTAAACGGCCGATTAGCAAAATGGGCCTTGTTACTATCACCCTATGACATACACTTCGTCCCTCAAAAAGCCATGAAGGGACAGGCAATCGCCGATTTCTTTGCAGACCATCCAATCTGGTCCAAACAGACGTCAGAGATCAACACAGTTAGCAAAGAACAACCATGGCAGATGTTCTTTGATGGTGCTGCCAGATGATCTGCTGCTGGAGTGGGGGTTGTGCTTATATCCCCACATAAACATATATTACCTAACGGTTACTCATTAACAGAACCGTGCACGAATAATGTGGCGGAATATAACGCGCTCATTATCGGCTTAAAAATAGCTCTGCAACTGGGGGTGAACCATCTAGAGGCAAATGGAGACTCTAAGCTCATCGTCAATCAGATGACAGGTGAGTATGAAGTCAGACATGAAACCCTCATCCCCTATCATCAGCTAGCTATTGAGCTAGCAGGATATTTTGAACAGTTTTACATATATCATATATTCCGAAATGAGAACGTCTATACAGATGCTCTTGCTGCATTAGCCGCAACACTGGCAATCCCGCCAGGTGAAGCTAAAAGCATCACCATTGGTAGCAGAGAACTCCTCCAACCAGACGCGGTGTCTCAAGCCGAAGAGGTATGCCAGATAGGCTTAATGTTTGAACCCCGTGATTGGCGATTTCCGTTTATGGATTATGCTTTGCATGGGATATTACCAGAAGATTCAAAGGAAGCTACCTCGATAAAGAGGAAGGCCCAGAGATTTTATTATGACCATAAGCTTCAAACTTTGTATAGAAAGTCAAGAGATGGTCTGCTACTACGCTGCATATCAAAAGCAGAAGCAGAATAAGTGTTGAGAGAAACACATGATGGAGTATGTGGAGCTCATCAGCCAGGCCCAAAACTCGGAGACCGCATAAGAAGGCAGGGATATTACTGGCTGAACATGATTGCGGAAGCAATGGCATACGCTAAACGGTGCCATGCATGTCAGATACATGCTAACTTCATTCATCAACCCCCAGAATACTTGCACAATACTGTTGCTAGTTGGCCGTTTGAGACATGGGGAATGGATATCGTGGGGCCTATAACTCCCCCGTCATCCAGAGGACATCGGTTTATCCTTGCGATAACTGATTATTTTTCAAGGTGGGCTGAAGCCGTGCCCATGAGAGAGGTGAAAACAACAGATGTGGTTAAGTTCATCAAGCATCATGTCATTTACCGTTTTGGCATCCCTCGGAGGATCATCCATGATAATGGTCCGCAATTCGTCAGCGAGAGATTTTTAAGATTCTGTGATAAATTCAGAATCAAAAATAACGCTTCGACACCATATAACCCCGCGGCTAATGGGTTAGCTGAAGCTTTCAACAAGACGATTATTACGCTCCTGCGAAAGTTTGTCTCTTCCAATAAACGAGATTGGGATGAAAAGCTAGGAGAGTGCCTGTGGGCTTATCGCACCACCGTTCGCACCCCTACAAAAGCTACTCCATTCTCTTTGGTCTATGGAAGCGAGGCCGTCTTGCCTCTCGAAATCCAGATTCCATCACTAAGAGTGGCCTTAGCCACAAAGATGACGACAGAAGAACGCCATCAACAAAGACTGCGAGAACTAGAAGCGTTGAATGAAAAGCGTCTCAGGGCCCAACAACGGATTGAGTTGTATCAAGCCCAAATCTCGCGAACGTTCAATAAAAACGTTAAACCAAGGACCTTCAAATAAGGAGACTTGGTTCTGGCTGTTAAAAGGCCAATGATTCTAACCCACAAGACTAAGGGTAAATTTGAACCCAAGTGGGAAGGACCGTTTGTCGTGGAGACTGTGTACTCCAGTGGAGCCTACCGCTTAATGAATCAGAATGGCGATAGGATGATGATGCCGATCAATGGCAAATTTCTGAAGAAATACTATGCTTAATATCCCTGGAAGTACGCGACTCCACTTGTTCAAGTTACGCAATTGAGCGCTTGGACTTCTCCTTAGGCATGCGCAATTGAGCGCCTCTGACCTAAAACCTGGTGTGCCCGGTTCTCAAGTTTGAACCGCCTCCAGTCTTCTTCTTAGGCATGCACAATTGAGCGCCTCTGACCTAAAACCTGGTGTGCCCGGTTCTCAAGTTTGAACCGCCTCCAGTCTTCTTCTTAGGCATGCGCAATTGAGCGCCTCTGACCTAAAACTTGGGGTGCCCAGTTCAAGTTATGAACCGCCTCCAGTCTTCTTCTTAGGCATGCGCAATTGAGCGCCTCGGACCTAAAACTTGGTGTGCCCAGTTCAAGTTATGAACCGCCTCCAATCTCCTTCTTAGGCATGCGCATTGAGCGCCTCTGACCTAAAACTTGGTGTGCCCAGTTCAAGTTATGAACTGCCTCCAATCTTCTTAGGCATGCGCAATTGAGCGCCTCTGACCTAAAACCTGGTGTGCCCAGTTCTCAAGTTTGAACCGCCTCCAATCTCCTTCTTAGGCATGCGCATTGAGCGCCTCTGACCTAAACCTGGTGTGTCCAGTTCTCAAGTTTGAACCGCCTCCAGTCTTCTTCTCAGGCATGTGCAATTGAGCGCCTCTGACTTAAACCTGGTGTGCCCAGTTCTTAAGTTTGAACCGCCTCCAGTCTTCTTCTGAGGCATGCGCATTGAGCGCCTCTGACCTAAACCTGGTGTGCCCAATTCTCAAGTTTGAACCGCCTCCAGTCTTCTTCTTAGGCATGCACAATTGAGCGCCTCTGACCTAAAACCTGGTGTGCCCAGTTCTCAAGTTTGAACCGCCTCCAGTCTTCTTCTCAGGCATGCGCAATTGAGTGCCTCTGACCTAAAACTTGGTGTGCCCAGTTAAAGTTATGAACCGCCTCCAATCTCCTTCTTAGGCATGCGCATTGAGCGCCTCTGACCTAAAACTTGGTGTGCCCAGTTCAAGTTATGAACCGCCTCCAATCTTCTTAGGCATGCGCAATTGAGGGCCTCTGACCTAAAACCTGGTGTGCCCAGTTCTCAAGTTTGAACCGCCTCCAATCTCCTTCTTAGGCATGCGCATTGAGCGCCTCTGACCTAAAACTTGGTGTGCCCAGTTCAAGTTATGAACCGCCTCCAATCTTCTTAGGCATGCGCAATTGAGCGTCTCTGACCTAAAACCTGGTGTGCCCAGTTCTCAAGTTTGAACCGCCTCCAGTCTTCTTCTCAGGCATGCGCAATTGAGCGCCTCTGACCTAAAACTTGGTGTGCCCAGTTCAAGTTATGAACCGCCTCCAATCTTCTTCTTAGGCATGCGCAATTGAGCTCCTCTGACCTAAAACCTGGTGTGCCTGGTTCTCAAGTTTGAACCGCCTCCAGTCTTCTTCTTAGGCATGCGCAATTGAGCGCCTCTGACCTAAAACCTGGTGTGCCCAGTTCTCAAGTTTGAACCGCCTCCAGTCTTTCCTTCTTAGGCATGCGCTTCTCTGACCTAAAATTTGGTGTGCCCAGTTCAAGTTATGAACCGCCTCCAATCTTCTTCTTAGGCATGCGCAAATGGGCGCCTCTGACCTAAAACTTGGTGTGCCCAGTTCAAGTTATGAACCGCCTCCAATCCTCTTCTTAGGCATGCGCAATTGAGCGCCTCTGACCTCCAGCGCCGATTAGGCAATGGGAAGAGAACTAGTTTCTCGCCAACCTTTTCATGCTGGGGGTAAAATCATGAATTGCCCAATGCCGCTAAGGCAGAGGGAAGAGGAAAAGTTTGGCATTTAAGCCCAAACAAAATTCTCGATAACTCACCATGTTGAGGGGAATAACATGGCTAGCCCAACTCAAACGGTAGTTGGTAAAGGCTAATCAAACCCGTTGATAGCTAGGGATTTGCTAAAAACCCCATAAACCCTGTCATGTTAAACTCTTACCTCTGACAGTATGACTTGGAGCACTTCACCTAAAAAACTGATGAAACTACTTTTGATGACAAGTTATTTGTTGTGCAAGCAAATTTCCTAACCAACAAATAAAAGAATCAAAAAGTAGTTATCTTTATTCATCATTCAAAAGGAATGGATTTACAAAAGAAGCCAGAGAATCAGTAAAGTTTTCTCTTTTATTACAAAAAAGAATGAAGAATAAAAGGATAGAAGAAAACTATGAATCTCCTAGGAGCTTCAATTTATTCGTCCCCTCGTCAACCACTCGACGGCGAGTTGCTTCCACAGAATGTTGAGCCTGCCGGAGTAAGTCATCATCATTCATTGCAAATTGCTGGGTTAGATGCTGACGAGACTCTTCCATAGCATGGCTTCTTATTGTCTCCTCCTGTTCAACATGTTCCCGTTGAAGGGGTCAGCGCTTCCCGCTTCTTAACGGCTTCCCCCAATTGAAGCTCGTTGGTTACTAAGACCGCCCGAGCATTAGCAATGGTTTCTTGGGCGCTAAGGATGGCGGCCTGGCTCCTCCCAATCTCGGAGTCCACCGCCTCCAAACGTCTAGTGATGGACTCCCGACTAGCTCGGAGCTTGGCCAGTTCCCGAGACCATCCTTCTTCTTGACGCATTAACTCCTCTCGACGCGCTGTCAGCTCCACCCGAAGCCGTGCTAACTCTATTACGGTAATCGCTTCCACGTCTGCTTGGCGGACTGTGTTCAGCGTACACACTTGCTTTTCCAAGTCTGCAAGGCGGGTCCGGTAAGGAGCTGCTCAGTCTTGTCCCCTGACCCTTTCAATATTATCCAAATAGCTGAAAAGCATCGGACGTCCGAGACTAAGGAAATCTCTTCCAGCAAGGGTCATCTCGATGCATCTTCTTAGCAACCGCATAAAATCATTAACACTGTAGTTGAAGATTTCTTCGGTGTCTGTATTTACGGCAGGAAGTGCTAAAGAAGGCATCATTGAAGAAGGAGCGGTATTTACGGGAATTGGAGAGGAAGAAGTCCGTCCCTGTACTAGGTCCATAATATGCGGGGCAAGTAAAGCCAATGCAGACCTGGCTGAACTGGGAGCCCGAGGAGGAGTGTCGCTAGTACAAATCACCCGGGCAGCACCACCAACAGGAGATGATGAGAGAGTGTTTCCACCAGAAGCTCCTCCGATGGTAGAAGAAGCTTCAAATGAGAACTTCAGATTTTCCTCGTCCCCTGCTGGAAGACTTGGAGTTGGAGGAGTTGCAGATGTCTCAACTGCCATTATGGTAGAAGGCGTTAGTATTGCTGGCTGAGGAGCAGTAGGCACACCGACAACTATTGGGAAAGTCTCGTCGGAACAGACATTTAGTGTTGGAGACGGCAAACTTGGAGACGGGGTAGCTTCTCTGGCTGCAGCAGCGACAATCACCTCCGTCCTATCATCACTCCCAAGTTCATCAATTGGGGGAACCGAAGAAGGAACAGAGGGAGGAGTTGTCGTAAAGTAGTCCGCACCAAAATCGCTTGCAAAACTACCCAAACCACCCACTGAGCCAGTGGTGCCCGAATAATCCACCCTATCGTCAGACTCCACCTGGATAGTTGAATGCGCTGGCGAGAGGAGCTGACCACCTGTATTTTCAGAAACAAAAAGAATGGTGTTACAGTAAAATAACGAACAAAAGACAGAACACTAAGAGCCATACCTAGAGATACAAGTCAAGTTGTTGGACTTGAAGGGGGAGCCACTGTCATCTCCAGAAGTGTACCCGTCTCATTACCAAGTGATTGCGCAGCAGGGTGCTCAACAGGTTCTACGGTTGGAGGAGCCGGAACCTCGGAAACACCTGGAGCTCCAACGGGTCCACTCCCACCTGCCGGTGCTGGAGATAGAGTTGAAGCCAGCAGATCCAAAGCGAACTTAACAGCTGCTTCTTGCGGGGCTATTAGAGTTCCCGGAACCATCTTCTGCTTCTTTTTGGCAGGTCCTTTCTTTAGGGTACAGCGGCGTTTGGGGGTCGGGCTCCAGGGACGAATGACGACAGGTTGGGGAGCACCTCCAGCATCAGGATTGTCATCGTCATTATTATCATCATCATCTCCAGACTCGCTGACGTCTGATGGTTCGGCCGCGGCGCCAAGGAATTCATCCATGCCTTTTACTCTAACTCTGGAAGTACCTTGGCGGCTAATGTAGAAAGCCTCAATCTCCTTACAACAGCTTCGGTTGATCGAGAAATGAGGCACGTCAGCATTTGCAACGGTATACGATGTGCAAAAACTGAGAGTCATGGCCAATTATGGCAACTTCTGGGGCAGGGCGAATTCAGCTCCGATTTCACCAGCTACAAAATAAAACCAGCCCTGGGCCATCGTACAGATTTCCCTCATAGGCTAAACTCTTGTTTGGATTGCCCACATAAAGTTGGGAATATCCAAATTGGCGAGCAAAGCGACTCGGGATGTACGGTTCGATAAAGCATTTAATGTCTTGACGGTACACCAGATTCCCGGGCCGGATATTGAGAAGCCACCAGAACGCTCCTGAGGATAAAGCAGTAAAATTATCTGCTCCTGCAATATCCCTCAACTTCAGCCTGTATCCTCCACCAGGAAAATCAGGGAAGCACCGAAAGATCTCGTAATTTTGGTGGTGCCGGAGAGTCTTCCGGATTTGGGACATATAGTAGTGCTTCTATGAAGAGCGCTCATATAGCTCCACAAAGCAACACTTGTCACCAGAGCGGCGTGAAGCAGCACTCATCAGAGACGGGCAGTGCATAACAAGCCATGCCATCAGATAAGTATAAGGAAGCTCCACCCGAGGGTTCGGAGTCTTCACCAAGGCAACCTCTTTCGACTTTCCTTTCCCTTTCCCCTTGCCTTTATCAGCAGGGATGAAGTCATTACAGAGTATTCGCAATCCATGCTGTAGATTGCACACCATGGCAGGAAGAAGTCCGAAAGGTCGGCCGTAGGCGAGGAGGACTGCTGGATAGACCACAGTCATTGCAATTGCCTCTTTTGGCAATGATGGCACCACACATCTCTTCAGCCACAATATCAAGAATCCAGTAATAAGGCCTCTGTTAGATACTGGGGACTGAACCTGATAGTGGTAGCTCTTGAAAGAAATATCAGGACCGAATCCACCTTCATTGGAATCAGTAGCCGGGTCTTGGCAATACGGCGATCAATCTCTGTGATATAGACAGGAGCATGGCCATGAACAGTTGTTGAACTGTCCTTAGAGTTCAAGTTGGCAAAGAGGTAATCGGCCCATTTCTTGTAGCCGATACCTTGATTACGCACACTTGCTAAGTTAGCACAGATGCGGTAGTCGCACATCATCTCCCAATATGTAGCATAAATGCGCTCGTCCTTCGCCAGTAGCATGTTCAATTCCTCAGTAGTGAGGATATACTCCTCGTAGGGGACTTCGCCCATTGAGAGCCCAGATATCTCAAATATCTCGTGGAGAGCAAACCCTAGCTCACCCACTGGCGTAAAAAGAGTGCAGGTCTCGGAGTTGTACATCTCAAGAAAGCAGAAGAAATGATAAGCACTCTAAGGGAACCCGAATTGAACGTTCCTGATGGCTTTATACAAGCCAATCTCCTTCAGAATGGGTTCATGGGAATCCACCATATACTGGACAAGGCGGGCCCACCACATGTTGCCAGAAGAGTAAACCCAGCCAGGCATCCTAAAATCGCTAGCCGGGTATTGACCTTCTTTCGCTAGGAACTCACTTGGAAAGTTCTTGTGCGGATCGGAACCTCTCCTACTGGGAGCTCCTTGCCAAAACGGCCTAGAAGCAAACCAGTAATGCATCTAGTGGGGTTATCTTGATAAGCCCCCTGTGCGCCCAATTTGCCTGTTGGGACGCCATCCTTTTCTTAAGAAAGTCCCCACTTTAACTCACGGGGCATCGCCAACCTCTGAAGGCAGATCAGAGGGTAACCACGATCCATTTCAAGAAGAAACATTAAAGCTTCGCCAGAATTATAGAGCCACATGCAATCCTGTTCAGAGAGGATCTCGTCTGATTGCTCCATCTGGTCCCCAAAGAGAAATGCGGTTTTTTCTAACGCTTCTCTGTTCACATCTTCGAAGGCTGCATCAGTGATGAGCTCACGTGCAGTAGTGGGATGATATTTGATTAACTTTTCCCTGCGCCCTCTCGAGTCAGGTTTGTATGCGGCTAGGATGGTGGTGAAGCGAAATTGAGCTGATGGATCAGAACCACCAGCAAAGCCAAAGTAGTGCTTATGGGGAAGAGCTTCCGCCGAATACCCTACTGCAAAAGGGAAAATCAAAGTTAGAGAAGTTTCCACAAAACAGAAAATTTTTCTAAGTATGAACGCGCGAAGCTAAAAATTAGACTGCGCGAAGCTAAAGGTAGCTCCACGGGAAGCTAAAAATTAGACCGCGCAGAAGTCAAAAGGATAGCCTCGTGTTTCAATGCGACTGCTACTTAAAATAGCCTCACGTTTCAACGGAACTGCTACTCAAAATAGCCTCGCGTTTCAACGCGACTGCTACTCAAAATAGCCTCGCATTTTAACGCGACTGCTAAATCAAATAGCCCAGCGCTTCAAAACGCGAGGATGACGCGATAACTTCGCGTAAGAAGAAAGTCAGAGACTTTTCTTCTTCTCCAAGCCTTACAGCAGGAGTACGGCGATCTCGCTGGTAAAAGAGTTGATCAATCGGTTAAAATTAAGCCATATCACTCTAGAAATGTTTTAAAGAGTCTTGATAAAGAGATTCTTACCTCCAATAGGCGAAATGTGGGCTGGCGCGTCGCCGCCATGGATGCTGCCACCAATGCTTGCGCCAGCCGCCGATGATGGAGCTGCGCGAGAAGTAGCACGAGTCTTAGGTGCCATTGCTTAAAAACCTGAGGAAAATCAACGGGAAATCGGGAGAAACTCGGTCGGAAAAAGCTCGGGTCGCCTGAACTATGATCGCCTGAATCTCTAAGTCTCTGGAAAATTCTCGAGTAAAGTGAGAAGGATAAGGAATAGAATTTCATTTAAATGAAAGAAACAGCCTCTTGGAGTTTGGCGAGAATTTCGGAGAAAATGACTGATCGGTTACTCTCCAAAACGCGAAGTTATTAGCTTCGCGTGATGATGGAAAACGCGAAGTTATTAATTTCGCGCAACTATTCAAAACGCGAGGATAACCCGGTGCCTTAGCTTCGCGTTCCTATGAAGAACTTGGATTTTTGGCGAAGGCAATTAGGCGCTTCCATCTAAGTTAAGATGATCCTTATCCGATCATTTGGGTATAAATAGTCTAAGTTACACAAATGAGCCTTAGATTATTTTACCAAGATTATAAACCATCTATTTGTTGAGCAAGTAAGGTTCTTGAAGCCGACAGATAGAGAGGAAAATAATTTGCTCTTTATTCATAAAAGAAGAGATTACAAAGAGGGAGTTATAGCTCTCCCAAAAGCTTCTACAAATTCATCGACTCATCAATAACCTAACAGCAAGACTTCTCTACGGGGTGTTGAAGTTCAATTCCATGGTTCACATGCAAGAGATCTCCTCTGCAAATCTCAACTATGATCTGTTTAAAGTCCTTAGTGGATTATCTGAAGATACTGCTACAAGAATCCTAATGAAGATGCACAAGTTGGATTCGACATGCTACAAGCCCTTAGATGATCATCTCTATCGCTTTGGAAAGCAACAGAGATTGTCATCTAACAGAAATGGTCCTCAAGAAAACTTAATGGGCTGCCGCAGAGTTCTTGTAACTCCTTCAAAAGTTTATCTTTTGGAACCAGGGCTTGAAACATGCAACTATGTTGTAAAGCATATGCTTCTAGCTTCCTTAGAGTTACTTTTGCTGACAAAGACTGGTAAAGCCACATACACTCCTCTTCAAGAAGGATCTGGTCCAAGTACTCCACTGCAAAAGAAGAATCAAGAGTTAGAGAAAACTCGAAAAATCTTCTAAGTATGAAAACGCGGAGCTAAGGATAAACTCTGCGTGCAGTTGAGGAAATAGCCTCGCGATTTAAACTCGACTGTTAGTCAAAATAGCCTCGCGATTTAAACGCGACTGCTAGTCAAAATAGCCTCGCGATTTAAAACGCGACTGCTAGTTAAACTAGCCCCGTGTTTTAAACGCGAGGATGACGCGATAACTTTGCGTAGAGAAAGATCAGAGTTCCTCTCTGACTTCTCCTTCTCTTGCAAGCCATACGGCCGGAGAACGGTGATCTCGCCGGTTCAAAATTGGCTGGTCGGTTAAAATCAAGCCAAAACACTCCAAAATTGATTTAAGGAGTCTCAAAGTTCAGAATTTATACATTCAATTGGTGTAGCATGGATTGGCTCGCCATTGTGGCCACTGCCTCGGCCGCTGCCGCCGCTAACGCCGGCCACCGATAGTGAGGAGGCGCGCGACGCCGTACTCTTCTTAGATGACATCCTAGTGATGAAGATCTATGGAAAGATGAAAGAAGCTCGGTCGAAGATCATTCCTTATTTGCCTGAGTCGCTTGAAGCCCTAAGCTCTCGAATTCTTTGGATGAAATGAAGAAAAAGATGAGTCAAAGCCTCTATTTAAACAAGATTTCCATCACTTGGTATTCGGCGCAGAAATTCAGAGTAATCAATGAAGCAATTACTCATTTCCCTGAAAAAGTGAAGCTGATTAGCTCTGCGTAAGTGAGCATAACGCGAGATAGACTTGGTATTCTAACTCCGCATTTCAGTTTAAATATCCAAAGTATTTCAAAATCTGCTAAGTTCTAAGCCATTTTGAAAACTTTGGAGGGGGTTCTGTTGGCAGTGAAAATTTCTAAGTTAAAAAGGATTTTTCACAACAGAATGCGGAGCTAACTCCGCAACCCCGCGTTTGGCTATATTAGTCTTGCGTTTGAACAAAATGCGAAGATGTTTAATAGCTCCGCGTTGATTCCGCAGTCTGGCTAGTATTAGCCTCGCGTTTGAGTGAAACGCGGAGATGATCAATAGCTCCGCGTTAGCTCCGCGTTTTGGCTATTTAGCGCCGCGTTTTGATGCGATTAAAGCTTTGCGGGAGCAGATAACCAGAATCTCAAATTGATTGAGATTATGATTTGGGCTTATCCAAATACCTAAATCAAGTCCAATCAGAACTCAAAATCAAGAGATTTAAATCAATATTAAAGATTGGATTGGAATCTTTGATGAGAGAGAATTCTATTTAGATAGAAACTCTCAAATTAACCTGGGGCTATAAATACCTTCCTGGTGAAACCCTAGGGGTCTTCTTTTTGGATCCTTTGACAACTCAAGTACGCGAGAGAGCCTTGAAGTCAGAGGTATTCTTCTTCTTCCTTTTGGTTCCTAGAGAATTCAAGTTACGCACAGAGCCTTGAGTTCAGGAAAGACCGAAGAAGATCGTCTACAGTCGACCGATATCTTCAAGAGAGAAGAGTTCAATGTTCGATCGTCCAAAGGAACTACTATAGATCCCATCGCCACTGATCCCACAAATTTATTGTAAAAGAGAGAGATTAAAACTATAAAACCCTCTCGTTTGTTCTTCTTTTTATCTTGTTCACTTCTATTGTAATTTAAGTTAATTCAATGGGAGGAAAGCAATAAATTTCTGCTGCGAACAGTGGGAGCGGTTTTTTTGGTTGGCGGAGATGGGATTTCTTCATCAACCATGGTAAATTGGTTGTCTTTTACTTATTTTGTTACTTAGGTGAATTTTCTTTCTTCTGGTTTTGTATAGATGAAATGTTTTCGAAGATGTAGGTGCAATTGGTCTTTGAATTATAAAACTAGCCAAGTTGGCGAGAAAACATCCTTCGGGTTGGCGAAGCTAGGATCCCTGTTTGGTAAAGTTGATCACTTTCTAGGTTGGCAAGGCTATACTCCGTTCTTGATTGGTGAGGCTGGCTGCCTTTTGGTTTGGCAAAGATGGACTTAAGGTTATCTTCTTATATCTGCTAGCTCAGCAAGCAGATTTGTTGGTGACATTTAGTTGGTCTAGTCAGCAGTGGGCAAATTTTTACCTCCTAAAAGATGTCATCGCTTTCTTTCAACAGGAACTGTTGCAGCTACCGTTCCATATCAAAAGTTGTTCCCTATTTAATGTGATCACCTCGCCTGTCATGTGAGAGGATTACATTTCAAGTTTTACCCGAAAAATATAAGAACCTAAGGCGGTGGTTCTATTTCTTTTTTACTTCAAGTTGGAATTTTTTTGGCATTGCTTTTCTTAAACATTTAAGCATCCCTGAGATTTCAAATTTTCTATCCTTTTCTTCATAATCCTAACTTTCCCAAATCCATGGCACCGAAAGGAATTTCAAAGAGCAAGAAGGTGGCTAGCAGTTCATAGATTGTTTCTGGTGCACCGATAGCAGCCATGGCTACCTCTTTCCAAAATCCATGGCCTCTTTCCCTGCAGAATTTGCAGCTTGCTTCCATTGGCTGCAACATTCACAGAGAATGAAGTCATAAACGATAATAAAATAAATATTTTATTGAAATTTAGGAATTGCAATACTCAGGATATTCTTTCACTAATCAAGTGAGATTACAATCGAGATTTCTATAGAGTGTAACAATGGAAGTATGATCATAGCGACTCTTTTTACTTCTATTGACTATCTAGCAAAAGATTTGGATTGAAGAAGAAGTCTCTTTGTAATCTGTAGAAACTGATGTTCCAATCCCTTTTATCCACGAACTCGGAGTGGTTTTATAGATGACATGGTTATAATTTTCACTTGATTTGTAGGAATTATACTGGAACTGCACCATGATTTGTTCGATTTGGATAGATGCTTGCCAATTGCGGACAAACACGTCTTTAATGGCGGGAGTGGTTTCTTTAGTTGGCAAAGATGGGTGTCTTCTTCAACATGGTAAACTTGTTTGTCTTTTGCTTACTTTGTTTACTTTAGTGAATTTGCTTTCTTTTGGTTTTGCGGAGATGGGATGTCTTCGAAGATGGAGGTGGAATCGGTCTTTGAATTTTTAAACTAGTCCAAGTTGGCGACAAAACTTCTTTTAGGTTGGAAAGGTTTGATCCTATTCATGGGGATTCCGTAAATCTCCCATTCAAAAAATAGAAAGTTCAAAACAATTGGGATTTTTTCAGAGATTGGATGCAATTACTAATTCATGATCTGGCATGTACAGAATGAAAACTTCATTCTTGATTCTATGAGAATTTTTATGCAAAGCTAGGATCCCTCGTTTGGTAAAACTAATTGCCTTCTGGGTTGGCAAGGCTACGCTTCTTTCTTGGTTGGAGAAGCCAGGCACCTTTTGGTTTGGTGAAGATGAACTTAAGGTTATCTTCTTATCTCTTCCAGCTTAGTAAATTGATTTGTTGGCGACGTTTGGCTGGTCTAGTCAGAATTGGGCGAACGTTTACTACCTACAAGACTCCTTTTAAAGTTTTTTAGAGCAATGGAATTTGTTGTCTCTTTAAACACTTTGAATTCCAAATCTTTCGATTTTCCCATGATTTTGATTCAAATTTTGAAATTTGAATTTTTGATTTAGTGAACCCCATTTCCACAGTGAGCTTCAAATCACCACAGTTGGTTGAAGAAAGGCTCTCCAATCTGTCATTCCTTCTTTGATTGGAACTAACAGCCATTATTTTCTTTCAACAAGAACTGCTGCAGCTGTCGTTTCATATCCAAAATTGTTCCGCATTTAATATGATCACTTCACCTGCCATGTGAGAGGATTATACTACAAATTTTACCTGACGAGTATAAGAACTCAAGGTGGTGGTTCTGTTTCTTCTTTACTTCAAGTTGGAATTTTTTTTTTTTTGGCATTGCTTTTCTCTTAGCATTTAAGCTTCTATGAGATTTCGAGTTTTCTGTCCTTTTCTTCAAAATCCTAACTTTTCCAAATCCATGGTACCAAAAGGAATTTTCAAGGGCAAGAAGGTGGCTAGTAGTTCGTAGGTTGCTTTTGGCGCACCGATAGTGGCCACCTTTTTCGCAAATCCATGCCATCTTTCCCTACAGAATGTGGAGCTTGTTTCCATCGTTTGCAACATTAGTAGAGAATGAAGTAATTGTGAAAACAAAATAAAGATTTACTAAAATTTGGGAATTGTAATAGTCAAGATGTTCTTTCACTAATCAAGTTAGATTACAATAGAGATTTATGGTGAATGTGATAATAGAATTATGATCATAGCGACCGTTTTTATTTTCGTTGACTATCCAACAAAGGATTTGAGTTGAATAAAAACTCTCTCTGTGATCTTTAGGAATTAATGTTTCGATCTCCTTTATCGACATATTCGGAGTGGTTTTATAGATGAGACAGTTGTAACTTTTCCTTGATTTGTAGGGATTGTGGTCAAACTGCACCACGATTTGTTTGGTTTGGATAGCTGCTTGTCGATTGTGGATGAGCACGTCTTTAATGGCGGGAGCAGTTCTTCGGTTGGTGAAGATGGGATATGTTCGTCAACTATGGTAAACTTAGTTGTCTTTTTGCTTACTTTTCTTACTTTGGTGAATTTACTTTCTTTTGATTTTGTGGAGATGGAATGTCTTCGAAGATGGTGGTGGAAGTGGTTTTTGAATTTTTCAAACTAGTCTAGGTTGGCGAGGGAACTTTCTATGAGTTGGCAAAACTGGGATACCCCATTTAGTGAAGCTGATTGCCTTCTGAGTTGGCAAGGCTGCGTTCCTTTCTTGTTTGGCAAGGCTGAAAGCTTTTGGGTTTGGCAAAGATGGACATAAGTTTATCTTCTTATCTTTGACAGCTCAGCAAGTTGATTATTGGCAAAGTTTGGTTGGTCTACTCAGTAATGGGAAAATTTTTACCACCTACAAGCCTCTTTCTAAAGTTTTCGAGAGCAATGGGATTTGTTGTCTCTTTAAGTGATTTGAATTCTATACCTTCTAATTCTCTCATAATTTTGATTCAGAATTTAAAATTTAAATTTTTGTTTTAGTGGGCCTCATTTCCACAGCAAGCTTCAAATCACCACTGTTGGTTGAAGAGAGGCGCTCCAATCTACCATTCCTTCTTCGACGATAGTTGTAGCTTTGTTTCAACAGGAACTATTGTAGCTATCGTTCCATATCAAAGTTGTTCCGCATTTAATGTGATCATCTCGCCTCCGTGTGAGAGGATCACACTTCTAGTTTTACCCCGAGAGCATAAGAACTCAAGGCGACGATTCGTTTTCTTCTTTACTTCAAGTTGGAATTTCTTTGGCATTACTTTTCTTTGAGCATTTAAGCTTCTTTGAGATTTCGATTTTTCTGTCCTTTTCTTCAAAATCCTAACTTTCTCAAATCAATGGCACTAAAAGGAATTTCGAAGGGCTAGAAGGTGGCTAGCAGTTTGTAGGCTGCTTCTAATGCACTGGCAGTGGCCACCTCTTCCCTAAATCCATGGCCTGTTTCCCTGAAGAATTTGCAGCTTGTTTCCATTGTTTGCAATATTTGCAAAGAATGAAGTCATTACTAAAACAAAATAAAATTTTATTGAAATTTGGGAATGGTAACACTCAGGATGTTCTTTCATTAATTAAGTGAGATTATAATCGAGATTTCTGATAAGTGAACAATGGAAGTATAATCATAGCGACCCTTTTTATTTTCGTTGACTGTCCAATAAAGATTTAGGTTGAAGAACTCTTTCTGTGATCTTTAGGAATTGATCAATTTATCCATATACTTGGAGTGGTTTTATAGATGAGACTGTTATAACTTTCTCTTGATTTGCAGTGGTTGTGGTAGAACTCCACCACGAATTAGTATATTGTGCAATAGTTATTCAAGCCAAGTGTAAATGTTCTCATTAAATCTGAGAGGTTTAAAAATTAATAAGTAAATCATCACTAAGTACGACAACTAAAATAGCAAAATAAATTATGCAATTATATAATAAAGTTGACCCAAGCTAATTCTTAACAATGATAGTGAATGATTTTGGACTAAATCTCATAAGAGAGTTGGCGAGAAGAGTATAGTTGGTGGGGATCAATTGTGTTGGTGGTGATTAGTATTGTTGAGTAAGTCAGTGAAGATGATTAGACTAGGTAAAATTTGGGTGACAAGTTTAGAATCAAATAGTCAAAATAGTATGGATGTCATGCAAATATAATCAAATACCCACCTTACTCAACCCAAGTTATGCAAATCCCTTGAGAACCTGACATTCCCAAATCTTACACACTTCTGTGTGTATCTCTCCCCCTGTCTTCCACTCTTCTACAGTTGTTGCAATCAACAACCACACTTATAGAAACTATATTACTCATATAAATCATTAAATTATGCATACTTCATTTTTAGAATCTTTTATCTCTTTAACTAATTAAAGAAGAAAATTATTTGTCTAATTTTTTCAAACTTATTTTCATTATTTTCCTTTTATATCTTTCTAAGTAGGCTTAATACTTTTTGCCACTTAAACTTAGGGATGGTAATAAAAGTGTCCACAGACTAAATTTTGGCCATCTCTATACAAAATTTCGAATTAGAAAAATAAAATTTTATTTTTAATTCAAAATTTTGTATAAAGCATGCCAATAATTAATCTATGGATACATCCATTATCATCCCTGGTAAACTCCAGTAAAATGTAAAGCCCCTAAAGCCTACTGTTGGAGTCCACTTTACCTTGAATTTAAGACATCTCGTTATGAGTTTGACTGCTTATGTTAATATTATCGTACTTTAACAAAAATACAAGTGGGGAATCATTATTAAAGCATCAAGACTTCTTGTATCTTTTTGGGTTCAGCCTATAAATCAGGAAAAGCAAGGAAACAACTCAATTAATTAAAAGCACATGTTTAACTTTAGATTTACCTCAAATCTGCATGACAAGTATCCATGCAAGTTCGATATTTGAAACTTGCATAGACACTCACTTGGAGATTTTAAATGTCATTCTTTTAAATATCAGATAACATACACAAAGCAAACCTTGTCATTCCTTCTGATTATATTACATTACAATGTAATAAGTATTCAATATTTTTCTTTTGGGCCAGGAATGAGGTTTAACTCTTTAAGTCAGCTCGAGTGATTTGAGAGAACTTGAATATCATCAAAGTCAACAGACCTGAAATCAGTTTAATTTTGCTAAACCATTTCAGGTTAAACACACTGTGTAAATATGTTTACCTTCATTATTATTATCAAACTAATGTTTACCCTATTTTCTCAAAGATATGGCTCGTTGCACTAATGGAAATGAATCTAATTCCAATTCGACCACGAATAATGTTGATGCCAACAAAATATTGGGATTGCTTGGTAGGATAGCCGATGCACAACAGCAATAACGTGAAACTTCACGAGCAGGTGTTATAGCAGCCCTGGATCTTGTGACAACACTGAGGTATCAGTGTCCTGGAGGGATTTCTAACTTCAGGCATCTTCATCTGTCTACCTTCTTGGGGATAGTAGAAGTATTGGAAGCAGCGTAATGACTCGTGGAGATGAAGAATGTATTGGGAAGGCAACTAGGGTTCCGAACGCTGACAAGGTAGTTGTCATCAAGATTCAATTGACAGACATAGCAAGAACTTGATGGCAATTAGAAGAGGACAGACTGCCCCCAACCAATGTAATGGGATGTTTTCTCAACGAGCTTCCTTACAAGATTCTTTCCGAGAATGCTAGGAGAGAGATGGAATAACAATTCATTAAGTTGAGGTAGGCTGGAAAAAAAATGGATGAGTATGCGTCAGAGTTTGTTCGTCTAAGTTGATTTACAACGTATGTGATAATGACCGAAAAGGTAGTGGCAGAGCATGGCATGATGGCTGACGATGTGTCGGCAAGATAATCAGTACGACCAAGAGGAGAGAGACAATTTTGAGAGAGTTTTATTATGTAGGAGAGAGGCAAGAGGAGAGAGGCAAGATAATCGTGTGTCTCTTTCATGCCTCCAATGCAGCTGCCTGCGACAAGCTTTCTTCCTGCATTAACACAGACGTTGAGCATCGACTGATTCCAATTTCTTAGACAAAGAAATCAATAGTGCTTTCTTACCCGTAAGAAGAGGAATCGAAGGCACGGACATTGGTTCAGCTGAAGCACCTACAACTACGAGTTAACCGTGTGCTTTCAGTAAGTCTATCAGTAGAGCCGTAGGCTGTGCTGCTGAAACTGTATCGATTACACCATCCATGGTGCCTACTGCTGCCTGCGAGCAGAAATTGTACTTTAGCTGATGAAGTTACAAGTCAAATTACCAGTGCTCAATTTTCACCTTCATTTGTTCTTCGTTGCGGCTGAGCAAAAATGCATCGCCCCCTAAGGGTTCAATTGCCTCTTTCTCCTTGTCAGGCAATGTGCTGATGACTGTAACCTTCATTCCGAAAGCCTTCCGAAACTTGACAGCAACATGGCCGAGGCCACCAAGCCTGACAACCCCAAGATGCAGTCCCAGTCTGTTCAGACCAAAATACTGCATCGGACTGTAGACAGTGATCCCTGCACACAACAGTGGCACAGTAGAGTCCAGTGGCAAGCCACAAGGTACGCGAACAGCGTGGTGCTCGTTAACAACAATGCTGTTGGAGTATCCGCCATACATGATGGCTCCGTCATAATCGATGCTGCTGTAGGTGTAGACTGGTTTGGGGCAGTAGTTCTTGAGATCTCTTTTGCAGTTGTCGCATGCACGGCATGTCTACACAAGGCATCCCACACCAACCTTATCTCCAACTTTGAACTTTTTAACTTTTGATCCTACGTGCATGACCTCTCCCATGATTTCATGCCTGATACATAAGAGAATGGTCTGCTGAAGTCAGTAAAAATTGATTCGGAGAGATCGCGTAAGTTTTTTTCTAGGAACATTTTTCTTCTAAGAAATCGGTGCACGTAGATATGAATGTGACAACAATATCAATCGAATATTCATGTAGCTTTGTATTTGTAGCCAATATAGATATGCTTTCCCATGCTCCATCACCTGACTGAGGCTGCGGCTACAAGAAAATCTCCTATAGACGCCACTGTAAGAAATAAACGCATTGCTTCGACAACCATTATGTACCATCAGCCTCTGGTTCAGTGGCATCAAACACCTGTCAGATTGTGCTCTCTTTCTATTAACAAGGCTCCAATTGCTCCCAAACCCACCCCTACATCCTCTAAACAAGTGCCATAGCCACAAACAACTGTCTCGTGCTCCACATACTTTCAAGTCACCATCCATTGTTTCCCACTATATTAAACTTATCCCATATCATTCATTCTCGCAACTGACTGCTCCAGAAAAAGCCACATGTTAAGTCTTTGCGCCATCTCCAACTATTCCATGTCTCCCGTGTAATACCGAAAGTTTCAACGATATATCCAATTTCTTAATAAGTACTCGTACAACGGATTAGCAATCTGCCGCTTTAGTCCACTCAGCCATCTCTCCTAATTCAAAATTTCAATTTTTTTTTGATAAAAAGATTAAAAAAAACAAAAAAACCTCGTTTTTTTTTTAATTATTTGTATTTATTAGTAATAATTTATTAGAAGATAGGATAAAGTAACGATAATAATATAAAAATAATCGAAATTATATATTAAAATTGATAAGATATCTACGAATTTGATCAGTAATTCAATTTAGATAATGATTCGAAACAGAGATCTTATCGCCAATAGAATAGATATAGACAGAATCCCTTAGATTTTGTAAACTCTAAAAAGCAAGTATACAAGATCATTATATAACAAAGAATCATGCAATAAAGAATGCAACTGACCTCCCATTTTGTTTAAGAAATTTTACATTTTGTCTTAAAAAAACTTTTTCTACGCCAAATATATTTCTTCCTATAATCATAGACTTCCCATTTTGTCTTAAACTTTTACGCTTGTAATGCAGCAAATTTGAGCTGGATTACTTGGCCCCGTACTTGACTCACTGGCCAAGAAAGCTGAAGCATGGGGAGATCAAATTTCCTAATAAAGATGGAAATTGACACGTATTCCCTTTCTTTGATAGGAAGACTGTGTCTAAATTTGATAGAAAATGAAAGGAAAGAGATGAAAAGAAATGGACAAAAAAAGAGAAAAGAAAAGAAATGATAAAAGAAACGAAATCTTTTTGTTGTTTGGTATTGAAAGAAACTAAAAAAGAAAATTTAAGAAAAGAATAAATTATAAAGATAAAAAATATGAAAAAAGAAAAAAAAAAAAAACCTTCTCAAAACTCCATTACTCTCCTATCATGGTCCAATGAGATAGAAATACAAAATAATTTTTTTTTTTCTTATTTTTCTCTATATTAGGAGAGAGAAAATTTTATTACCCATTTTTTCTTACTTTCTTTCAACTTTCCTTTCCTTTAAATTTTCTTCCAAACCAAACAATGGAAACTAACGTTCTTTCTTCTTTACTTTTTTTTTCTTTCATTTTCCTTCAAGGCTGTGTTTGGTTTGAAAGAAAATGGAAAAAAAAAAAAAGAAAGAAAAAAGAAAAGAAAATTAGACGAAAATTGATTTTTCTTTTAACCAAAATATTTGGTTAGTAAGAAAATATTTTCTTCTCTTTTAAATTCTCTCTCAAACCAAATAATAGAAAACATTTTCTTTCTTTTCCTTCATTTTCCCTCAAACCAAACATAGCCTAAACCAGAACAAGGGCAGGAGAGGGAGGTCAGAGTTCTCAGGTAGCTCTAACAATGTTCTAATAGAGAAAATCCTTTTCCTCCCTTTTTCGTTGGTTACAGGGAAAAGTTTTTTTTTTTTTTTCCTTCCAATTTGCAAGCCTTAATAGGATCTCTCCTCTTTTTTCCGAGATTCACTCCTAATGGTTGTTCTCCGATGAACCACAAAAAGGAGCAGGTAGCCATGAGTGTCACCGGACTGGCCTTGTTCTTGTTAAAGTCCATTGGTGAGGAAGTTGTCTCAGTGGAGCATGCTAGCATTCCTCCTGCAGTGAATCAGCTAGCTAGCGGTACACTAGCAACCAAAAAACTGTGCAAGTTGCTGATGACAATGGGTAAGGAGATCATTTTGTTGCAGGTGGAGATGAATGAGGCATGGAGCCAGAAAAAGCTGAGGGAATTTCTGCACCAAAAGAGGAAATTATAAAACGGCATGGTCGCCTCTAGCAGCGAACAGAGCTTCTTGGGGTTCTCATGCAGTGATGCAGAGCCCAATGCTGAACGAAATTGCATGTGTCAAAAGGAAAAACAGTAGCCCAAGTATGTATTGCATCAGGTATTTAGAAATTCTGACCTAAATATCTTCCAAGAAATTATGAAGCTCTCACAACATACTCAACTTCCTGTGTATTCAATCTAAAAGTAGACAAACCAAAAAAAAAAAACACTTACATAGTATTATTCAATCCCCAGCCTCAGATTTCAATCCCAACCCTCAGTTAGCTACCCAAGTGCACAGGTCAGTTCAATTGTTGCTTTCTCACTTTAAGTTCCCTGTGGGTTCAATTGTTGCTTTCTCACTTTAAGTTCCCTGTGGACGCGCTGATAGGTTTCTCTGAGGTGGTCATATGATAATTTATGTTTATGTGGAGGTAACAGTTCTTAACTATGATGGTAAAGTGAGAAAGACAACTTAATTGTCCAGGGACTATTGAGAGCAAACTTAACTTTCTATGATGATAAAGACAACTCACAGAAACTTAGCATGTGCAAGATCATTACCAAACTATCAATTACAGCTCTCTGCATTGTTCATGATGCCATTATGCAAAATTTTACAACATCCTCAGGAGAAGAATTAAAAATATATATATTATATGAGCTTCATAACAGAATAAACAGTTACCACTTTAAGCTTTTGTCTCGAGGAGTTTGAAGGTCACTAATACCCTATATTATGGACGCTGATACTCGAGAGCTTACATAAATATACTTAGTATATACTTTTAGTAATGAATCAGTTCTTCTTAGATGTCCAACCATACGTTCTTGTCAAGCGGATCTGTAAAGTTAAATAAATGCAAATCCTTCATAAGTGTATAAATGACAGGATCTTCAAGTTTTTTTGTTCTTTTGAACACAGATTTTCAAGTTAGTATGAAATATAAAACTGACCTGAGCGAATGCATAGATTGCTCGAAGAACTCGAGCATAGTCTGTACCAAGCATTTGAATTACGACATCTGCTAGAAACGTTCCCCATAACCTGAGAATAAACCAAAGCAACATGTTCAGTCAGGACCCATTGAAACCACGCCCACAAATAAATACGTCATCACAAGCCTCAGTTAACTTGGAGCTTCCCCCATGCCAAAAGTAAACTCAGTAACATAATCGATCATGGAAAAAACTGACTTTTGTAGTTAACCATAATTTGTACAATCTTCTGCAAACCTTAAGGTTGTGTTTATAGCTTGAGAGACAAGGGTACAAGAAAAGGCACTTGTGTTTTGGTTGTCAGATAACACTTGGTGAGACAAAATGAATGTAATAATTTGAGCAATTTTGATATCCTTAGCAAGATAACTTTCAAGGGGGTGAAAATCATGGAGAGAATTTACGTTAAATGTTATAAAGCTTTGATTGGCAGACTCAGACATAAGTGCCATGCTCTACCACCAAGAGGGGATGTTGGACTAGGCAATTATCCAAAGTTCAAACATGAGGACATGGATATTTATGTATACCTATATGTACATTTGACAAGTAAATTTGTTTTGGTAGCCATTTATGCATGGAAAGAACCTAATTTCTGATAGAATAATCAGCTTTTCTCAACAGGGGAAAAACACACCATCTTATATATAAATTGCTAGATAACCAGCATTTTACACATTGAGGGCAGGCAAACTTGTCATGACCAGTTTTGTCAAACACACCAAATTTTTGCATGAGGAAGTGTCCTATGTATCATTTGGTAGATCTAGTTTCTGCAGCCAGAATCATACACAAAAATAACATAACATGACGATGCATGCAACTTCCATAGAGACTGCTCTTGCTCTACACAACCATAACTTTATACAAATGTCTCTCATATGAACTCAAGCCAAAACATCATGTATGTACTACACAGATCACTCGTGGAGCTTTTCAACAAAACAAAGCTTGTCATCATGATGCAGTACGAAAGAGATTTAGGATTTATGGTGGAAAATTGAAGAAGAAATTAGACTTTTGGAGATAAATTGAGACTTTTGGACCTCACGTCCAGGCGAATAACACGCCCACTTTCTCACGAATCACTCATGGGAAATATTTGCAAAGAGACAAATTACATGCACTCAATTTTCATTAATCATCTCTCTTTATTCTCTAAAATAAAAGTTATACAAAATATTTATAGCAAATTACAAGATAATAACAAATCTCTAAAAAATCTAAGATCCAACTAAATTCCTAATATAATCAAATTAAATCTAACTAAATCCAATCTTATCTCTATCAATTCTCCCCACTTAGAAACACTCACCACCTGGTAAATGGGGTAAGAAGAAAGTCACGCAAGTCTGGATGAAGGCGAGCGATCTTCCTGATATCTAGTAAATATTTTCACCGAACTAAATATAAGAAAATCGAACAAATCAGTAGCCAAATATATACTGCCTTACATTCTAACAATCTTCCTGATATCTAGTAAACATTTTCACCGAACTAAATATAAGAAAATTGAACAAATCAGTAGTCACATATATGTTGCCTTACATTCTAATGGTATTGACACTAATAGTTATAGAAGGTCTAGAGAGAAACTGAAATTTGTCGCTTCTGTAGAAAATGAAGAATTTGAAATTGGAGCAGAAGATGCAAGAAAAATATGATCTGCAGCTAAGAATTCCTACACTTCGTCATATACCTCTGCAGGTGTACTAGGTCTCAAGTTTTCCTCATGAACATGACTATTGAGTATCTCTGTAGTTGGTTCCAATAGAAAAATCAAATCATCAATTTTTTGTATCTGTAGCAAGTTATATGCTCGACTTGGTTTCATTACCTAAAATCTCAGAAGCAAATATGTTTGTATTTGAGCTCTTAGAAGGACACTGATAGTCATAGCGTCAAAATTCTCCACATATTGAATACTTGATGAAAAGAAACTGATGAGCAGAGTGTCCGTATCCTTCACATTTTGAGCATTGTTTAGAAACAAAATACGGAGCATAGCATGCACGGAGAAAAAACTGCAACTGATTCCAAATTGAACGAGATTTATAATTATTATGGTACGAATCAGAAGCTTCACCAACCAACTTCAATTTAGCATAGTTATATTCTTGCTTAGACGTTAAAAGAAGGTAATGAAAAAATTGCTCTAGATGGTTTTTCCAATTTTCATAACCATTATACTTATTATAACCATAAATATATGGGACTGCATCGTATATAGCATATTCCACTTGTTTGAGATTAGCATCAGTGTTGATGTATTTACCATAAAATATGAATCTCGTAATAAACTCCAAAATTTTCAAAATAAAAAGTCCAAGAAATACCAAAGAATTGGATGTCTCAATTATGCCTCGAAACTAATGCGAAGCGAACTTCAAAACGGCTTCAAAATCACGTCCAAATTCTTAACGTGTCTAGTTTTTCCTTGACGGGTCTACGAACTGTAGTCGGGTCGAAACCAATATTGTACTGAGCCCTCTAAAATAAATTGGATTGGATCAGGTCTAATTGGTTTTTCGGATTGTAGTGGGATACAATTCAATTTCCAAACTCAAATTATTATGCTTTGGTGTTGAACTGTTGCTGCCATTTTCGTTCGGAGAAAGCTTCGCGGGAGAAGAAGCTGGCAGAGAATTTGTGAGCCGGTTGAGGCAACGCAAGGACTTGACTGGCAGAGTCGTTGGGCAACACAAGTGGCGAGAGGTCATTGGGCAACACAAGTGGCAAGAGGTGGTGAGTGCTACAAGGGATTCAATGGGAGAGGGAGAAAGTGATGGGAGAGCTCTCGAGCTGACGAGTTCACAATTTGGGATTTTTTTTTTTTGATTTTTTTCACTTAATTTTTTCCCTCTGGTTTTTCTTCTTTGTTTTCTTTCTTTCCTTTCTTTCTAATCTTCTCTTTCTTTCTTTTTTCCTTTCATTTTTCTTCTCTTTTTCTAGATCTAAATAAGAAAAAATAGAAAAGAAAGTGGAAGAATAAGAAGATGGAGATGGTGGATCTAAACTCTGATATCTGGAGAGTCGGAATTTTTAACTCTAATACCAATTTGATGCAGGATGGAAGAGATTTAGAATTTGTGGTGGAAAATTAGGGAAGAAATTAAGGTTTTGGGGATAAATTGAGGTTTTTGAACCTCACGTCCAGGCAAATCACATACCCACTCTCTCACGAATAACTCATGAGAAAGATTTGGAAAGAGGCAAATTACATGCACTCAATTTTTATTAATCATCTCCCTCTATTCTCTAAAATCAAAGTTACAAGAAATATTTATAACAAATTACAAGATAAAAAAAAAAATTCTAAAAAACCAAGATGCAACTAAATTCCTAATCTAATTAAATCAAATCCAACTAAATCCAATCTTATCTCTATCACATCAACTTCAGACACATCCCCACTGCTCTAAAAATTGGCAAATATGACTGCTATATCCCATGATATATCACTATTGTTGTGATGTCATCTTTGCTTGTTTCTATCACTTACGTTTTAAACTTTTCAGTGAATCTATTTCAAGATTTATTTTATTGGGTTGCGGTTGAATATGAATGTGTTCTCGCATGCTTTGACATTTTTGTTAGGTAACATCTAGGACGTAATAATCACATCTAAAGTATCAGCTTTACTTGCATGACATCCATATATAGTGCTTTATGTGAACGACCGCATGAGCAACTATCCTCAATAATGTCATTCTAGATCTGCTATTCAATATTGAAAACCCCCCATCACCCTGACATTAGACATTTAGAACCTTGCACATCCCAAGCAGTGTTAGTCAGAATTGAAGTGGCAATAAAATCAGAGAGCTAGGCAATAAGGTCATTTATGGTTCCATACACAGAACATTATGATTGAACAGGCTTTTAGTACAAGGAGATTCCTTTGGTTATATACATTTAACTCTACAGATGCTAAAATGTTCTTAATTGCCAAAAGTTATAAGATAAAATCTTGTTTGGAGCATTCAGTTATAGGAGCTTCAGTGTGTGATAGTACAGGTTTGAATCCTGTATGCAAACAATTTTTATTAAATTAAAATTATCAATAGAATTCATTTATGAGCCTTTCTGCAAACCAGTAGGCTTCAGCCAGTTCAATGAAAACTGTTGGGTTTCCAACAGTTAAACCTGGGACCATGATCAAACAGGGTTCACTTTAAGACCCTTTCTGAAATCCATTTGGCTTCAGCTGGTTCAAGGAGAACTATTGGGTTCCACAAGTTAAACCTGGGACCAAGCAGATCACAGATGCACACCTAAACAATGCCTTTGCACATCAGCCAACCTTAAGTGACCTTTAATGAAATATCCAGCCAACCTTAAGTGACCTTTAATGAATTCTAAATGATCATAATTTCCAAATATAATAATAGAATTATGTGATTTTGGTTTCTTCAAGTAAATTGGCTCCTGATATAAGAAGAATAGCCAGTGATAACATATATGGATGGATGAGTTCAACAGAACTATGAACCACCACCAAAGATTTCAAACCTGAAAATGAAATGATTAAAAAGTTTATCCTTGAATGAAAGATTAACTAATATTGTGTTCTGTATAAGGGAATAAAGAAATTATTTTTGAGAAGTCTTCCTATAAATTGTTTAGAGACAGTTTGGTCAAGAGGGGTTAATCTGCCTTGAGAGGTGAATTTGATGCCCTCTCTCCGACGAGCTAACTCAAGTCAATCCATCTCAAGAGATCAACAATATTTTAGTTGTTTGGCAAGTTAAAGCAGGGCTAAACTCACTTCTTTAACCCATTGCAAAACAAGCCTCAAGGATAAACGATTTCAGTTAACGGAAGTATATTGTTTAAATGTCAGCATGAAATAAATAAAAGAAACAACTGAAACTATAATGCAGATAAATTGAAGTTTATACAGTGGTCCAAGCAACATCATCACGCTCCTGAGCCCAAGATATCTTGATGCTGCACCAGCCAAACCCTGATACAGAAAACAACAAAGTTGATGTACTCTCAAAAATTAGATAGAAATATCATGATTTAAGCATATTATTTTTCCATGTCTTTTCCAAAAATAATTTAATTTTGTAGCTGATAAATTTCAGTATCTGCATGGATATTGGTATCTGACTAAGAGAGAAAGACCTGTCTTGCTGCTAGCAAAGCTGCTCTAGACTCCAGGTTAATTGCAGCCAGTTGTCCACCCTGGTAGCCGCAAGAAAAGAAAATGTTGAAAACTAAGATATTTTAAAGCTCTCTCAGCAGTTAGCACAATCTGATGACATGCTGTTTTTCTTACAATACCATATGGTGATGTAATGGAATCCTGTCAAGTACAGGGGGTAAACAGTTCATAATACACAAACTATTTCAATCAATTAACTTAACTGAACCAATATTTAGATCAGGTTGGCTCTTAAGGTACTATGCACAGTAAGAAAAAAAATGAGTTTCAATATTAAATATCACTATAAATATTAAATGTACTAATATTCTTAAGGAAAACAGCTGAGCTCTTTCTTAATTAATGTTAAGAAATTATGAGGCGCAAACAAATAAATATCGTTTACTGTTAGGCAACAGTACAGAAGTTTACATGCATTACAGCATACCCTTGTAGGCAAGTAATCAAAAGAATCGCCAGGTCCGATTAATCAAGTTCTATATTACGAGAGGTATAGAACTAAAAAAAAGGGCAGCCTTTTCCCCATCCTCCAAGACATTTGGAAGGACTTTATCATGAATTAAGACAAAGACGATGATAATACCCACAAGAAATCCAATTCAGATAAAAAAATTCTAAACTTACTACGTTATGGCATACAATTAGAATAATCATTTTAATCTAGAAGATGAGCACAGATATTGCAAGCCCTGTAATTCTTAACCAGTTTCTTCAGGGCAAAAAAAAAGATTAGAAGTACGTTATTGATATCTAGAAAGGGAGAGATTGCGTATTTAGGCTGAGATGACCTAATATTAACTTCATCTACATAGGAAAACCCAAAAGTAGACGTTGCTGCTTCAGTTATAAGAAAACTGTCTTGAACTTTTCCTACGTGTCCCAATTTTTAAAGAAAACGTAAGTCGTCAGAAGTTCCAAACAGCATGTAGAAGTGTCATATCCTTGTTTGAGTATATCTGTATGCAACTAGTATCTGTATCAGATAAACATTGCAGCAAGAACTTAAAAGATTAAAAATCATATTCCTCACATTGAAACCTGGTTAAATAGAAAAGAACAAAAATTAAAATGTAATATCGTCAATTTTGAAATGCAAATAATGTTTACTTATTGATATATTATTTACAGGGGAAAAATACAAAACACTACCATGAACTTTACCTAGTTTCGTAATAAACTACAACGAATTCTCCAATATACAAAAAACTACCATTAACTTTCGTCAATATTTGCAAAAAACATACCATCCATCAAGTTACCGTCCTCATCAATCATGAGATTATCACAAGTTTTCTTCTGACAATAATAACCTCATAACACATGTTTTGTACGTGGTAACCTAAGTCAACTTTCCTTTTTTCCTCTGGTTTATTTTTGGTTTTCTTCCCTGAATCCTCTCTCATCCCCTTCCATCACTCAAGAACCTATCCAGTCTAAGAGAGAAATGGAGAACCCATAATCAAACCACACCATCATGCTCCTCTAGATCATCTTCCTCTTCCTCTTCCTCTCTCTCTGCAAGGACATCTAACTCCGAGCCAAGAATGCCTCATACAGCAGATCTCTCAGAATACGATGTTGGGAGGATTACAATACAACTGATAGAAGAATTGATAAGTGAAGAAACAAATTGGGTATGCCTTCACAAATATATGTTTCTATTAGAGAGTCAATTGCATTGTAGTGGACTATCATGATTAGAGGGCATAAATTTGATGAGATTTGCTCAACTGGAATGGCATCACTTACTCCTATTCTTCTTCCAACAATTTCATCAATTCTTTCTTTGTCCAAGAGTGAACACTGAGTTTGTTCCCCCATTACCCTCACAATTTCTCAAGACCTGCGAATGAGCTACATAGAGAGATTGAGTACTTGTTCCAGAGCTTAATCTTTAGCTTTGTAGTCTTCCAAGGTCATGGATCTGCATGTGGGAGAGAGGTGGGTGGGGAAGGTTGGGGTCTTGGAGAATTGATTTTTGAAGGAAATTTCAATAAATATGAGTTATTAGGAATCAATGTAAGAGGGATCTTCACCTTTGTTGCCTCCAGTCACAGGCTCGATGAGATCCCTGGGCAAATTCCTCTGTGAAGAAAACTCCAAGCAGAGGAAGATTCTTTTCTCCCAAAAAACATAAGAAGGTTTTGCAGCTTTTTCAAGTAGAAATATATGGGTTTTTTGATAAACCATTTACAGCATTATAGTAGTTTTTTGCAACATGAAAAGTTAATGGTAGTTTTCTGTATTTAAGAAAGTTTATGGCAGTTTTTTGCAAAACTAGGTAAAGTACATGGTAGTTTTTTGTATTTTAGCCTATTTACATCTTTCTTTTAATTAAGCACTAGAATTATAAATTATATAACCTGCAAATGTCTAGTTTGAAATAAGGAACCTGCGTAAATGTTTGTATCATAGGATTATTTGTGTAACGAGGGTACAAAGAGGGGGGACGGGGGGTGGGGTTGACAACATATGCTACATAAAATTATAAGTTGAAGAGGGTATTAAAGAAATAGGGTTTATTTATGTAAGAGGGAATAAAAAAATTGGGGTGTGTGTGTGTGACAACATATGGCAGACAAACTTGTAAACTGGAGGAATCATGGTACACCTGCCTGGATGGGATGTGTGTTTTCGCAGGGGGGGGGGGGGGGGGGGGGAGAGAGAGAGGCGGCTACCTGCGGCCTCCTCTTCTCTTCTTGCTCCCAGAAAAAAAAAATGAAATAGAAATCAGTAATTAAACAACAACAACAACTAAACCTTTTATCCCAAGTTGTAATAACCCTTCATCTTTTATAGCTAAAAATAATTTTAAAAAAAAACAAACAAAATGATAAATATGACTTTTCATTTTTAAATATTTCATCAACTCTCAAACTTTTCATATTCTCAACTCCTTACACCTTTCATTTTCTTTAACCTCCTAAACCTTTCATCTTCTCCAACCTCCAAACTCTTTATCTTCTCCATTATTTCAATAATGAAACTCCCATCTTTAATTCTCAAAATTAAACTCCCTAATTAAACTAAAACCTTTCATATTCTAGACCCTTCAAAATTAATCTAAAACCTTTCAAATTCCATAACCCCTCAAACTCTTAAAATTCCATAACACCTCAAACCTTTTAAATTCTATAACTCCCAAAACGCTTCACATTCTATAACTCCTAAATCCAACACTATATAAACCTAACATATTTTCTAAATTCAATCTACACTCATTCTCTAAAATTTCTCTCTTCCTCTCATCACGCCGAAGGAGCCGCCGCTGGAGCCGCCATTACTTCACCGGAGAAGAGCATCTCCTTCCATCTCTTTCTACATTTTAGGTTCTCACATTTTGACAAGAGGTTAGATATTATCTTTCTTTTTCTTCTTAACTTAAATTATTTTAATGAATCATAGATTAGCTCTTTTACTACTCAATAATCCTAATAACCTAAAAAGAACATCCATTTACTTATAAACCCAATAAAATGAAGCCAAACCTATTTTCTAATTTCAGACCCGCTTAATACTAAAATCAATTTTGAGTATGTTATAAATATTAGAAAAATCCCTAAAAATCATCTAAATTTATATTAATCTGTTTTTAATATTCTTAGAATATTTTTAATGTGTAGATTACTCCATTGAGCGACATCGGGACACAAAATCCAGGTGAGTTCTTTTTGGACTCACTAAACATGCTAATTTTTCTTATAGAAATATTACTTCAATTGTATCATCTAAATTTGTTATTACAAATACTATTTCTTTATATTGTTATAATTTAATTTGTAGAAACTAAATGTGTAATTACAAGTGCAATCATTGACATGTATGTTATTTCTTTATGATATTAGAAATTAAATGATTACTTGTTAAATTACAGCATGTAGTTAGGTTTTTAATAAATCATGAAAAAGGCTATAATCGTGGAAACATACTGTTTGTGATATCATTCTATATCGGTGTCTAGAAAAATTTTGTATGCTGGTTCTCTAATTAAGGAACGTGCAATGCACGGAAAACCTCCCAGCATTCATACACTGGCCTGGCCGATATCTGTATGATGTCTCAAATCAGTGACTCTTAAATATAGCTAATTGTGATTTATTGAATAAAGTATAAACTGAACAGACTTTATAAATCATGTTATTAACAAATTAAGAAAAATCCACTTGAAATATTGTATATGATATAATCAATATACTGTACTATACCTAAATGACACTGGGTTGGGGGAGAAACTGAATGATGGAAATATACTATGTTTCGGCTGTAAACTTGTTAAGTTGTACAACTGAATATTTCGCACACCATGGGTGCGTGATGATTTGCTGGATCATACCTGACTATAATTCCTGTTTGCCTGACGGCAGGACCGACTCAGCACCGGACAATCCTGTGACCATTTCCTGGGTCTGTACAGGAAACAATCGAAACAGTGGTATCCCATCAATTAGCTTTTCCAATTACATGACATCCTAGACAAAAATACCTCTGTTATAAAATTGACTTCGTTAAAATGACATTAAGATAATCTAAATTAATTGACATCATTATTACAGACATCTCATTCTATATTTTCTAAAACTTGTGTTATTATTATGTTTGGATATAACTGCTATATTTCATATTCTTTCTGCGTTTTTTTTTTTGTCGCAATCTGACGACCTGGGTGTGCATGTCCAGATTTATCGATGGACACGCCAAAACTGACGCAAGATCTGGTGTACTTTAAATATCATATTGAAGCTCCATAACGGATTAGAGATTCTTTTTTTTTCTTTTGTTTAATTTTATTATATTTTGTTTCAATTGTATCTAAACTTTATTCCAATAAATGAAAAGTCAAGTTTTTGTTGAATTTTTCTATCGTAATTACTGAGTATTATTGTGGCAAATTTATTAAGGCTTTAAGCATATTCAAACTGAATATGTTGCCGGTACCTGTTACACGTGCTCGTATACCGTATATTGGGAGCGGGGCGTGACAGGTATTTTAGTGGTATCAGAGCCCAGGTTTCTCAAATCAGTTCATGTGACTTGAATTGATTTGGATCCTGATATAAAATTTTGCCACATTTATATAATAATTTTCTTTGAAATTTCTAACGTCCCAATCTATTAACTCTTTCGGTATCTCTTATTTATGCTAATTGATGACCCACCTATTTTAAATCCATGTTCAAATTCTTCAGTGCCTAAAATGAATTGAATCCTAAATATGGATTAAATATTTACCATTTATATTATAATTATATTTTCCATAACTCTTCATTTATTTCTATTTTTTTTTTCAAAAAAAAAAAATGGTTCGCCTATTCCGTATATCAACCTTAAGCTTAATTGTTGAGCACTCGTCCTTAAGAAAAAAGAAAAAGTGACCTATTAATCATGAGTAAAAATGAAAATTTTTAATATGAGTTCAAAAATAGATAGACAATATTTTTCTATTTTACCATATTTAATTTCGAGGACGAAATTATTTTTCTAAGGGGGTAGAATGTAATAACCCTTCATCTTTTATAGCTAAAAATAATTTAAAAAAAAAACAAACAAAATGATAAATATGACTTTTCATTTTTAAATATTCCATCAACTCTCAAACTTTTCATATTCTCAACTCCTTACACCTTTCATTTTCTTTAACCTCCTAAACCTTTCATCTTCTCCAACCTCCAAACTCTTTATCTTCTCCATTATTTCAATAATGAAACTCCCATCTTTAATTCTCAAAATTAAACTCCCTAATTAAACTAAAATCTTTCATATTCTAGACCCTTCAAAATTAATCTAAAACCTTTCAAATTCCATAACCCCTCAAACTCTTAAAATTCCATAACACCTCAAACCTTTTAAATTCTATAACTCCCAAAACGCTTCACATTCTATAACTCCTAAATCCAACACTATATAAACCTAACATATTTTCTAAATTCAATCTACACTCATTATCTAAAATTTCTCTCTTCCTCTCATCACGCCAAAGGAGCCGCCGCTGGAGCCGCCACCACTTCACCGGAGAAGAGCATCTCCTTCCATCTCTTTCCACATTTTAGGTTCTCACATTTTGACAAGAGGTTAGATATTATCTTTCTTTTTCTTCTTAGCTTAAATTATTTTAATGAATCATAGATTAGCTCTTTTACTACTCAATAATCCTAATAACCTAAAAAGAACATCCATTAACTTATAAACCCAATAAAATGAAGCCAAACCTATTTTCTAATTTCAAACCCGCTTAATACTAAAATCAATTTTGAGTATGTTATAAATATTAGAAAAATCCCTAAAAATCATCTAAATTTATATTAATCTATTTTTAATATTCTTAGAATATTTTTAATGTGTAGATTACTCCATTGAGCGACATCGGGACACAAAATCCAGGTGAGTTCTTTTTGGACTCACTAAACATGCTAATTTTTCTTATAGAAATATTATTTCAATTGTATCATCTAAATTTGTTATTACAAATACTATTTCTTTATATTGTTATAATTTAATTTGTAGAAACTAAATGTGTAATTACAAGTGCAATCATTGACATGTATGTTATTTCTTTATGATGTTAGAAATTAAATGATTACTTGTTAAATTACAGCATGTAGTTAGGTTTTTAATAAATCATGAAAAAGGCTATAATCGTGGAAACATACTGTTTGTGATATCATTCTATATCGGTGTCTAGAAAAGTTTTGTATGCTGGTTCTCTAATTAAGGAACGTGCAATGCACGGAAAACCTCCCAGCATTCATACACTGGCCTGGCCGATATCTGTATGATGTCTCAAATCAGTGACTCTTAAATATAGCTAATTGTGATTTATTGAATAAAGTATAAACTGAACAGACTTTATAAATCATGTTGTTAACAAATTAAGAAAAATCCACTTGAAATATTGTATATGATATAATCAATATACTGTACTATACCTAAATGACACTGGGTTGGGGGAGAAACTGAATGATGGAAATATACTATGTTTCGGCTGTAAACTTGTTAAGTTGTACAACTGAATATTTCGCACACCATGGGTGCGTGATGATTTGCTGGATCATACCTGACTATAATTCATGTTTGCCTGACGGCAGGTCCGACTCAGCACCGGACAATCCTGTGACCATTTCCTGGGTCTGTACAGGAAACAATCGAAACAGTGGTATCCCATCAATTAGCTTTTCCAATTACATGACATCCTAGACAAAAATACCTCTGTTATAAAATTGACTTCGTTAAAATGACATTAAGATAATCTAAATTAATTGACATCATTATTACAGACATCTCATTCTATATTTTCTAAAACTTGTGTTATTATTATGTTTGGATATAACTGCTATATTTCATATTCTTTCTGCGTTTTTTTTTTTGTCGCAATCTGACGACCTGGGTGTGCATGCCCAGATTTATCGATGGACACGCCAAAACTGACGCAAGATCTGGTGTACTTTAAATATCATATTGAAGCTTCATAACGGATTAGAGATTCTTTTTTTTTCTTTTGTTTAATTTTATTATATTTTGTTTCAATTGTATCTAAACTTCATTCCAATAAATGAAAAGTCAAGTTTTTGTTGAATTTTTCTATCGTAATTACTGAGTATTATTGTGGCAAATTTATTAAGGCTTTAGCATATTCAAACTGAATATGTTGCCGGTACCTGTTACACGTGCTCGTATACCGTATATTGGGAGCGGGGCGTGACACAAGTACTTGGAGTAGGCTTTTAAACAACAACAATAGAAATCAGTAATTAAAAGAGAGAAACTTGAAAGGAAAGGAAGAAGATAGAATGACTGGAAGAAGAAACCAGAAATCTTCCATGATTCAGGTGCTTGTTTGATTCTACAATTTTAAATATGTTATAAATTCAAATATGGAGTCCTGTATCATCTTCTTACCATGATTTTCTTTCCATGATTAGATATTCAATTTAGGAATTCTTGCAGGTGGAATATTGTAAAGAGCAAATTGCTTAGGTATATAATTTAAGAATCATGTGGTGGAATATTGTACAGAACTATTTATAGTTTCGCTTGTTTAATAATTTGAAACTTCTAAATTTAAAGAATTCAAGCTCTTGGAATCCCGCCATGAAGATGGTTGAAACTCTTATGACTAGAGTTCTTTTGCGAAAAATAAGGCTAGATCAATCACTAATTAGCTAAAGAGCATTAGTTAAATGAAGAGAGTCAAGTTAAATTCTAATTGTACTAAAATATTTTCAAGTAGTCAAACTTCTCATATTTCCAACCTATAAATCAAGATAATCTTTCCTGTTGAGCTTTTGCTACAATGGCATGAGTATTTAATTGGAATAGTAGGGGAATCAAAGCACGTAAAAATTGAACTAAAGATTTATGTGCTTAAACTTCTTGAGTTCTATCCAGAAAATGACATGAGTCTACTCTAGTAAATCCTAAGTAGTGTTCTAAAATCCATTTTCATTATGAGAACCGAATAGTAAGTACTAGGAAAACTCGTTGAGTACTCAGATTGCTCGTGCAAAACTTGAAGCATTAATATTTTAATATATAATACATGAACATCAAATCTCAATACTTATAGATTGACATCAAATATCAAATTTTCAATACTAAGATCATTTAGAAAGTATGTCTCTTATATTAGTAAAATTAAGAACCAATGGAGATATATAAGTATTGCACTATTTTCAAGTGATGAATATGTAAAGAAGCATTATACTTATCTCCAAACGCAAAGGATAAATTTTTCCAAAGAGAATTTAAATAGACATATTGCAAGTATATTTTTAAAAAATAATAAAATGTATAAAACAGTAATAAACTACCAAGAAACTCTTGGTCTCTTTAACATTTGTAGAATTGATTATTTCAGGCATTGTACGCATTTTTTTATAAGAACAACAGATCGAACAAGAGATTCATCATCCTGATCTCAGCATTGGGTTTCTAAAAAATCAATCCATTTCATAACAAAAACTGAATGGCCAAGTTTGGGTAAAAATATTATAATTTTTTGTTCATTTTGTAACCTAATAAGGGTTCAAGTCCCCGCTTCATAACCCAAACTTGATTAAGAACTCAACCGTGCAAACAAGAACGTGTTTGGTCTGTTTTTTAGGCGAGTTTCCTATTCTTGGTGTGTTCGATGAACGAGTCCGAATACTAGGCAACGTAATCGGACAAGTTCTCTAGGTTTTAGAACATTGGTCCTAAGTAATGAAAATGATGTTGCATTTTTGTACGAGATAGCTACAAGTTCATCTACTAAGAATCTCATAAGAAAAGCACGAATTTATATAAGGCAGTAGTTTATATGATAAGAGAAACTCTTCTCGAGTATTACTTCTTTGCCTATTATAAATAATGTGATTCTGGATTAAAAAATTTAACCATTGGCTAAATGGACCAATGAAGGAAGTCAAAGGTATATATGTGTACTATGTGAATTTTGGCCAGTGATTAAGTGGGACCATGAGTATTTGATGGGGATCCAAATTAGAAGATTTATCCTCTGGCTAGTTTGATTATTTAGGGGTAGTATTTTGATATTGATTTGCTTTAAGTTATTTGCACATGTCATACATGATAAATTGTTATTATAAATAATGTTGTAAGAGACTTCTATTGATGCATTTGAAGTTAGTGAGTCATCTCGGTGTAAGACCCAAAACTATCTTTTTAGTTTTGTTAAAACCCTAAATTAGTATTCTCCAGATCCATCGTATCTCCACCACAAAACTTGAAATTCCTTTATGCTACGTTATAATTGATATGGGCATCCAAAGATCCATCAATCTCAATCTTCATTATCTTCATCATCTTTGCCTTCATCTTCTAGATTTGAAACAAGAAAACCCAAAAAAAGAAAAAAGAAACAAAAAATAATAAAAGAAAGGCACTGAAAAAAATGTAAAAAAGAGGGATAATTAAAAAAAAAAATCAAAACCCTGACCCTTGATTTGAGCCGTCAACTACCTTTACCATCATCTTCATCAATGCATGCCACCAGCATCATCTTCAACAACATTAACAAGCAATAGCCTCATCTTCAGCCACCAGAGTCACGATTGCAATCCCTAACTTCGCATGTGTCGTTATCATTCGTTGCCAATGTTACCATCATCTGCAATAGTTGCCCATGTCATCACACTCATTGGCATTGCCATGACTCCCCAACCCAAATCATGGTCCGTCAACTATGAAGCATGGATGTTTCAAAGTTTAGTGCCTGTCTCGAATATGTATCGGACATCGATACTTGCATGATACTTGTCAATATGTATCGGAAGACACTTGCCAATACATATTGGACACATCGAAATCATGTCAGATTTTAAGAACTAAAAACTTGCCAATACATATCAGAGGACACTTACGTATCGTACACATCGAAGTCGTGTCAGACTTTAAGAACCAAAAACTTGCATATTAAAGTCATGTATGCTTTCAAAGCTCTTTAAGATCTTGCGTCAGGGTTGTTTTTGCTTTCAAAAAGACATAGAGACCGTATTTTGAGCATTATAGAGTCATACATTACCTAAATTACAAGGACTTCTTTTTCACATAAAAGGAACACTAACCTAATAAGCCCTAAAGGTCTTGCATAGATAGATATTATAAATATTTTATTCAAGATACAAGTCAATTGAATTGAATTCGGATTCTTTTATTTAATATAGTTACTTGTGATAATCTATGTTTTAAGCTATTAATATTTTTTCTTTTTTTTCTACGTCAAAAATAAACATGTCTAAATAATTATGAGTTTTGAGACATTGACGCAGGACGGAAGCAAAAATTAGGGTTAGGATTTTGAAATTTGGGGGTTTTGGAGGAATTGAGAAAATACAGATAAATTGGAGAAGAACTTACAAGGTTCGAAAATCCACTTAGGCGAATCTACGCCCACTCTCCACGAGAAGAGATTTGACTCAAGCGAAATCCAAGTAAGAAATTTCTCAAAATTTTCATATATTATTCATCTCTAAAATACTTCATACAATATTTATTTATAGGGAAAATAAGAAAGCTTATCTTAACATAATCCAAATAGAATCATATCAAATCCTATCATATCTTAAAAACCAAATAAAATCCTCTCATATCAAATAAAATCTCCATCAATTCTTTCCGACTTCAAAACATTCATCTCCGATAATTAACGAGATAATAATTGTTAAACACATCGAGGTTAAACTGATTTGCATCCACGAAACATCCCAATTGGACCATAATGGTAGTCGAGGAACCGTAGCTCATATATTACATCTGAAACTAAAATGGTGAAGAGAGAACTGACTTCTTTGGTGAACTTGTATCAAATAACGGCAGATCTGGATAGACACTTGCAATGGAAGTAATCGTATAAGGATCCAATAAAATATCCAGGCTATAAGTAATGGAAACAATATTTATCGAAACTTCATAGAAATATATATGTAGAACGTGCAACTTTTTCAATTTGTGGAGTGTACCTCTTAAGGGGAACTGAAACCTACTTCATTATCAATAATAAATTCCTGTAAAATATTATGTGGATATACAACTTCGTACTCATCATTATAAATTACTATTTGTTTAGAGATCTCATCATGCATAATAGGCATATCAGGCAAATGCAATGCAACAGACTCATATGGTACAACTCCTAAAAATGTGAGTTCCTTATAAGGGCATGCATTAATCACTACAAATGATATAATATCACTATACTCGTTTGGAACCGGATGAATCTCGGAAGGAAACACCAAAAACTCATTGGAAGATGAAATATTAGGAGTAACATGTCAAGACATAACTCATTGGAATATAAAATATTAGGAGCAACCTGTCAAGACATAATCCTCAAAGATTTACTAGTAGTTATATTAGTATTAACTATTTCATGCTCAGTCTCTTCCTCAATCGTTGGTTCAAAAATTGAATATGTAGTATCATGTGGGGATGCACTAAATTCTACTAAAGCATTCTAAACATCACTCTTTATGATAGAATGGATCTCAGTAGAATATGAATTTAAGTTAGTACATGTGTCTTAAACTCTACATGTGTCTTAAACTCTTGTAACTCATTAACAATATCATTGTTAAGCATAGAAAGAATGTTAATATTGACAAAAAAAATAGAGGTACTAGATTCTAATTATGGTTCAACAACAGTACTTACCTTAGAAACATGAATCTCAATGACTCCTGAATTATCAACGTAATTAGTAAGCATGATATTCACATTTTGACTCTTAACTAGGTACTCATAGTTATAATGCCAAAATGCACGACACTTAGAATACTTGATCGTGCTACATTAAGAGACAGAGTGTCCATATTTGTCGCATTTAAGACACTATGTTCTAACATTTAAAGTGAATGTCTTTTTCAATTTATCAAAGAGACGATTTTTATAATAAGTAAGAAGATACTTATTTATAAGAATATTTTTTATCTCTTCCCATGAATTTATAGGATTCCTATAACATTCCTCACGTTCAATCTCTACCAAAATTCAAAAATCTTTGGCTCGTCCCATTAATCGTCTCCTAACAAATTGAAATTTACGTCTACTAGACATCTATAATAATCGAAATAGCATTCCATATTAACCAACCAATCAATAAAGTTACGAGTAGAGATATAACCATAAAATAGAGAATCTTTATGCCAAAATTTTTCATCTGATATCTCTCTAGCAAATCATAGATATAATTAGGCCTTTTTGAGTCTAGATGATGACTAGATCGTGTTGTAAAATGTGATATGTTTACTACCTATAATGGATCATGCGATGCAAATAAGTCAAATATGCAAATGATAGTGCAAAATTTAAGATTCAGACAACCTAAATGCATACACTAAATTAATATATCCCAATACTTCAATTGTTAAATGCAAATGAATATGAAGTACTAATTTGATGAAAAATAGCAAATAATTATGAGATCACTAGAGAGAAGCAATTAACTATTATGTTAACAAATTATTGCATTCCACTAATATTTGCAAAGAATTTAGCAATTGAAATTTCAGTTCAAATTACCTGAAATGGTGAGTAGTTCATGCCCAAATATAGAATTCTATAAAGTCCATCAAAATACTACTCGCAATTAACTTTTGATAATTATGTACAGAAGCCCTAGAACAGTTGTAGTAGGTGTCGGGTGTTATTGGAAGATCATTGCTTCAAAAACCGCTCGAATCGGAGTTGAAACGGGCTCCGAATAACCAAATTTTTCTTAACGGGTCTGCTATTCTTAACAGGTCTGACTACTGTCGGGTCAGACCCACTGCAGTACTGAACCAATTAAAATAAATGAGTTAGATCTGAAGCTTGCGGGTCGGATTGAATTGAATTAAATCCAACCAACTTCTCTTCTTTTGGATGTTGGTATGATGGAGCGATCCAAAGTAAACCCAACTACTTCATTACTTTGGATGCGGGTTTAGTTAAATTGGATCCAATCAAATTCAATCCAAACCCAATAACAATCAAACCCAAATTCTTTCAAAATTTTCTTTTAATTTGCTATAGGGTGGAGCGGAGGTTGACAGCGGAGGAGAGGGATGCCGGAGATCCAGTGATAAGGAGGTGGCAGTTGCTAGAGACGTCGAGGGTGTAGAGAGGGCTGGCTGGTTGGGAATTGTCGTGGCTGTTGATGATGGAAGAGGCAGTGATGGTGTTGATGGAGAAAAGAGGGCTGCTGGAACTTGCCGGAGAAGAGAGGAGAAGACAACGGATGGCTATAGGCGGCGCTTGAAGAAGAAAAGGAAGTAGGAAAACGATGGTTGAGGATGGTGGTGATGTTGGGTTAGGTGATGATGGAGGGTGGGTGGAGCAACAAAGAGGAGGGAAGGTTGTTGGGGAAAAGAGAGGGGTTTTTTCCCTTTTCTTTTTTTCAAATCGAAATAGATCTGTTTTTTTTTTCTATTTTTTGTCTTTCTCTTATCTGAACAGAACTCTCTTTTTTTTGCTGATTTTTTTATTTTTTCCTCTCAAAAATTTATGAAAAAAATGAAAACTAAAATAAAATAAAAAAGAATATGAAAATGGAAGGGAGAAGATAAAGATTATCGATCTTGAGTTTTAATACCAAATTTGACGTAGGTTGAAAGTCAAATTAGGATTAGGAATTTGAAATTTGGGGGTTTTGGAGGAATTGGGGAAGAACAGATAAATTGGAGAAGAATTTACAAGGTTCGAAAATCCACACAAGTAAATCTATGCTCACTCTCCACGAATCTATGAGAAGAGATTTGGCTCAAGCGAAATCCACATAAGAAATTTCTCAAAATTTTCATATATTATTTATTATCTCTAAAACACTTTATACAATATTTATTTATAGGGAAAATCAAAAAAGCTTATCCTAACAGAATCCAAATAGAATCCTATCAAATCCTATCATATCTCAGAAACCAAATAAAATCCTTTCATATCAGATAAAATCTCCACCACACATTATAATATATATATACATATAACATTCATAAATACAAGCATATTTATATCGTTGTGTCCATGTCCTACTTTTTAAGGTTTATCATATTCCATATTTATGTCCTATCATATTTGTGTCTCATCATGTTCGTGTTTATACTTCATATACTGTCAACACTCCCGGACACAGATCCACCAAGACCTTCTCTGACAGACTCTGACGCAGATCCGAGCTCACCGATCAAAGTCTTAACAAATCATAGATAATCAGTGCAGTCTGAGCCAACTGATCTCACTAGCTCACCCAAATCGAAAATACACTATCGGCTTGATTAAGTCGAGGAGGAGCCATCCCAACTGAATCAGTTGCATCGCTGCCTTCATCAGCTCTTGTGGACATCGTCGGCTTCATCCCAACCACTATTTCCATAGTCGACCATAGTAAACAACGAGCTAACCCAAGCCAGTCCGAGTTGTTCTGGTTCAAGGTTATTTCTTGGAACTTTCGATTACGAACTTTTCATAAAGATTAAAATGATTTTTTAGGGTGCTTGCTTGTGCTGAAGTTTCTCTACTCCCTTAAGGTAAGTCTTAATTAAACCAATACACTAGTCTGTTAAATTTCACACTCTTTTCTTGTGACTTGCATGGGTATTAAATGTGTTTATTCATTATCTCTATTCACCAGCTGATTTTCTTTGTGTTTTGTGTTCCACTACATAATTAGAAAGTGTATTTCACTACATTTAGCAAAACTCAACCACTTGTTTTATTTTATTTTATTCATATAGTCACACAGTTAGTCTTGGTGCAAAAACGAGTGCGTATTCATCTCTTTGTTTGGTTGACTTCACATTTGCATATTATAGCCTAATTTATGGCATGCATTGTAGCAGCAAGAATTTTTGAAAGCCATGAACAACCATCAAACCACCGACCCCTTCCCTAAGATTCACAAGACCCAAGAGGCTATCCAAAGTTTCATGCCATGAGATAGCCTAGGATGCATTTAGATGCTCTAAAGACACATGCCAATTAAGAGCAACCTAATACAAATAATTGTGAGATTATAAGTACATGCCCAATATATATCACAGTCTTAAGAGGATTGAGGATATTGAGAATGGATATAGATAGGATGATAATTTATGAAAAGTTAAGGTAGATATTCTCGTTTTTATGGCACATACGACCCCCAATATTTTTGTGATCATTAGCCAATATGGATTATCATTTTATTGGTATGGGACATGTTATGTCCGTCAGATCCAATTTGCTAAGATAAAGCTAAAACAGTCAGCAAGATATACTAGATGTCTGTAGAGAAATACGTAAAGGGACGAGAACTGATAGATAGAGGTGAACGCAAAGCTTAGAAAGAAATACCTTCCTCCTACTTTTAGGGACCGTCTTCTTGACCAAGTTAAAGCAAAGAAATATGATTGTAAATAGTACATGCATAGATTTAATGAGTTGGTAGTGGGTGTGACCTCGAGGAGGATAGTCGTGTTACCCACTCTAAACTGAGACCTGACCTCTTGCGTGGATTGCTCCCACACTATGGATTCTATTGAAAAGGCACACTAGTGAGCCCTCAGTTTTGAAACATATTTGCCCATATCTTTTGGTAGAAAGTCTCCTTCAAAGTCTAGGAGTAATCTATGTGACTGTTTGAAAAGAATGTTAAATCCAACATTACTGCCACCTAAAGGATGTAAAGGATAAAACTATCACTTATGAATCATTCCAGTAGGGCACAAAGGAAACCTAATACTTTAAGTGTCATGATTATGTTCACTTTACTTACCAGCATCCCCTAAAAAAAAAAAATCTATTATAGAAGAGATTCACAATGATTTAGATGAACATGAGATTAAGGCAGAATTATACAAATCTTAAGGAGATTTTAGTGATACCGAAGATTGAGAGAGGCTTGAACTCATTTACACATTGTTAGGTGTTCACATGTTGCATCCAGAAATGAAATTGGCTTAGATCTAGCATGGTTCACAACTATGTCACATATAAGGATAAGAGATATAAAGTTATGATTTATGGAGGTAATTGTGTGAACATAATATCCAAGTTAACTGTGAGAAAACAGGTCTCAAGGTTGAACCACACCCACAACCATACAATGACACTCGGGTTAATAAAAATAAGTTTTATTCAATTGCCACCATTGTGTCATGTCTATTTATTTTTCGAACTACCACGATCATGTTTGATGTGATGCCATATTCATGGATGTTGCTAGGAAGGCCATGGTTTTATGGCCAAGATGTGAAAACTTTTGGAAACTAAACACTGAACACCTTTATGTTCAATGAAAATAAAATAGTGTTGACTCCTTCAACACCTAAGAGTCATTCTGCAAAAAAGGGGTTGGTAATTAATAAGAAAGATAAGAAACTAATCCATTTTGAGAGAATAATAGCAAGGATCCTATAGACTGACTTCATATTTTACGAAGAGACCTGCCTAATACATCTAGAGAATCATCTACGCATTCACCTGCCTAAGGTGCTTGAGAAAATTCATCCACAGATTGTGTTTAGTAACGATACTTAAAATCTACTGCAGACTTACATGAAAAAATACATGAATTTTCAGTTGGAGATGAAGTGATGATTAGGTTCGCCTAGAAAGGTTCCCTCCCAAGACTATAGATAAACTTCACACTCGATGTACAGATCCCTGTAGCATTATGAAGGAGATTGATTCTAATGCTTACAAGCTAGATATTCAACAAGAACTTGAAATAGCCCAGTCTTCGAAAACAAGGACTTGACTCAATACTATGCTCTAGTCAACTTTCCAACTACAATTCCAGACCCATCATCCTCTACAATAACAAAAGCACATGTACAATAACGATTCCAGACTCAGTATTATGCTTGTAGATTCTTACAATAAATATTATTGTATGAGAATTTTATTATTCAGTGAATGCTGAAAGATAAATTTTGTTCCTATGAAATCTTTTATGTGATTTGAAAGTTAGCGATTGATTACAAGGTTGGAAGGCCCAATTCGATTGATTACAAGGTTGGAAGGCCCAATTCTCTTTATTTTCTTTGAAACCCCACATTAGTGTTCTTCCTGAAATCTACATCTGCACTACTAAATCTAAAATTCCTTTTGTGTTGCATCAGTATTAGTGGCCACTTCTGCAGACATAAAGTGGGATATAACGGCTGTAGTTAAGGACATCCTAGATATAAGTGCACTCTTGGTCTAATCGAACCCACTCGTACTTATTTAGTGGGCTTAAAGTGAACTTGTTGGATGACTCCAACAGGTTGGATTGAACACATAAGGAAACTAATGGGTTAAGTGAACCAATGATTATATAAGAATAAATCCCTTGTGTAATTGAATCCTAAGCAAATTCTTAATCTGAAAGTAAGACAGCACACGCGTATTAGACGTAAAAATGTGTATTTCATTGAACAATTACGTGATAAATAGTGATTTACAGTTTAATGAACCTAAACATTTAGACATCATATAGATTGGTTGGGTATATTTAACATTGTTTCCAAAATTAAAATTACCTTATTTGAAATATTGCATGGATTTTAATTGAACAACATCTACCCTTTCATCATGCTCTTATGATTATTGTGTCAATAATATTAGCTTCAATATTTCCATTTTAGGAGTTAGAATCCCATGTACATCTATTCACTCAAGTATCTTGTGAGTACAAGTTTGTGGAATATTTTGAATTGGACAAAGATACATATATGTTAAAGTTATGTATTATGCTGGCTCAGCAAAGAAGTATGTATAGAAGGACATGGAAATATTGTATAGACATGTGACTACCTGGTGCCGTAGATTGAACTTATCTTACTAGCTAAAATGCTTGATGAATTGAAAAATCTCGTGGGATGTGAAGAATAATTTTTAAGTAACAGGTTTTAGAAATCTAGGATTTAGGATGTAATATACGTTATGAAGATTTTTGAATTCTCGATCAAATGGAAAGGTGTTCTTGAGGATAGCCTATCATATTGAAATCAAGTGAGTAGACTGAGTCACTCATGAAATCCATTCCTGTATAGATTTGCGTCCTGACATAAAAGCTCACAGAAAAATTCCTTGACTCCTGACTTAAATGATTGAAAATTTGTTATTTCATCAAATAGATGTGATCCATAACAAGAACCTATCCAAGTTATACATTAACTTTCGCAACAGACTTCAAAACTGCTACAATTCATTCGAAGATTTCGGTGTGTTTTACATCCAATTCAACCCAGTAAGGAAACACATACATAGGCTAAGATTTTCAATAGGCCCAAGGAATTTGCATGCACTTCCTAGAAGACAGCATCTACACTGTAGATTGCCCACCAATAGAAGCTATTAACCAAGATCTTTAAATAGCAGCCGATACAGATACGTACTGCAACATCGTATTGGATTTTGTGGTATTCAATATGACATAGGCCATATATTGTATGTAACAATATTGCCAATGCTGCATTTTCCTGATATGTCCTATATTGCGGATTTCCGATGCCATATGATAACATATGATATTGCCTATTTCCAACACCATAAACCACCGGCAGATACTAATACTGATTTAGGGATTGTTAACCTTGCTATGAACTTTTCTAGAATCCTATGATGTTATAAATGTTATAAATGCAGAGTGTTTTTCGCAAACAAGTCTCTAACAAAAAGTTTATTTCAAAGTTTGTGCCAAACACATCAACATTAGCACATTAAATCCCCACAATGTGAAGCCTGCCTTGTAAGAGTAAACAAGCACATTTTCCATCAGAAACTGAGATCCAACCATGATAAACTAAAGGTATACAATCATGAAATGATCCATTCCTCCATAGCTTAACCCAACACTTATATTTCTCTTTCCACTCAAATTCACCAAGCAGGAGATTAATGGAGAAGAAATGAAATGGGAGGTCTTAGTGTCATGGAATCTAGAAATAGAATGAGGGGATCCCCAGAGGAGAATTAAGGAGAGCAAAATGGTAGTGAATGACAAGTGAATTGGAGTTTGTGATCATGCAGCTCAAGACGAGCAGAATCATTTTATCTTCACTTGGATAGGAGCATGAGAGAGAAATAGCTAGCGGATGGAGGTTAAGATGGAAATAATAAGGGCAAAATCACTCGCCTGCTAGGAAATAACAGAATATTCTAAGCTTTAAAATGACTATCAACCAGGGACACATAACAAGGTCCTACTTGTTCAGGTATATGAACTTTCGAGGTACTAAATATTCAATTAAATTTTCTGTAGGAACTCACATCCAAGATGCCCCAAATATAAAAATGACAATCGCTTGCACAAAATGTTTATGAAAGTTTTGATTACAAGAAGATGAATAAACAAAATAATAAACAAGAAGACATTGAGTAGACAAAATAATAAATATATTGCAATTCCAATTCTTTATTGATTCCACCTAAACCTCTACAGTTTTATATGAATGGGCAATGAACATTAATGATACCATTCTACTAGCCAATTATGTAACGTCATGGTTTGCGAAGCTACCACCAGGGATTCATGACACATGGGTCCAACCTAGCCAAATATGAACTTTCGAAATCCAGGACATCTATAATATACAAACAACCTTCTTTACCCTAAATCTTTGTGGAAGTTCTAATTACAAGAAGACAATAAGTAAAATAATAAATATATCCCATTAGCAACTCTTTAGGATTCCTAGACCTCTTTTATCATGGATGGGCAATGAATAATGACGATGAAATCTTACCAGCCAATTATATAACATTAACACCTTTGAAGCTGTCATACACATTAGAAAAAAGAAATATTTCATGAAGTTCAACAGGAACAGGGGAAAAATCCAATGGATTTTAAGGGATTTCCATCCCAACTATCCAAGAAGACATTATAGGAAGAACAATCAGAACTGCATAAATACAAAGTAGACTTAATTTTAATAAATCCAACTAAATTAAACCCAAGAACATACCCTTTTAATCATTTCATGCTTTATCTCATAGTTGGCAGCTTCCAATGGCATTTTCCCATTAAATATAAAATAGACTTAATTTTAATAAATCCAACTAAATTAAACCCCAGAACATACCCTTTTAATCATTTCATGCTTTATCTCATAGTTGGCAGCTTCCAATAGCATTTTCCCAGAAAATATCTTTGCTACCTAAATGGAAAAGAAACTGTATAAATCAGTGATAAAATAAAAGAAGGTAAAAGGCATGACTCTGCATGCCATCATAAGCAAAAATCATTTCTCACCAATTGAAAAATCTTTGACAAAGTTAGCATACCACCACCCTATTAAAAACAAGAAAATGACTTCAATGAGAAAAGATGATCTGGCAACAAATATGGTCATAAGTGATCAGAAGTCATTGCTAAAAAAGGATACCTTCAAAATCATTCTTTGGAGCTCCTTAGCTCCAACTCTAAAACCAGCAATGCCATGTACCTTCCCCTGACTAAGTCCAACTTCAAGGCTTCCTTGACTACTAGAAAATTTAAAAAGCGAGCCTATATCCTGGCTGAAAGTAAAAAATAAATATTCGTGTAACACTCAACAAGGTAGGCTATAAATATTCTTGTAACACTCAACAAGGTAGGCTAAGTGTTAGTGTAGCAGAGATGCTGGGCTATAAAGCAACATCATTCACAAAAGATAGTGTAGCAGAAATACGCATACTTCATTGGATAAGTAACAACACTAGAAGAGATAAAGTGATAAATGAGGATATTCGTACTAAGCTAAGTGTAACCTCCACCAAAGAGAAGATTGAGAGAAAATCATCTATGATGGTTTGGTCACGTGCGATATAGACCTATAAATGTAGTAATTCGATGAAGGAAGATTATCAACATAGGACAAATTAAAAGATCAACGAGAAAACCAAAGAAAATAAGGATGGCTATAATACGAAATGATATGGATGTTAGAGGTTTGAATGAAGATATATTGCTCGATAGGAATGAGTGGAGAAGGACCATCCATGAGATCAATCCTACGTGATTCTGTTTTGGTTCAAGTAGTCTACCCCAAGTACTCGGGATAAAAGCCTTAGTTGTTGCTATTGTTTGTCATTGTTGACCTCTTCAAACAAGAGGCTGATATGGAGAAAAGGTGGACAAGTTTGTTGCAGTCATAACCACAACTAGTGATCTAGCAACATGGACAAATTATGACATGACCAGTGTTTTATCAAATAGTAGGGATATATAGACCGGGACAATTCGATATTGGGTAACAGTTATTGTTTAATAGGGAGATACCAGAGATATTTAATAAATATCAAATGTGGAAAACACACTGAAAATATACATATCTTCTTGTCCTTAATGAAAAATAAATAATGCAATACGTACTCATATCACGTAAAACTACATAAAACACCATTAAGAATACTTGATTAATGGAATCGAAACAAATCTGACACATGTCTAATACCCAAATACCCGTAATTTAAAATGAATGAACACACCATGACCAATTTTTGAGAGCCCGGTATCGCGGTGTTATATCGGGTTCAACCTGATATAATGCTGATAAAGGACCTAAAATGCTAAATTCTATGCAGAGCGTCAAATTATAGCCGAATGATACTGAAAACAAGATATCAATCACTATCTCACTATAGCAGCCTATATTTAAAACACTGGATATGACAGGGTGGGGGTACATGTTTAGCTATTCAGATACATATGCTCGCATGAGGTGGAACTTTAATTCATGTTCTGTTTACTTATAATCCAAGCTACATCTTGGATATTATGATTTTGAACGTCCATTTTACAGAAATTCTTACAGCCACACTGAATTTCCGTATAAACTGCACAATACAGTGAACAGCATTTGCGAATTATGAATCACGAACCAGAGTTCAAGAATCAATCAGTCTTATGTGGATAGTATCTTATTGCAAATCAAATACATAAATTATTTTTCTTTTTATTTTGTGATACATTAAAATTGTATGTTGCATGTATCTGAAGACTTTCTGAGTTCGATTGAATAAAGTAACTTAATTACTCACTTTGCCTTGCAGAGGATTTAAAATAAGTGTATATGTCATGTAGCTAAACATGGAAAACTTCTATGATGCAAGTGTTCTTCAGTATTCCATCGGCGGCCAGAGATCAAATACATTCCTAGTTTTATCTTCAACGCTGCATGAAGACACTCAACCTAGTTGCTTAACATTTCTAGATTTATAATTTTTTTGCTAATTATTTATTGTTTCTAGATATGGGCAACCATTAAGTGAATTAACATCATTCTAGAACAAGAAATGCAATTCAGAAGCCACTTTACGCATCCTAAACTAGTGGGTTTTAACCAGGCCACAATAGAAACTGTTCTTTACTGATTTGTCCAAGGTCACAGATTATAGTTTCACTAAAATTTGGTCAGAAGGCCCTATACTTGTTGAAATAACAACAACTATGAGAAAATAGCATCTTCCTGGAGATTTTCAACAGGGTTTGCAGTTTGTCTCAGTTCATTTCTACACACTCGCCACATACACATCAGCACCATGTACAAAGTACGAAGGATCAGACTCAGCGGTTCAAGTCCAAGATGGTTCACTTTCTTTGCAATGAAATAGAGTAATTTGCAATGGTTTGATAAGTAAAATGTATAAACCTTGAATATTCCTGTAACAGGTGAAGGAAAATTTCAACTTCAAGGTCCTCGGTTGACAGTTTACTGGAACATGGAACATTCAATTTTCTTCTAACACCCAGTAAGACATTTCTGTAGGAAGGTCGCCACCCCCTAGCAAAAAAAAACAATATAGACATCAGATAATAAAATGAAAAATGAAGGAATTAATATATTTTTAGATACACATTAAAGGTAATTAAATTCTGCAAATATACGTTATAATAAATTTTCTTGATTTACTAATGCAATGTAGAAACTCCGCCAGTACTGTGCTTAAAGATTTATCATTTCACTGCCTATCTCAAGCCAGGATAAAAGAGGAGAGTTGTGATAGGTCGGTGACAGCCAGCGTAAGACATTGTCACATTATGATTATGATATGAGCTAAAATATGAATTTCGTTGGGGCGTTCTCTACTGAGCGACGTGCTACATTGGAGTCCGGCTGTAGTGAAAAATGTGTGAGGGTTGTTAGGTCGTCGTCCAGAAGCGACGCGCCACGTCGGTGTCCGGACGTGATGTCAAATTTAAGAGAGTTCCCACATCTTAATAAGCAGGTGGAGGTAAATAAATTAGCTCATAAACATAAACATAGATTTCGGTTGGTATCGTGAAATATAGATTCGCTTACAGGTAGATTAACAAAGTTAGTTGATGTTATGATTAAAAGGGGGTTAATATTTTGTGCATACAGGAGACTAAGTGGGTAGATGAGAAACCTAAAATTATAGAGTTTTGGGATTATAAACTTTACTATACGGATAGAGGTAGAAATCGTAATGGGGTAGATGTGATCATAGATAAGCAATTCTTGGAAATGTAGTGGAGATTAGAAGGAAGGGTGATAAAATTTTATTAATTAAACTTATTTTAGATAGAGAGATTTTTAATATCATTAGTACCTATGCACCACAAGTAAAACTTGATGAATCCAGTAAATATCAATTTTGGGAGGATCTAGATGAGATAGTATAAAGAATACCTGTTAGAAAAAACTATTTATTGGTGGTGATCTCAATGGACATGTAAGAACTAGTGTAATGGATTTGATAATGTACATGGAGAATTTGGTTTTTGAGAAAGAAATGAAACAGGTAATTCATTTCTAGATTTTAGTGAATATTTGGTTTAAAAAAAGAGTTTCTCACTTGATTACTTTTAAAAGTGGATCGAATGCAAACCAAATAGATTTTTTTTAACTAGGAAGGTAGATAGAGTTAGTTGTATCGATTGTAATGTAGTGTCAGGTGAGAGTACAGTCACCCAATATAAACTCTAAGTTTTAGATATTCAGATTAGAAAGAGACTTAGAAAAATTAAGTATAAATTAGATCATAAGATTAAGTGGTGGCAATTAGAACGTAATCAAAAAAATTTTATAGATAAAATAGTACAAGAAGCAGATTGGAGTGACCATGATAATCCTAATATAACATGGAACAAAATGGTTAGCTGCATTAAAAGAATAGGTAAAAATATATTTGGTGAGTCGAGGGGCGATACTCCACCATGTAAGGATACATCATGGTGGAATGAAGAGATAAAAAATGCTATTAAGATAAAGCGAGATCTTTATAGAGATTTGAAGAAGAATAATAATAATGATGTAATAAGTTTTGAGAAGTACAAACTAGTGAAGGAGGCTAAGAAAACTGTTCGAAATGCAAAAACTAAATTATATAAACAAATATACGAGAAGTTGGATAATAAAGAGGCAGAAAAGGATATATATATATATATATATATATATAATTGCTCGAATAAAAGAGAGAAAGTCTAGACTTATGTACTGTAAAGTGTATTAAAAATGATGATAAAACGGTTTTAGTTCGAGACGAAAATATTAAAGAAAGATGAAAAGATTACTTTGATAGATTATATAATGGTAGTTTTACTCAAGATTTGGGAGATCTTACTATTCAATGTGAGAATATGAATCGTAACTTTATGTGCAGAATCAAAGAGTTTGAAGTAAAAAAGGCTTTGAAGAGAATAAAATCAAGAAAAGTTGTTAGTCCAAATGAGATTCCTATAGAGATATTGAGATATTTAGAAGGGATTGGTGTGAGATTGCTGACAGATCTTTTCAATAAGATTTGGCAAACTAAAAAAATGTCAAATGAATGGAGGAAGAGTATCCTAGTATCTCTGTATAAAAATAAAGGTGATATTCAGCTAACTATAGAAGAACAAAACTCATGTGTCACACTATGAAAATTTGGAAAAAGGTAACTGAAAATAGATTGCGACAAACTATAAAAATATCGGAGAACCAGTTTGGATTTATGCCGGGGCGATTGATGACAGAAACTATTCATTTACTTCGTCAACTTATAGAGCGATTCCGTAAAAGAAATAGAGATTTACATATAGCATTCATTGACTTAGAGAAAGCCTATGATAAGATATCACGAGAGATATTTTGGTGGACATTAATGAAGAAAAGAATTCACATCAAGTATATCGATATAATTAAGAACATGTATGATGGAGTAGTGACCAATGTCAAAACATGTGGTGGTTTAACAAGTGATTTTTCTATCACAATTGGATTACATCAAGAATCTGCATTGAGCCCATTCTTATTTGCTATAGTGATGGATTAGTTTACTAGAACTATTTAAAATGAGATACCTTGGTGTATGTTATTTGCTGATGATATTGTCTTAGTTGATGAGACAAGAGCAGATATAAATGCCAAGTTAGAGTTATGGAGGCACATATTAGAATCTAGAGGTTATATTGAGTAGGTTTAAAACAGAGTATATAGAGTGTAAATTTAGTAAACGACGGACCATAGACTAAATGTTGTAAAACTAGATGGACAAGAGATACAAATGAGCAGCCAGTTTAGGTATTTAGGTTCTATTATTCAGAATGATGGAGAGATCGATAATAATGTTAACTATAAAATACAAGCTAGCTGGTTGAAATGGAGGAAGGCAACGGGAGTTTTATGCGACCGTAACATTCCATTAAGATTGAAGGAAAAATTTTATAGAACTACTATTAGGCCAGCTTTATTATATGGCACGGAATGTTGAGCTATAAAGAAATATCATTCACAGAAGATAAGTGTAGCAGAGATGCACATGCTCCGCTGGATATGCGGCAACACTAGGAGAGATAAAGTGAGAAATGAAAATATTCGTGCTAAGGTAGGTATAGCTCCCATCGATGAGAAGATACGAGAAAATCGCTTACGATGGTTTGGTCATGTGCAACGTAAGCTTACAAATGCACCAGTTCAACGAGAGGAGTTTATCAATGTAGGACAAGTTAAAAGAATAAAGGAAAGACCGAACAAAATATGAATGGAGGTGATACGAAAAGATATGGATTCTAGAGGTTTAATGAGGAGATATTACTTGATAGAAATGAATGGAGAAAGACTATCAAAGTGATCGATCCGGCGTGATTCTTTTTTTGGTTCATGTAGCCTACCCCAAGTACTTGGGATAAAAGGCTTAGTTGTTGTTGTTGTTGTACTAATGCAATGTAGAGAACAAAGAAATCCAAGAAAGTGTCTTGAACACCAAATCCTTCAGCACCAGCTAGTAAATCCATGAAAGAAATTGCAACCAATAAAGAAAGAAGAGTTTATTACACAGAGATTAATATATATATATATATGTGTGTGTGTGTGTGTGTGTGTGTAGGCATTGCCAAAGTAGGAGTGCAGTTGCCTGGGGTAAGATCCATATGCAACCTGGAACTCACCTAATGATTTTGCTTTTATCTGAAAAACTAGACGTATGGGTTGCTTACAGCTTCAAAACAGAGAGTCAAGCTTATTCACTTGCACAGATATACCATACATAACATAAAAATCAAACTTAAAAATATTAGACATTTAGCAAGAATGCCGTATTACATTCATCAATCTAAAAACATTTCTTGCTCAAACATTTACATGTACAGTAGTAGCCACTGGTATTATGTATCCCAAAGGATTATATAATTCTACATTTTATCTACTACCACATAATTATGATGTTTCTAGATATAAACTAAAGTTGTTAAACATCCTACACTAACTATCCCAAAGATTCATAGACGAAGAAAAGCTAAATATTACATTTGCAGAAAATCTGACAAAAATAAGAATACGTGCATCATTAACCTTAATGTAGAACGTGCATCGGCTGCAAGGAACAGAAAACGTGACTCGATATGTGCTATAAAATCATCTCGGCCCTCAATATCTTCCCCTTCTGGAATATAATCAACCTCTGGTCTCTTTGTAATTGATTTTAACAAGGGGCTAAAGTAGCTGCATCCAACAAAAAATATTTCAAATATACCACGTGAGGAGGCAAATAGTTAACTAGCATACAAATTTCCATTTATTCTTTTGCGCATCAAAATTGGTTTATAGAAAATTGTCAAGATTATCCTTCCATATGGCATACAAGTATGTTCCAGAAAGAGAAATGATTACAGTAGTAACATAAGAGTAGATGTAGGATTAGGAAGAGGCGGATCATAATGCTAATAATAATACAATATTGAAATTGATAATATGAGAGGTTAAGTGTAACTAGTAAGGTCAAAAAATAATAATAATAATGGATTATAATTGAAGTGGATTTTTTTTTTTTTTTTTCCACTTCCAATGGAAAAAAAAAAATTCCATGAAGTTGAAGAGTATATCTAGAATTTTATGTAATCAAAGAATACCCATTAAATTGAAGAGAAAAATCTCTAAGACGGCTATAAGATTAAGACCACACCTGCTTTATGGATCTTAAGAGACGCTTGAAAAATGAGGGTTGTATAAATGTAAATGCCAAGATTGAAGAATAGAAACATTCGAAGATAATAATAAGAAATCATTGCATACTTTAACGAATTAGAGGTTACTTTTATTGAGATTTGACTAGGGAAACTTGATTGAGATGGTTTGAGCATGTGCTCAAAGACCAGTAAGTGAACCAGTTAAGCGAGATGATAGGATTATAACAGATAGAGTGGTGAGGACTAGAGATCACATAAGAGAACATGGATGGAGGTAATAAAAAATGATTTGAAGGTGAATAATTTAGTGAAGGAGACGGCCCTTAGCACAACTGAATGGAAGAAAAGGATTCATGCACTCAAACCCAAAATTTTGGGATTTGTGGTAACTGAAAAAACATCAATTTTGAGCGAAGCATATAATCGTAGTAACATAAACTCACATTAGTAATTACACATAAAAGCATAGGCAACTCTTTAATTTCATTGTAATCATGCTTACACAAACTAGCATAATATGTAAATTAGATGCTTTAGAATGGAAGAACCGGAAGGAGAGGAAGAAACCTGAAGATCAAAAGATTTGGATTTACATAATTGCATTCAAAGAAATATTAATTTTCAATTAACTTATATTAATTAATATAGAAGTAGAATGTTTGGACGACCATTACTGATGGATTATGTATTATGTTTATAATCTGCAAATCAACACATTAAAAAAATGCAGTCCACTTATGAAAATAGACATCTTTTACTTGAGAAATGTCAGCTAGCAGCAACTCTTTAATTTCATTGTAATCATGCTTACACATGACACAAACTAGCACAATATGTAAATTAGATGGTTTAGAATGGAAGTAAATTAGATGGTTTAGAATGGAAGAACCGGAAGGAGAGGAAGAAACCTGAAGATCAAAAGATTTGGATTTACATAATTGCATTCAAAGAAATATTAATTTTCAATTAACTTATATTAATTAATATAGAAGTAGAATGTTTGGACGACCATTACTGATGGATTATGTATTATGTTTATAATCTGCAAATCAACACATTAAAAAAATGCAGTCCACTTATGAAAATAGACATCTTTTACTTGAGAAATGTCAGCTAGCAGCAAATTCCATAAGGCATGGTGAAGTTCTGGCTTCTATTAAATGATAGATAAAAGATTACATTTAATAATAGAAGATCAAGCATATAAAGCAGCAAGGCAATAAGTTTGTTGACCTCCTGGAAGTAATGGCCTCAAAGTGCATTGAAACAGAAGAATGTATGGAACCACAATTCCGACAATTTCCATAAAAAAATAAAGAGAATCACATGGCATTGCATGCAGCACTATATGCTGAGATGGACAGAGAAATATAATTACCAACAGATCATCATGGATAATTTCTTACTATCTCTGTAAACACCTTTTTAGAGTTCTTGAACATATAAATAATGAGCATTCTGTCATGAAATCATAAAATTTTATCAGTTTTTGCCTCTTACTAGCAACAACAATAACATTATGAAAGTGGGGCTGCCACGATATAGTAGAGCAATTCCTTCCCATGGGGGAGGTTCTACAGTTTGACTCGCCACTGATTAGCAGAGGCGATGATCCATAACGGACATGGATGGCGAAATAGAATCATGTATAAATATGGATAGGAGTATGGATTTGAAGGTATTTAATTCTATGAAGGAAGTGCAGCTTTTCATGAATGAATTTTCTTACAAGTTGCCAATAATTTTCCAAGATCCTAGATACGTAAGGTAAAAATGTAACTACGGTGAGGTTTAACACCTTATGTATAATGGATAAACATGTGCAATCAAATTTCCATCAACAAACAACTTCCCCGGAATATAATTATACTACCACTTGTGGTTAAGCTGGGTCCTAATACAGTGTCCGACGACTAAGTTTTTTGAGGCTGAATAAGTATGGTATAACAGGACTGAACTCTTAAAGGTTTTGGGTGAAAACCACCTTAAAAAAATTCACTACCAGCAATTTGTTTCAGTGAAAGGGAGCTCTAAATCTGAAATAATCTCTAATTTTTATTAGTCATAAATAAGTAAATAAATAAATAAACATAATAATAAATTTGACTATTCATTTTCCAACTCTTTCGTCTTGTATAACCTCCCAACTCATTCATTTCTCTCAACCCCAACCTTTCATCTTCTCCATAAATTAACCATATGAAACCTCCAATTTAATTTCTCATTTTAATTCTTAAAAACAAATTTCATCCTCTTTAATTCCCTCAAACCCTTAATATTCTATAACTCACCAAACCCTTCATATTCTACAACTCCTCAAATCCTTCATATTCTATAACTCTTAAATCAAATACTATATAAATCAAACATATCTTCTCGATTCAATCCTACACTTATTCTCTAAAAATTTTCTTTCCCTCTCACCTCGTCGGAGCATCTCGTTGAACCATAGTCGTTGTGCCACTCCTTGCTGGAGCCATCATTCCCTCGTTAGAGCCATCACATCCTCGTCGGAGCATTGCCGGAGAACCTCCATCTTCTTCTTTCTCTTGCATCTCTATTAATTGAGCTTGGTTAAACTATCTTTTTTAATTCCTATTAGATTTATCTTATTGGGCCCTAAATCAGCTCACCTACTATCCAACAACTCTAATGACTTAATAACAATATCCACTATCTTATAGATCCAATAAAATAAATTTAAACCCATTTATTAATTTCAGACTCGCTAATACTATTTAACCTTAAAATCAATTCTCAGTGCTTTATGATTATTAGAAAACACCTACAAAACAACAAAATTCATGTTAAACAATTTTTAACTATATTATAATTTTATGTATGGATTACTTCGCGTGATTACTAATTGGTAAGTAAAAGCTTCACGGATCAAGGTGAGTCTATGGACTCACTAATCATATTATTTTATATAATTGTTATTTATTTATTTTGTATAACTTGATTTGTTGAACATCAACACCTTATTATTATTCTGTCATCAAAAATTTGTTATCTTTTTTAGCATTTGTTATTAAATTTGTTAAATCACATTATATTACTACACTTTGGATATTTGATATATATAATATTTTATAAATCACGCAAAAGTTATAAAGTGAAAAAATACTATTTGGATAACATTTTGTGTTGGTATCTAGGCAAATTGTCTTTTATACTGGTTATCTAATTAAATAATGTGCATAACACAAAAAACCTCCTAACATCCATACACTTACTTGGTTAAATCAATAAATGTTTGATTTAATCAATTGTGATCTATTTAATAAAGTATAAATCAAACTAAGTCCTTGAATCATGTTGTCAACTAATTAATAAAACTAATTTAGAATATTACATATGATATGATATATATAGATTATAAGAACCAGAATTAGACCTGACATGACTATACTTAAACAGTACTAAGTTGAGAGAAACTGAATGATGAAAATATACTCTATTTTGGCTGTAAACTTGTTAAGCTGTACAACTGAATATTTTGCACACTATGAATGCATGGTGATTTGCTAGATCACACCTAATTATTCATACTTGCCTAACTGCTACAACATCGGACAATTCATGTGACTATTTTCTGGGTCTGTACATAAAATAATCGAAACGACGGATCTCATCAGTTAACTTTTCCAATATATAACATTCTAAATAAAGACAATCTTATTATAATGTTGACTATACCAAGAGACATTAGGCTTAACATATATCAGCTGATATCAGTATTACATATTAATTTAACATTTCAATATTTTCTAAAACTTGTGTTATTATCATGTTTAGACATAACCTTTATATTGCATATTCTTTCTGCAAATATTATTTTGGTCGCTACCTGACGACCTAGATATGCATGTCTAAAGATTGAAATAGACCATATTGATCCTACTGTTGAAAAGTTGGAGTATTTTGCTGAAGTTATTGAAGAACAAGTAGTCTAAATTATATGTTTTCTTTTCATATTTTCAAACTTATCATTCCCTAGTGGAAGTTTATTAGACTGTCATGTACCGTCTCCTTTTTTTTGTAATAGACTTCGTGATGTAATGAATGCAGTTTATTTATCGACTTGTATTTATTCTTTGTGGTTATGATATTATAATTAGGATTTAGCATATTCAAACCGAATATATTGCCATACTTGTATATGCTCATTTAGATATATTGAGACGAAGCATGACAGGTATTTTAGTGGTATCAGAACTAGATTCAATAATGAGTTGACCCAACGAGATAGAGTTAACTTAGAATTTATTCTAAACTTGAGATCACAGCCATACAAATTAATGTAGATATTGACAAATTCAATACCATATCTTTTGATTCCATTTTTCCTTATCATCTTCAATACGATGGCACAAGATAATGAATCTGAATCGACCTCGAACGCTAGCTCGATTAATGCCAAAGAGATGTTGGATGTACTTCATAGAATGATGGAGGCATAATAACAACAAACTAAGATAATGCGTACTATAATGATAGCAGCATTGGAACAAATCATTGTACTTTGACCACAGTTAGCTAGGAGCATTTCTGATTTTCGCCATTTTCATCCTGCAACTTTCTCTAGAACAGCTGGACCACTTGAAGTTGAATGGTGGTTGACCGAGATGGAGGACTTACTTAGAGTTGCACGGATTCACAAGGAGGATAAGGTCGACATTGTGAAGATCCAACTAACGAATATAGCCAGGACCTGGAGGCAAGCTGAAAGAGACCGACTGGAAGAACCAATCATGTGGGAAGATTTCACTAAGAGTTTCTACATGAGATCCCTTACAAAGAAAGCTCAAAGGGAGATGGAATACATCAATCTGAAATAAGGAGGAAAGTTTGTAGATGAGTATGCAGTTGAATTTGTTCATTTCAGACAATTTGCTCCATATGTGATTGTTGATGAAGAAAATCGAGCTCATCGATTCCAATACGGTCTAAAGTTGGACATCCAGAAGTATTTGGGATCGTCCCAATTCTGCGACTTATACTAATGTGATTAAAGCTGCGAGGGGCGTAGAGCAAGTTATCAACAAGGAGAAGCGAATTTAGGCAATATCGAAAAGACCTTTCAATCAAGTGTCTAGAGGATCTATTTCCAAAACAAATTCTACTAATAAGCGTTCTTTCATCTCTCATCCTCAAAAGGTCGTTTGCAACTTTTGTCAGAAGCCCGATCATCTCAGGAAGGAATGCTGAGCTGAGGTGCTAATAGACTGTGTTTGGCATGTATTTTTCCTTGTAAGTCATACACAACAAAATAGTATTTTTCCTTGTAAGTTGAAACATAAACCATGTCATCATCTAATCTACAATAACAAGATCATTCTCCTCCAGAATATAGTTTGCATCTTCCGGATCGATATCATCTCCCGTCTCATCAAAACTATCATCAATTGTTATTCTTTTATCCGAAGAAGATACTGCACAAGAGATATATAAATTAAGATGTTATTAGATACTCAAATCATGATAGTAGAGTATTCATTTAAGAATATTAATTTGTAAAAATTAGATAAGTTACAAGAAATATCGACTCTTCGTTTCGTTATTAGGGTTTCAGTTTCATCTTACTTGTCTCCTTTATCCTCAATAAGTGAAAGAACATTTTTGTAATGTCCCATTTTTCGGAGGGATACGGAAATGGAGTGCGTCACTAGCGGGCACGTGTAAGTCGACGTGCACGAGACCTATAAGTATGTAAAAGAAGAAATGAATGGAACTGAATACTAATTATCTATCAGGATCTTGGAATTTAGTCTACTGTCATATAAAAAAGATTATATATATGTTTAAAATAAGAAGCAACAAGTACAATACTGATATAAAAGTTGGAAATGAAGTCTCAAATGGGTGATACATACCAAACCAAAAATACAAAGCGGAGGCATAGAAATCTACTGTTGCTCGGCCTGCTCAAAAAAGTACGGGAAGTGCAATAGCGGATCCTCGCTCATATTTTCAGTATATGAGCATATGGAGAAACTTAAGGTCAAACCCGGTAAGTAAAACAATAAGAAATAAGGAGCGTGCAATATAAACAAATAGGTAAAATATGAATATGGATATGAAAGTATGTGTATGTGTGGAATACGAATACATTAAACGACCAAGTAACAATATCAAGCAAAGGTATATATGCGTATCAAATCTAAGTTAATATCTTATTTTAGTTTATATTTTGAACTAAATGGTAAATAAATAGACTCGAGTAAAATATGAGTGTGGATATAAGAGTATGTGCATGTGTGGAAAATATTAAATGATCAAGTAACGATATCAAGAAAAAATGTACATAAATATCAAGTCTAAATTAATATCTTATTTTAATTTATGTTTTGAACAAGTGGTGAAAAAATAAACTCGCATCGTGAAAATACCCGTGCATACCCGAGACCCGGCCAAGATGCATGCTGGCACTGAACCAGCCGTATCGCTAAGCACTCAAGCAGATACCGATACTGAGTATTCAGTCGTCCCATCAACATGGACTAAACAAGAGATGATGGCTCAGTACCATCCGGGCGCCCCCGCGGATGGGCTCCTATTTCGGTTGCGCAATCTATCATAAAGTTTTCACGATACAATATTTGTCTATCTTTTAGTTCTCCCATAACCCAAAATTTCAAGTTATATTATATGCAAATCAATCCGAAATATGATGAACCAATTATGTCAAGGTTAATAAATATACATGTCCAGTAACAAGCAAGATGTGGTCCATGTCAAAATCAAGTTAACAGGCAAGTCAAGATCCATGGCACTATCAAGACATGTGTATGTACTAATAAGAAAAATCCGACATATTTTCATTTATTTTGTACAAATAATTAGTATGTATATGTCAAGACAAGCATGATGGAGTGTCAAAATCAAGTTAATAGGCAAGTCAGGATCCATGGCATTATCAAAATATGTGTATATATTAACAAGAAAAATCCGGCATGATTTCATGTATATTGTACAAGTAACTAGTATGTATATGTCAACGCAAACACAATGGAGTATAAAATATTAGAATGAATGTTAAGGAAATGATCATGTATGTAAATTACACATAAATACAAGTATACATATAAACACGTATGTGAGTATTAAGATGTAAAAATATATATGATGATCATATATGTGAATAATGCATATACAATTATGCATATAAATACATATTAGGTAAATGGGTACTAAATTGTAAAAATGAGAATTAAATAGGCTTAACACTTTTATAACAATTACTTTAACAACATATTGATTTTCTAAATTCTAGCATGATTGTATAGTATGGAAAGTAACAAATTTATTAAATCTTAGACATGTATATATTTTTCAAGTAAACATGGATTAGCATAGAAAGCATTATGACATAACACAATATCTCGTATAAAAGAAATATTTTAACAATTTAATATAGAAACTTATTTGAAACCTTCTCTTTAAAAATATGATTATGAATATATATATACCTATGTTCTAATGGCAAGTGGAAAGTGATTTAAAATCATTGCATTATATATGAAGAACTTATATGGAAAATTCAAATGTAAATCCAAATATGATAAACATTCATAAAGGTAGCATTTTTATAATTTAAAAATAAAGCGTATAGTTTAACTTTACAACTTGTAGTTTAAAAATGAGAGATTATAAATAAAATGATAAATTCGATATATAAACATAGAGTAAAGTGTCAAAGAAATCATATTTTATATTTAGCATAATTATATAGATTCTTGTATAAAGACATTATCTTTCTAAGTTTTAATAAATTAAGATTCGAAATTAACTATAAAATATTTTGAGAAATAAAAAAACATAAGAGTGGATGTAATTTTATTTGCCTTGATGGATAGGAAGATAAATCTATTTTGAGGCTAAAAAACTTCTTTTTCTTCTTTATTTTTCTTCTCTTTTCTTTTTTTTTTTTTTTTGAGAGTTGGAGATTAAATAACTTCTTTTTCTTTTTTCTTTCTTCTCTTTTCTTATTCTAGTAAAAAAAGAGGAAGAGAGAAATGAAAAATGAAATAGAGTGAATAATTGATTAGGAGAATAAATGAAAGGAAAGAGAGACAAATATATAATAGACAAACGAGAGATATGGGTGAAAAATGATAGCTTGTCATGCTTGTTTAAAGGACAAGCATGGTGAAGATAAGGTATGGGTGAATAAAAACAAAATTTGAATAGGACAAATGACTAGTAATAATAGGTTATTAGAATTATTTAAGGTTATAGTTTCAAATTAAACTAACCCAAATATAGTCAAACTTTATCTTTATAAGTCAAAAGAAGAGAGACCAGTCAAAATATGTATAGGGCCCACCGGTGATTAAAATAATATTATTTTAAGTGATCATCCAGAAAATTTAAAAAACAAATCACTAAAAATATTAAAAAATGAGACGAACACAACGAATTCACTCTTGGATAAATTTGATATCAGGAACATAAGTTATAAAAGAAATTAGGTTGTTACAATTTTCATTACTATTAATTACGATAACTTCTAAAAAATCATTTGTTCTTGTATTAGAATCGTCATCAGTAGTCTCATCAAGCAATTCAAGATCTTCTGGAAGACAAACTTTTTCACTCTCAACAAGCCATCATCCTCTATTGTTGCCTCATCTATCAAAATTAGATCCAAATACATGACGTATACGAGAGATGTAGGCGTTCTTGGTCCAAGAGACTTTTTTTTAATACACCTCCAACAAAATTGTGAATTGTTATAAGAGCATGATAAACAAGGTACTTTTAAAAAATAATATATTAAGTTTTTTAAATTCATACTTACTCAAAAGTGCTCCAATTGCATTCACATCCAAAAGCATTAGTCGTAAGAGAGAATTCGAATTGTAAACTTTTAGAGTATTGGAACATTCTCTCCAAATTTTTCCCACCAAGCAGCTAAAATAGATAATTAATTTTGGTGTTAAAAATGTAAAAAAATAACTTAATGATATCTCTACAAATAGAACCCTAAGAGTGAAAATAATAAATTAAGATATAGCAGAACTTCGAGTGTTCATAGTCATTTGAGGTAGCAGGGATCCAAATTCTCCAAACTTCTATTTATACTGATCAGCTCCACATCAATTTGTGCATACTCATTGAGGTCGGGGATCATTCGTTGCATGCATTCACGAAAACCTCTTCTAACCTCAGGAACAATGGAATGTATCACTGTAGAAGTATCTACGATTTAGAAAGTAAGTCACTGTATGGAGAGGCCTATGCAACATATATGTCCACCTTTTATCAATCAAATTCCAATATGCCATGTACTTTCTCTTACTGCCACTACAGACATCGGCAATTCTCTTTACAACTATCAAGCATCTCCTATAGAAAAAGCATGGAAGGTCTCACATCTGAATCCACCTCTCGCAACGCATAAACCGATAGAAGTATGGTGCTAAAGTAAACGAGAACTTGGTTCCAGAAGCTTCTACTAGACAGTACTACCCTTTCGCCTTCACTACATTCAGTTTCTCCGTCTAAGCACTCTTGGTAAAATCATCAAAAACAAACATCTTTCTCAATTGTTGTATTAATTTATATAGTCTTATTAGAGTCAAGAATAACGTAGCGAATCGAGTCAAAGCTCCAAGCAAAAGAAGTGGTCGAACTGTCGAATGATGCTCAGAGATAAGGCGGGTGATCGGAGAATGATCGGCGTTGGAGAGGGGTTGGAATCAACCTAGAGGAGAATCCGGTGGACTCGGAAGGAGAATCGGGTGGACTCGAGAGAATCTGGTCGATGCAAATTAGGGGTTTTTTTCCCTTCACTGAGCACACGAGTCGTTTTTTATAGGGTTTTAAGTGTGTAAAAAATGTATTACATTACATTATCAAATAACGTAACGTAACGCACGCTATTTTTAAAACAAATCTGTGCTCCGCAGCAGGGCATTATTTCGCCCTGCTACGAAGCGCAGACCCGAACGTTACGCTCTGTAATGCATTAAAACGCATTACAAAGCGCTTTTTTTCAACTGTGTAAACTTGATTTGTTAATTATCAACTCATTATTATTTTTGTTATTAAAAAATTATTATCTTTTTTATGCATTTGTTATTGAATTGTTAAATCACACTTTATAACTAAATTTTAGATATTCAATATATACAATATTTGATAAATCACCCAAAAGTTATCATCATGAAAAAATATTATTTGTGATATCATTTTGTGTCGGTATCTACGCAAGTTGACTTGTATACTACTTATCTAATTAAGGAACGTGCATAACACGGAAAGTCTCCCAACATCCATATACTTACTTGACCGATATCTCTATGATATCTCTAAGTAAATCTTTGATTTAGTCAATTATGATCTATTCAATAAAGTATAAATCATTCAATAAAGTATAAATTAAAAGAACTCTTTGAATCATGTTATTAACTAATAAAACTGAGTTGGAATATTGCACATGATATGATATACATACAGACAGTGAGAACCAGAATTTGACCTAACATTACTGTACTTAAATAGCATGGGGTTGGGAGAGAAACTGAATGATAGAAATATACTCTGTTTTGGCTTTAAACTTATTAAATTGTATAACTAAATATTTTGCACACCATGGGTGCATGGTGACTTGCTGGATCACGTCTGATTATTTCTGTTTGCCTGACGACAAGTCAACTCAGCACCGAATAATTCATGTGACCATTTCCTAGGTCTGTACATAAAATAATTGAAAGAGTATCCCATCAATTAATTTTTCCAATACATGACATCCTAAATAAAAACACTCTTACTATAATATTTACACCAGAAAATATTAGATTTAACATATACTAGTTGATATCATTATTACAAATTAATCTAATGTTTTGTGTTATTATCATGTTTGGATATAACCGTTATATTACTTATTCTTTTTATGTATATTATTTTGGTCGTTATCTAACAATCTTAATATACATGTCTAGAGACTGAGATGAATCATGTTGATCCTGCTACTAAAGACTTGAAGAATGCTGAAATGGCCGAAGAACAATAGTTATGTATAATGTACTTAATTTAGATTATATATTGTCTTTTCATATTTTCGAACTTATCGCTCCCTAGTGGAGGTTATCTTAGACTATCCTGTACCGTCTTAGAGTTTCTTGTAATGGATTTTGTGATATGAATACAGTTTATTTATCTACATGCATTTATTCTTTGTGGTTGTAATATTATAATTAGGCTTTAGCATTTCCAGACCGAATATGTTGCGGTACTTGTACGTGCTCGTTTACTTTACCGTATATTGGGGTGGGGCATGACAAAATCCTTACGAGATAACTTATCAGATCCAATTTGGCATTGTCTACACTGTACACATGCACCTTGACTCATCGTTTAGTTTGTAATGGGCTAAGATAAATCAACACAATGATCACATACAAGATAAATCATCACAACCATCTCATACAGTGCAACCTGGCAAAATATAACAAGGTAAACTTGACTTTTACGTCATTTTCTATATGTTCATTAATAAAACAAAAATCTTAATGAGTGTCTCAAAAATAACATAATGGTCAGAAAAATCAGCAGATTATAATAAAATCACGCCAAAGAAATGTAAATTCTTTCTTGAAAGAAGAGAAACTCGCCTAGGGCCAAAGAGAATGTTTTCGAGCTCAAACAATTCCTCATCCGTAGCAAGCTCAAGCACTGACCTCAGCTCCGGATCAAAACTCCCTACAAAATCAAAAAACCAATTGTTTCTCTTTTCACTTTCCCATCAATCCCCCCTCACATCCTACAAAGAATAAACCAAATAAATAAGAGAAACACCCAAAACCTTCATTTGTCGGAGTAATTGCCGCCGCCCGCGGAGGTCGAAGCCTTCTCAGCCCTAGAAATTGAACGCTTGGGCTACTCCCACGCCATTGATTGGGCTAAGAGTTTCCAAACAAGGACGCACGAGTCGTTTCAGGGTTCTATTGTAAAAATCAATTAGAGAGAGAGAGAGAGAGAGAGAGAGAGAGAGCTCACCGCAGAAGAGGAAGAGCAAGAGAAGAGTCGAGAATTGGGCTTGGGGATCGGAGAGTTTGGGAAGGGGAGAAGATTGAACGCTATGGCGACCATAGATCCCTCGCCCGACTGCAGTCCACCCAAACGACTCGTTACATTTTCACTTTGAGAGAGTGATAACATAATAAATATTATTTTGATATATATACAGAAAAAAAATTGCTAATATTACTACTAATATTACTTTGTATATTTGCAATTGTCCACATGAAATGCTTTGTTTTCTTTCTCCCATTTGTTTTTTTATTTTTTTTTATGAAATTTAGAATGTGTTTGAAAGTTTTTAAAAATATAAAATTGGGTTAATTATATTCAGACCCCTTAGTTAGAATTTGTTATTATCACTCTCTTTTAATACTAAAGTGCACTCACGGCCCTGAATTTCCTATTCTACCCTCACAACTCCCTACACACTCCCTCTCTCTTTCTCTCCTTCCTCTCTCTCTCTATCGCACTGCTTGTTAGCAGCTGCAGCTGTCTTGCAACTGCTGCAGCAGCAGCTTGCTACTGCAACAGCAGCACAGCGGCAGCAGCAAGCACATCTGCTGTTGCTGCTGCAGTAGCTTGCACTGCACTGCTTAGTGCAAGCTGCTGCTGCTGCAGCAGCAGATGTGCTTGTTGTTGCTGCTGCTAGCACCTAAGAGGATGGGGAGAGGGAGCGGGGGAGAGGGAGGCGAGTGACAGAGAGATGGATCGCGCTGGGGGAGGGAGGTGGGTGAGAAAAAGATTGGGCGTTGTTTTATGCCCTAACTTTTGTTAATTAGGGGCATTTTGGACTTTTTAAAATACATGCATATCACGTAGCCTGCTTATTCACAGTCAATTAACTCCGTTAGGAAGTCCAGGGGATTTTTTGAGAGTTTCAAATTTCAGGAGTGTTAAGTAATACACCTCCAATACTACAGGGGGTTTGACTGTAATTAACCCTATAAAATTACATTGATTGCAGCATACAAGTATAAAAAATTATTTAGTGCTTTCAGGTTCGAGTAAAACTTAAACAATGCTAAGAATACGTGAAAATAAAATTTGAAAGAGGGTGAACAAAAATTATAGGCTATGAAATGATGGACTTATAATAAAAAATACTCCAAATCAATTAAACTAATTCAATTAAAGATTTACGCTGTGTTTGGGAGTCAGAGGAAAAAGAAATGAAGGGAAAAAAAAAAGAAGAGAAGATAAAAGAAAATAAAGGATTTTATTTTTACTCTTTGTCCGAAAATAAAGTGATATTCTGTTTGGGGAGTTGGAAAAAATGAAAAGAAAAGAAGAAAAAATTGGTGGAGTAATTTTACTATTTTATTTTGGAATTTTTGCATATTGATTCCTAAATTCTATAATATTATGATATCGATCTCCAAAAACTTTGTATTTTGATATTAATCCCCCAAAATATTTAACTTACAACGATTTAGTTCCTCCATTAGTTAATCCGTTCGAAAAAACCTTAGTTTATAATTTTATTTTTGAATAGATATGTCAAATAACATGAATACCTTTATGTAAGTTAGAAAGGGTTTGTGGATTTGTTTAATCGCAAAAAAGTTTTGTGGTGAGAAGTTGCGGCGGTCGAACCGATGGATCAAAATGCTCACGGGCATGTGAGAGCGATGTGGAAGTTACCAATTCTCCAAAATATGTAAAGTGTCCTTTAAATTTACTTTACTCAAAAGCCAAGAGAAATCAACTAGTAAAAAAATCCAATGCATCAGTAAAATGGAATCTATCCACATGAGATGATAAAGATCTAAACATTTACCAAGACGACTAGCAGGTTTCTGAAGGATTTGAAAAGGAGAACCAATGCATGGTGGGAGAAAGGATTTGGAGACGTGAAAGGAAAGGGAGGATAGAGAGGTTAAGGTTTTAGAGGGAAGAGATTAGGAATTGAGACTCTTGGATTTTTGCCCATAAATGTTTGGACGAGAGAACATGGACGAATAGAGAGGAAGAAAGAGGTTTGTAGAATAAATTTTTGGGACTGGAGATTAGGCTATGGGAGGCAGTTAGAAGATACTAAGATTTGAGTTTGGGAGGGAAGATTTGGGAAAGTGGAGGTAGAGGGAGGAGAGAAATGTTAGGGTTCTAGGTGGAGAGATTAAGAATCAGGACTTTAGAATATGCCAACCATTATTTGGAGGAGAAAACATGGAGGTAGAAAGAGAGAACGATAGAGGGCTAAATCCATCTATAATAAGAGTGGAAGAAAGAGGAAAAAGGGAAAGAGAGAAAAAAAAAGAGAAATTAACTATCATGTTCCTCTCTTTTTGGTTCTAGCCTGGGGGCTACAACGGGAAGAGAGGGGTCAATTTTCAACTTTCTTAATGAAACTGACCCAAGGACTAAACATGAGTAACTTAAATATTTTGGGGGATTAATATCAAGATACGAAGTTTTTAGGGATTTATATCATAATATTGCAAAATTAAAGGATTGATATGTTAAAACCCCTTTATTTTTTTACTTTGGTATTTTAAAAGCCTGAGATACATTCTTCATTTAAAAGTGACTTTTTTAAATTAGAGGGTATACATGGAACTCTGAAAACTTTTATTGAAGAGTTTTTTATTTATCTCCAAATCCATCCAAGTTTGTAGAGAAGTTGGAAGAGATTTTGGGGCTCTTTTCCTCTATTTCTTTTCTTTTCTTTTTATTTACCAATATCCAAATAGAATTCAATATAATTTCCTTTCCTTTCTTGTCCTTTTCTCTCCACTATCTTCCGTTCAAATAGTTTTTTTTTTTCCTAGTGGAGAGATACTAGAAAAATTGAACATTAGAAATGTGAGTTCATTAATAAGAGTCTAGGGTGAAATACGATATTGTAAACACTAGTAAGATTATAATAAAAAAATTATTAGTATTTATGGCTGTGATAATGAAATAAAAGGGATGTAAAAAGCAACACTCAAATTGGTTTGATAACTATTCACACAAATGAGTTTTAAGTTTTCTGAAAGAGACTAAGACAAGATGCAACAAAGCAAATATATTAAAACAATCCGTCTTTTTTGATAATGTACCATTTGACAACAAATCAAACTTCATATATCTATAGACCAGTCAAATTTTAGTTTTCTTTTAACAATCTATTTCTAATCAAATGGTTTTATGATGACAAATCAACAAGTTTCTATGTGTGGTTTAAGAATATAAATTCTATTCATTGTTAATAACCTCTTGTCAAAATGGGGCATTCGAAAAGGGGAGATGAGCTCACTATAAATGAGAGGATCATTATCAATTAGAAGCATATAGAAGTCATGACCAAAAATTAGTTTTTTTTTTCTAACAATTTTAGTTCTCCTAAATTCAATTTTTGCATTATCATCATATTCTTGTTTATGACTAGAGGACGATGTCTGAAATGGCTTATCTATATAGGTTTTCACTATTTTTCTCAAAAAATTATGTATTTTTGGTTTTAGTAACTGTGTATGATTGCATTTGTAGTATGCCTATATGATTTGTGAATGTAATTGCAGATGACTTTTTTTTTAACAACCATCAACAAATTTTTCTGCTAGATCTTAGATCACACTTGTTTTATCTACTATATAACACCTCCCTACCCCTTATCAAGTACTAGTATGTCTCTTACGTACCCCTTATCAAGTACTAGTATGTCTCTTACGTACTTATCTTGTACTCTTGTACAAGGCATGTCTAGTTTAGATTATGAAATTTTATATATTTTTGCTTCTACCATGCCAAAGAAGTTTCAAGATAACAAAATATATATATTTTTATTTTTATTTACATAATGAAAAAATATTTTTGTATTGTTATTACAAAAATATATAAAATATTTGTTTGTGCCGAAATTTGCTTAGGCCCGACTTCAATTGTCAAGGCAACTCGAACAAGCAAATATGGGCGAATAATAGTAGAAATAGAATAAAAAAGAAACCAATTCAAAGAATAGTTACCAAGAGGTTTAATGGTCAAGATGATTTCGGACTTATATTCTCTATAAGAAAGGGGTCATCCGGCATATATCTCTAAATATCTCCTCTTGTAACAAGCTATTGATTCTTTAAATTAAAAGGAATTGTTCTCTTTTTCTTATGAAGAGTGAGGCATTTGCAGTTGGGGATCAGATGGTTAAAATCCTAGAGATTATGTATTCAATAGTATCCTTATTAATGGATAGATTATGTCTCCCTCCCTTGGTGATTTGACAACGGTTTGACTTGGTTAGAATTTTTGCATATCTGATGAGATATATTTTTCAATTTCAAATCCAAATTTCAATATAAAGGTTTATGTCACTCTTATTAATAGCATACTCGACCCTCAATCTGTTAGGTTTATATACTTATTGGGCTTTCCGACTTGAGCATGAGTGTGCAATTTATTTACTAATACAACCTCTCACTCATAAGCGCAATCCGTGGGGCACGTGAAGTCTTTAGCAACGAGGAAGAAATTATCATACTCAGGGCGATAACAGCAACATGGACTTTAGATGACATGCCAATACAACCTTTATTTCCCAAAGCTTCATTTTGATGAGCACATCATTTGATATGATTGATATATCTCTTTGTCTCCACTCTATTGTTTCGAGTCGGATATTTAAACTTCACAACATTTAATGTTACGACAAGTCGAAGTCCATCATTGATGCAGGCATAGACGAAGACAGTCGAGCATTAGAAATGGTCCTAGAAAAGAAAGTATTATATCCCTATTTTCCTCGTGCATTCACTTTCAGGGAGTAAAGCTTGAGGCTACAAATACTCCTTTCTCACATGGTAAAAACTTTTACTGCTACTTGCCATTCTTTTGATCTCTACTTACTGAGTTCTTGCGTCATTTGAGCTACTCGTCTTTTCTCTTCTCATTTAAATTGAGTTTGTCAAAATATTATCTTTTCTCTTCTCATTCACATTAAGGGAGTAAAGTTTGAGGCTACAAATACTTCTTTCTCACATGGTGAAAAGTTTTTTCTAGTACTTGTCATTCTTTTGATATATCACTCTCTCTTTACTGAGTTCTTGCATCCTTTGAGCTACTCGTTTTTTCTCCTCTCATTTAAGTTGAGTTTGCTATGTTTATGTCCAACTCGGCGTGGTTTCCTTCTACTACTAATTATGAGGTTGGCTCCAGTACCATTTTAGTTGCTATTTCTTTCTTGTCATCCTCAATTGTCTTTCCATGTCAGTCTTCCTCCTTAAAGCGGACTCTTGAATTTGTCCTTAAGTCGAGTCTTAAATAGTCAGTTATTCATCTCCCATAGAGTATAGTTTTAGAAACTTCTTCCAATATAGCCAAATCTCTTGTCAATCCCGAGAATTCTGCTCTTGACAGCACCCGAGTTGCTGAATTCGACACAAAGGAGCACCTCTCCTCCATTGATAGTAGAGCAGCCTGACAGACCTCTATAACAGTCAAGTCAATCCACTTGATGAGACAGCATATTTGTCTATCATTGAGGGTGAAGTCGGCATCCTTTCAAATCAGTTTGCCTAGCCAACTAATAATCAAATAATTCTCTCACCCTAGTATCCACTGTAATGCCCCTTTTTTGGTTGCTTTCAAAATAGAGTGTGTTATCTAGATAATACAAGACTACTACAGGCATATGACCTTAGAATAATTATAACTATTGTCTTCAATTAGGTAATCACATAACTTGTTGATATTAGAAAAGACTTCACTCATATATGTAAAGAGGTATTACATGAAGTGACGTATTATACAAAACGACATATTGCTTTGAATATGTACGACAAAAGAGTAAAAGAAAGAGAGATACTGCGTACCCAAACAAAATAAAAGAAAATATACATAAACAAAATATTGAAACTCAAAGGGGAAGTCGACTAGTCACTGCTGCTCCAATATGAAATGGCACTGAACTATGAATCTTTGGCTGAGATAAACTCTCTTTTCTCGTTCTCAAGATTTGGATTTGGAACCCTAGGAATTAAATACAGTAAGTCATATCACAAGGAAAGAAGGTGTACTAATATAGTACTGGAAGTATGTGTACGTTGGTATGATAGATCGATGTAATTCGTGGTAATGTATCATTTGACATAAATAAGCATGGCTCAATAATATGTAAGCAAAAATGAATAAACATATAGGTCATATACTATGGTGCATGTATATAACTTACATAGAGAAACAAGTCTCGATCATTATCCTATATTTGATATTAGAAAATAAGTGATTGAAAAAATGGTGTGTTATTTTCAATATTTTGTAAGTTCTCGTACATGCTGAGGATGTGATCCAATATGAAATGGCATTGAACTATATTGTACCACTGGACACTACTCTTCATACTATATAGATAGTGATAGACGCTCTGTATATGATAAAGTATAATACAATCAGTGGTTTAGTACCACGCGAACCTGTTGTGGTAAAAGTTCTCGACCCTAAAATCTCAATTTATGGTAATGTTTTTGTTTATTTTGTAGTTTCTCCCAGTTCTTATGTTAATGATACATGATATACATGATTTGTTAGAATATTATGGCATAATCAATCATTACCATATACATGTACGATACATAAATAGGACAACATTGTTCAATATTTTGTGGTACATATATACGTAGATGATCACAACTTTCCTCAATCAGGTTACATCAATCATTACGTATCATACATAGGTAGTCATACAGTCATATTAGATATCATTCTTATATATAAAAATCATGTACATATCATGGTATCATCCATAAGTGTCATATGCTAATTTATTATCATTCATGGCATATCATGTTAATCATGTCTTAGCATTTTATTGGCCGAGTATCTAATATGCTATCTCACGTATCATGATATTATAACACAATATGTGTGTGTGTTTGTATATATAAAATAGTGACATTTTAGGTAAAGGTTGCAACTTCAATCTCATGTAACTCAAGATTTCATGTGCCAATCCCAATTCATTATATAGTTATAAAAGAGTAATAGAAAATCCGTAACCTTTTTACACAACCATTGTATTGTACCAAGTCATACCCTCAAGCTTTGTTTCATAATAGACCAATAATCGCTAGCTAGCGATCCTGGCACTAGCTGGCAGTTGACCCATCCCTAATAGGTTCAAACTTCTCAAAGTAAAACAAGATTCTCCTTATGCTCCAAATTTACTTCTAAATATCACCTTTGTGCTATAGAACAAGATTTCTTTTACCACAAATCCTATGCTAAATTAAACATATTATCGATACCAAGAATTTAACAACCTAGAGACAAAATTTAATGCTTAACTTCACTTATTATGGTATCCACTACCAAGTTAATCATGGTCTATAGTTAATAATCAGTAGGAATCATCCGCATTAATGAATTAATTTGGTTACTATTTAATTCCATAAATCGCCAAATTTGGCATATAGATCTCTAACTCAATTACTTATTCACAGTAAAACTTTCATCAAGATAATTTAATTAGTATTTATTTTTAATAGATCATTTTAGACCAAATACAATATTTATACAAAATATGTTCTCTAGAACAACATGTCCACTGACTTGCCTAAACCAAAATCTATAACAATAGTTGGAATAATGGAAAGATGTTTAAAGAGGGTTATAGTGATTGAATTATCTAATTATAGAAAAGATTTAAAATAATTTAGACCAGATATTACTACTGCAAAAACTTTCTATACCAAAGTTGTAGATGATTGAATTACCTATCTTTCCTAAAATTATTTTAGTTTGTATGCTAATTTTGATTTAGTTTAGAATAAACAAGAGTCTATTGGACAACAAGTTAAGAAAACTCGGTATGAGAAAAGTATCCACTTATCATAGTCCAATGCTCTTTTGCTACTCCTAAGCCCTGCTGCTCCGCTCCCTTCTCTTTATTCTACTCTTCGCTTCTTGGCTACATGATCGAAAAAAGACAAAATATTTTTGGAAAGGAATGATTTGGAATCAAGAAATGAAAAGGAAAATACTCATGTTATGAAACCAAGACCCTCACCTATATTCTCTTCTCCAAATCCTCTGGTCACGACTCACGCCTGTGATGCCCCAAATCACACTAGTAGGCCCGAGTATGTATCCCAATAATGTGTAGGGTGTCACCAATGGACACTCTCAATACTGGAGTGCACGAGGTCATTTCTTTTTGTTTAATACAAATATATGCGACAAATATGGAAGCACATATATATGAGATATGTATCATAGGTCTGAATCTATCTATTATAACATCATAGGCATAAATATAGTAATATCAAAAAATACATATACGAAATAATTAGAAATATGTACATCAAAATGTTGTTTATTTGGAGTCAATTATAATATCAGAACAGAACAATATAAATACTGAATATATATAAGAATATACAGATACTATTAACAGAACTACGAAGTAAGATACATATGCACATACAGGCTAAAATGATATATATACACAAAATAGATGGAGATCCTATGAGAAACGGGCTACTTTCGCTCGGCATGCTTCTGGAATTAGGGATTTTTGAGAGACAGGTCTTCCTCGTCTAGTATCACAGTCATGACTAATAAATCTGAAATGTGATAATCCCAAGGGTCAGAACCTAAACAAAAATACAAACTCAAACTCGTGCAATTTTACAGAAACCATATAAGAATGTATATGAGGCATGCTAGTAGGAAATATATAAAAGATGTATACGTATGAATGTTGAAGTATGCTAAATATAATATGAATCAAGAAGTACATGGTATATATATAGTGTAATGTGATAAAGCAACAAGATATGCTAAATATAACATGAATCATATAGTATATGGTATGCATAATATAACATGAATTATAAAGCAAATGGTATATATAACAAAATATGATCAGGTTGAAAAAAATTCTATCTTATTAGTTTGGAACAGAATGGTGGGAGTATTTACATGTTTTAGGAGTGTACTGTATATATCCGGTGCCACGACCAAATGTATCAGTTTCCACACGAGCCGGATGGTACACTGCTAGGCGAATTGGATACCTCGTACATGCCCGAGATCACGGTTCAAGCATCGATTTTCACATGAACTGATGGCACATTACTAGGCGAATTAAATATCCCATACATACCTGATACCATGGCCTAATTATCGATTTCTACACAAACCGGATGGCACGTCTCTAGGCAAATTAGATCTCCGTACATATCCGGGACCACAATACAAGTACCAATTTCCATACGAACTTGATGACACGCTGCTAGGCAAATTAGATATCCCGTACATATCTGGGACCACAGTTCACGTACTGGTTTCTACACGAAATGATGACAAGCTACTATACGAATTAAAATAAAACTACAAACTCCCACAATACGTATTTCATTACACCATTTATTTTTTTCATACCCACAATGTAATATATGATAAGTATCAATGTGATATATGCAATAAGAATACATGTATCAATAGCCGCGTGAATATGAAATAGCACGCACGATAATACTGACAAGTATAACAATGATACTGATATGTATAAGAGTTATACAACATGTTCACTGTTTGCCAGAAAATTAAATTTTGGATTCTATTGCAAAATTTGTGGATTACAATGAAAGGATTTGAATTACAATTTTTTGAGGACAACAAGAACGGGAAATATTGATGGATTCCCTTCCTTTCGTGGGTTCGGCTGGCGATGGAGTCTTGTTACTGCCTCCGTTGACTGTCCGACTGGAACTATGGATCTCTCAAGGAAAACTTGCTCTCCAATTTGGAACTCTTGAACTCTCTCTGATTTAGAACTCTTGAACTCTCTCAATCTCTTCCCCAGCCAAAGGTCCCTTCTCTCGAGTCCAATCCTGTATTTTATAGACTGAGAGGACTTGAAATCCGGATCGATTCGCTCCTGAAAAATCGGATCACAGAATATCAGCAAAGGAAATGAAACAAAAAAAAATACGGAAAATAACCCGCGGGTGGCACCTGCGGGATCGCTCCCGCGGGTGCCAACCCGTGGGAGCTCCCGCGGGATGCAACCCGCGGGATCTCTCCCGCGGGTTGCAACCCGCGGGATCTCTCCCGCGGGTGGCAATCCGCGGGAGCTCCCGCGGGTTGCAACCCGTGGGAGGCTCCGACGGGTTGCAACCCGCGGGAGATCCCGCGGGAAATAACATCCTGCGGGTTGCATCCCGTGGGATCCTCCCGCGGGTTGCAACCTGCGGAAGTCTCCCGCGGGTAGCAACCCGCGGGAGCTCTCGGGGTTGCACTCTCGGGTTCTCCCATCGTGGTTTCCATATTTTTTTTTAAAATTTTATTTACTTATTTTTAGTGTCTACATAACCCCCTCCAAAGTTTTTGGAATTCTTTAATTTATTTGTAATGAATTTCAAAATACTTTGGACTTTTTCTTTTTAAGTGGGATTATTTGTTATTTGGATCTTAATTTGGGTAGGAATTAGCATTGGAATAGAAAAAGGATTTTAAATAAATACCCAAATCCTATTTGGACTCTAAACAAACTCTGATTTTGATCAGAACTTTGATTCCTTTCCCTGTTTGAAATCCTGCTAATTCACTATAAATACCCGTAGATCTCCACCTCTTTTTCTCATACTCAGAAAATATCTCGTTCTTTTATTTTGTACGATTACTTTCTCCTTTCTCATGGCTTCCGCAGGCACTTCGCACCCACAGGATTTAAATGCTGAAAATCGACACATGGGTGTTATCGCCGATGAGGATCGACATGCAGGCATCTCCGCCGCTGTTGATCTCTCTTCCCTGATATCAGGTAAATCAACGGTCATCCGTTTACTTTAAAATCGCTTTTCGCGATTATTACGAAGGAGAATTCCTTATGGTGTAAATATAACACGTGTATATAGAACCATGCATAGCTACGGAAGGATGACCACAGGGATAACCACATAGACTAAAAAAGTGACACTGGGGTATCCATGTCCACTCACGGGTGCACGCCACGGGTGCCCACCTGCGGGTGCCACCCCGCGGTTGGCACCCGCAGGTGGCCACCCGCGGGTGGCTTCCCGCGGGTGCCCTCCCATGGGTGGCACCCGCGGGTGGAAACCCGCGGGTGGCCACCCGCGGGTGGCACCCCACGGGTGGCCACCCGCGGGTAGCGCCCCGCGGTGTCTACCCTGCTAAATTTTTTTTTTTTTTTTTTGACTTGGACTAAAGCTTCATTCATTTTTTTTTCTTTTACAGTTCCGTATTCGACAGATCCTTTATCCAAGAATCATTACTTTGGATTCTCAGGCGGTCCGAATAATCGATCTCACTTTGGATTTGATGGTTATATCCCTTTAGTTGAGGAGCGAAGTAGTGCGGATCGGCAGCAGAAAATTATTAGCTGCAACCCCCTCACCGCTCGTGAGTTGATCACGGATTCTGTCTATGAGGGCGTAAATAGGCAGGTTTTGAAGAAACCACAATTTCTTTTTGGGGATGTTGTTAACCAACCAGACGAAGATTTATAGGACACCACCAAGTGGTTGAGCAATATTGGAGGTCGCCATATGTTTATTCCGGATCTGGAGCGCAACTATTCTTTATCCTATATGCAGCGGATTTCGCATCCCCGCATGATGTCTTGGCCAATTACTCGTAGCAGTCATGGCGTCGCGACAGGGAGATTTAACAGAAACGGCCCATTTGTCGACGGCCCAGCCAAGTATGTCACAGGTCTGTTGCCCAGTAGATTTGGCAAAGATCTACCCGTTGGGGAACACCCGAAATGAGCAGACACATTCATTAATCAATTTTCGGACACCCATGGTCAATTACCAGCTCATGATTTCCGCACTCCTGGATGGATTCACTCCACTTCGCGATCATGGTGGTCTCGGGTGACCCATTTTATCCTGGTAAATTTCGAGACACGTTTAGAGAAGCCTGGCCTTTATTGTGCGGTGCGCAACGTGCAATTTGGTATTCCACATAGTTCTCCTCACTTCTTCTGCATATTGGAGATGTACAATCCGGAGACTAATACTTTCTTCACCCCCGTTGGAGAACTGGGATTCGCACTTCACGAGATGTATGAGATTTCAGCATTATCCATAGGCGAAACCCCTTACGAGGAGTACGTTCCGAATATGAAGGAACTGCTCCGCCTCAAGGCTGTTCCTAATGCATACTCAACTTACTGGGAGTTGATGTGTCATTACAACATTTGTGCTGATATTTCCAGACCACGAAATCAAGGGACGCGCCAGGCCAGAAATCAAGGGGTGCGCCATAAGGTATGAGCAGAATATCTATTTCAGAATCTGGAAAGACATGAGCGCAGTATCCAGGCACGGGCTACTTGCGATATGGATACTGTCAATAAGAGGATTGGCACCTGTTTCGCAACTACATACACGGCAGAATCTGATGAAGACGGGTTCAAAGCTCAGACTGTTTTCGAAAGTTACCACTATCAGGCAGCTTCCCCCATATCAGACAATGCTATTTTTGCCGGATATCTCATGTTGTGGTTGAAGTGCTGTATAGTGCCTACTTCGTGTCGCGAAACTGTTACCGTTGATGTTATTTACCCTGCATTCCTGTTAGCGTTCGGCCAGCCTCTGGGGTTATTGCCAGCTATGGTTTGTAGTTTGCAATGTGGCTTAAGGGATATAATTGCCCAATTTTGCAAAGTCCAACAGGCGGAAGATAAGGGTGGTAACACTATCTTCAAAACACCTAATCCACGCATCGACATGCCATTCACTTATCTAGTGGCTTGGTTCGTATTGCACTGTCCAGAATTGATGACTTCTCCTTCAGGACTTATTGATCATGCCACTCCTCATGTACAGCATTTCGAAAATTGCTCATGGAATGAGAGGTACATGGCTAAGATCCGGCAAATCCTTGGGCGACACCAAAATTACCATATTTACCGTTGTTTCCCAAAATTTCTCGGAGGAAGTTATAGTAGTCAACTTGAAGATAGTTCTGGAAATGATGGCTATACAATCTTGCCATCGGGTTGCTTCTGGTGGCTTATTAGCATCCGGCCAAGTCATCTGATTTTTTGACAGGGTCGAATTTGCTTTATGGAGCCCTATACACCCAGTCGCTTCGCGCGTCAGTTCGGATATGATCAACTATATATTGGCAATCCGAACTCTTATCTCCGTCGTGAGGGGAATCTTCTCGAGGGTGCGTGAGGATGGTATCATTTTGTGGCGGGCGGTACAAAGGCGTCTTTTATTCTTCCAAGCCAGTCACCATCCCTCTTTGCGTCAATGGGATTTTGCAATTGGTACCATCTTGCAGATATTATCCCTGGCGACTACCAGATAAATCACTCCTTCTTAAGGCATATTGAGGCATCACATAGATCCTCGAAAAAAGGCTTGGCGCGTGAATCCCAGTCCATAGGCACCTCTCTTAGTCCTGATAGCAACGATGGCGATGGACAAGATGATACTTCTGCCCCAGCCTCTCCTCACGGAGGTAGATCCGCGTCGAAGCGCTCAAATCCCAGAGGAGTCAAAGTTCCTCAAAAGAAGAAGAAATTTCAGGCTCGGGTTGACAATTCGGTTGTAGGACGAACTGTTAGTCGTTTCGGTCTGCCGACCATGACTCATTCAGATCCACCGACCACGAGTCATTCAGATCTACCAACCGCGACATCTGTAGTTCCGTCAATCATTTCATCTAGGAATGATTTTCCTGTTACCACTTCGACGTTTGGATCAGGAGGACACTTGTCTACTACAACTTTTCCGGTCTTTTCCACTGTCACACCCACACCGACTTCTTCTAGTGAGACTGTCAGAATGTATGGTTTTGCCGCCTTCTCCACACTTAAGACACCTGCTACTGTAAATCCAGTCCCTAAAGTTGCAAATTTTGGCAGGAGTCATGCAACTATCCGGGATAGAGGAGCTGTGGAGCCGACGGGTACTGCATTGGACGATAGTGCACTAGACGACTTTTTGTCATCTCCCGGTGAAGCCGCTTTGCCTAGCCCAGCACCAAGACTTGTCTCTTCTGGTGAGCATTTTTTCTTTAAGGATTGGACTTCATTCCATTTTTTTTAACTAACACATATTTGCTTGTATTTCAGGTGGCGAAGGTTCAACGACCCACGCCTCCCCGACCGCCAGATCAGACTCTTTGGACCTTGTGGACTATTCTGGTGTAAGTGAGGACATTTGTGACCTTGACGGTCTAGGCTCTGATGGAGAGTTCGATAGTGACTATTTCTATCAACCCAGCATGGACAAAGCCTCTCACTTCCCCTTGGAGGTCTCAGAGGCAGATAGACCTGAGAGACCTGGTTCTATTTCCATAGCCACCACCAATACGACCTTTCCAACAGGTATTTGCATACTCTTTTTTTTTTTTTTTATTTTGCACAAATCTTTTTGACGATAATACACGACCGCTTTATTTTTACCAGATGCAGGTGATGCTAGCGCACCTTCCATGTCTTCTGCAGAGGCTCTAGTAATATCTGTGAACACAGAAAGCCTTCCTTTGCCGACATGCATGGTTTCATCACATTCTGATGCCATGGAACCAACGTGCGGCGCATTAGCCATGCCGCTAACATTGGCGACCTTGACAGCAGAAGTGATGACCACTCTAGCGCGAGTTGCGACCAATTTGTTAGATGCGGCGGCAACTCCATTGTTAGAATCTCATATATCATCAGTACTCCCTGCGGTCGCTCCATCATCCATACATCCTCTACCTGCAGCCTCAACAGATTTGAAGCAGAATTCGGCCTCCAGCTTTAGTGAAAGAATCATCAGTCGCAACGTCGAATTCTTTCTTGAACTTTTTTATAGATGCATTGAGGAGATTCTCAACGGAGAGGATTCTCTGGAGAAGGTCCATCCTCTCATGGTGAGTCACCTGACCATATCACTAGGATTGGAGGACCGCAGCGAGCAGCTCCTTATAGGGCTCGATGGGACGAGTTGGAGGTCCATTTGTCGTTACTCAACAGTTTGCGCCAGGCTGATCTTGCCGAGATGGCAAACCAAGAAGTGGCTCGCTTACGAGCCCAAAACTTGGCTCTTCACACCGAACTTCAGCAGAATATAGAACGCCAGGCCCAACTCGTCGCGGGACTCCAAGGTTCTTCAGAGAAGTTGACTTGGGACCTGACCCAGATGGAGAACGATATTGAACACCGCCGTAACTCCATAAGCCGCGAGTGGGAGATCATAACCAAGGCTCAAGCCTCAATTACTAATCTTGAACTTGAAATTTAGAATATTTCTGGCAGAGCATCTAAGATCTCGCGGCAAAAGGAACAAACCGAACATGACATCGCTGTCGGCATCAGGGAGTTAGAAGAACTCCAAACTCAGGCTGCACAACAACCTCTCATGGATGAAATGGACTTGCAGAGGAGAGCTTTAGAGACAGCGAGAGAGAGTCTCCACCGACGGCTGCAGGAAGTGGAAGATGCTTTGAAGGCTTTATCTCAAAAGTAATTGTTACTATTATTATTATTATTTTTTTTATAATTGTAATAATACAGAAAGAAAGACTTCGCTATGTGCTGCTGTATTATCATTATTACTATCTTTATCTTTTCTTTTTTTTTATTTTATACATTTTCATGGATAATAACTCAGACTATTCAGAGGTTCAGGACTTGATAGTGGGAGTTTTCAGATAAGTTTAATCCTAAATGTTCAGCGACATATAGTGCGACCAATTAGGATTTACGAACATAGGCAGATGTATAATATTAACGTGCCTAAAGACAAAATGTAAAGCAGAGGTAGGATGTTAACGTGCTTATAGGATGACAAGCAGAGGTATAATGTTGACGTGCTTATAGAATAACAAACAGAGGTATAATATTAACGTGCTTGTAGAATCCTAATCGTTCAGTGACATCTAGTATGACGAGTTAGAAAAAGACAGAGGTATTATTAAACATATCTTGGGGCTCAATCTATTCAGAGGATCTAGTCGTGATAGGAACGAATGAGCCGACCAAATAGAGGTGATTGTTAACGTGTTCGGTCTCAAAATTCTGACTATCAGAGGCAACTGTTAACTTGATAGGAAAATGATTGTCGTCAAAGAAATTTTTTTTTTAACCTAACGATCTTAAAAAGATTATGTTCATCAGACGTTGTAACTTTGGACTTGAGGAAGTATGATTTTTTTTTGTCCCCTTTTTTTTTTGACAAAGTGAAATCTTATCTTAATGAAGAATTGATCTAATGTAAGGTTTTTAGCAAACCCCCAGCTATCAATGGATTTGATTAGCCTTTACCAACTACCGTTTGAGTTGGACTAGCCATACTATTCTCCTCAGCATGGTGAGTTATCGAAGGTTTTGTTTGGGCTTAGAGGCCAAACGTTCCTTCTTCCCTTTGCTTTAGTAGCTTTGGGCAGTGATATATCCTTACATTTAGATAAGGATATTATTGTGACAGATTTGTCATAGGATTTTTAGCAAACCCCCAGCTATCAATGGGTTTGATTTGCCTTTACCAACTACCGTTTGAGTTGGGCTAGCCATGCTATTCCCCTCAGCATGGTGAGTTATCGAAGGTTTTGTTTGGACTTAGAGGCCAAACGTTCCTTCTTCTCTTTGCCTTGGCGGCATTAGGCGATTCATACTTTTACCCCCAGTATGATGGGGTTGGCGAGAAATCTATTCTCTTTCCGTAGCCTTATCGGCGTTGGGTAAATTTTTTTTCTTTATTTTAAGAATAATATTTTTTAAGAAATTTTCCATTAATGGGCGCCATCATTCGATCTCCATGCTGATTAATCAACCGGTATGCTCCATTTGAGTAGACTGTCTCCACTACAAATGGGCCTTCCCATTTCGGCTGAAACTTGCCTTTAGTTTTATGCGTGAGAATCATAGGACGCCTGACTGCCAAGACTAAATCACCCACTTTGAAAGTTCCTTCTTTCACCTTTTTGTTAAAGGCTCGAGATATCCGCGCCTGATAAAGCTCTATTTGCTGTTGAGCTTTTAAGTGCTTCTCATCCAACGCTTCTAATTCCCGAAGTCGTTGGCTATGTTTTTCCTCAGTGGTCATTCTTGTAGCTAATGCCACCCGAAGAGAAGGAATTTGAATTTCTAGAGGTAGTATAGCTTCGCAACCATACACCAAAGAAAATGGTGTACTCTTTGTCGGTGTCCTAACCGTTGTGCGATAAGCCCATAGACAAACCCCCAATTTTTCGTCCCAATCACGCTGACTTGAAGTGACAAATTTCTGCAAAAGCTTCACAATGGTCTTGTTGAATGTTTCGGCTTGACCATTTGCGGCAGGATTATATGGAGACGAAAATATGTACTGTATTCTGAACTTATCACAGAATTTAGTATAGGCTTTGCTAGTGAATTGAGGGCCGTTGTCACTGATGATTCGTCTAGGAACACCAAAGCGATAAATGATGTGGTGTTTAATGAAACTGACTACATCATTCGTTTTCACCTCTCTCAGAGGGATAGCTTCTGCCCACTTTGAGAAATAATCGGTTATAGCCAGTATAAACCGATGTCCACGAAAAGATGGTGGAGCAATGGGACCAATGATATCCATTCCCCATGTCTCGAATGGCCATGTAATTGTGGTCGGATGTAGGTATTCTGCGGCCTGGTGTATGTAGTTCGCATGTACTTGACATGCATGGAATTTCTTCGCATATGCCATGGCATCTGACATCATTGTCGGCCAGTAGTAACCCATTCTCCTTATCCGGTCTCCCAATTTAGGTCCCGGCTGATGAGCACCACAGGCCCTGTCATGTGCTTCTTTGAGTACTTCTTGTGCTTCTTGTTGTGATAAGCACCGAAGTAGAACTCCACCTGGTATTTTCCGATATAAAGTACTAAGCTCAGAATTATAATAGAATTTCTCTGCCTCTTTCTTCACTTTTGCCGCCTCTTTAGGATCTTCGGGTAATATCCCGTAAAGCGCAAAGTCGACGAGCGCGAACCGCCAATCTTTGGGCTCAAAGTTTATTCCTGACACATGGACCTCATTCGCCTCGAGTATTTCCTTAGGGCAAAGAAGCTCGCGGCTTCCAACCTCAACACTTTTTCTTGACTTAGCAGGGAGTGCTAATGTAGCGACGAGGGAAGCCAAGGCGTCAGCGTATGCATTCTCGTACCGTGGCACGTAGTCAATATAAAAATCTTCGAATGAGTCGGCAAGTTTGATATTCGCTTTGTGATAAGGTACGAGATGTTCATGTTTAACTTCGTATTCTCCCCTCACTTGATTCACTATGAGTTTGGAATCCCCATAGGCCTCTAAAAGCCGGACCCCTAGCTGTTGGGCAATTCGCAATCCTGTTAATAATGCATTGTACTCGGACACATTATTAGAACAGGGTTGTGTTAGTGAATATCCTCGGGGGATCACATGATTTTACGGGGATATTAGAACCACCCCCACTCCGGCAGAGTTCTTTCTAGCCACTCCATCAAAGAATAGCTGCCAAATCGGTTCTTTAGAGAGCATATTGGCTTCCACTATCTCATCTGGAATATCCTCATAAAGTTTCGAGGATTGTGGGACAGGATGCTCTGCTAAGAAGTCAGCAATTGCTTGTCCCTTAATCGCCTTTTGTGGTATAAATCGCATGTCATATTGCGATAGGAGGATTGACCAATTGGCTAACCTGCAATTGAGTGACCCAGGCTTGGTCATGAGCACTCTTAGAGGATTTACCCGAGAAATCACATGGATTGTTTGGCCTACTAAGTAATGTCGCATTTTCTGAACTGCGAATACCAGGGCCAAGCATTCCTTCTCTACTGGAGTATACCGATATTCGGCACCTATCATAGTTCTACTAAGATAGTAAACAGCTTGCTCATGGCCGGAGTCATTAGTTTGGGCTAACAAGGCGCCAAGTGAATGGTCCATTGCCCGAACATATATTAAAAATGGTTTTCCCGATATAGGGGCTACCAATACCGGAGGCTTTGTGAGGTACTTCTTGAGATCTTCAAAGGCTTGTTGACAAGCTTCATCCCAAACGAATGACACCCCTTTCTTCGTTAACCTGGTAAAAGGTTGGCACCGCCCTGAAAGATTGGCGATAAATCTCCGGATATATGCTAGTCTCCCTTGTAATCCACGAAGTTCTTTAAGGTTTCTTGGTGGCTGCATCTCTTGAATTGCTTTTACCTTTTCAGGGTCTAAATAAATACCCTTGGATGTAACAACGAAACCAAGGAATTTGCCACTAGAAACACCGAGAAAGGACTTAGTTGGATTCATTTTTAATTGGTGTTTTCTCATAATATCAAACACCGCTTTCAGATCCCGGAGATGATCGTCTTTATTACGACTCTTGACAGCCAAGTCATCCACATAATACTCTACCGTTTTACGGAGATGCTCGCGGAAAATTATGCTCATAGCACGCTGATAAGTTCACCTGCATTCTTCAGACCGAATGGCATGACCGTATAACAGTACACGCCTAACGGTGTCCTGAATGCAGTATGTTTCTCATCTTCCAGACACATTTTGATTTGATTGTATCCGGAGGATCCATCCATAAAAGACATTCTTTCAAATCCGCAGGTGTTGTCAATCATGACATCCGCTATTGGAAGTGGAAATTCATCTTTAGGACATGCTACATTAAGATCTCGAAAATCGATGCAGATTCAGATTTTTTCACTCTTTTTGGGAACTGGAACGATGTTTGCTACCCAATCAGGATATTGTTCTTCTCGTACGAAGCCAGATTGTATAAGCTTCTTTACCTCATCTTCGATTGATTCCATCAGTTCTAGACGGAATCTTCTCTGTTGCTGTTTTACTGGTTTCGCATCTGGCTTAATGTTGAGTCGATGCACAACAACTTGAGGATCTAAACCCGGCATGTCTTCATAATTCCAAGCAAAGACGTCTATATATTCTCGAACGAGAGTCACCAGGTCGTCTCTTTCATTAGGAGGTAAACTCTCGCTTATAAATATGGGTTTAGGATTGGTTTCATCTCCCATATTTATTTGGACCACCTTATCCTCCGTAGGAGGTTCACGTTGCTCAAAGCGGATGTTCCATTGGGCATCAAGATGCTTTACCAATGCTTCATCTTCTATAAGGGTCAGTTCATCGTTTTCATCTGGGGTTGGACTGATAGATGTCATGTTTACCGTCATCTCTCTTAATAATACACCCAGGTTGATATCCGAATCCCAATCAGAATCTTCCACATTCTGGCAAATCATATCTTCGATATTCGAAGGATCGGGTGTTGTGACGTATCCCAACCCCTGCCAGTTTTGTGATAATAGTCCGGTTCTTTTCCTTTAGGTACGAATGAGGGAAGCGGATCTCGACATCCCTTACCAAAGTTCAATACGGATTTATTGATGAAATCATATCCCATTTTTGCCATCATCCGGAATGACTTTAGTCCATAATGATAGAATTGAGGGGCTTCCTGAGCCTCACTCTCACTATCACTGGATGAGGCTTTATGTGATTTAATTTTCCAAAAAGAATAGGTTTTTGATCTGGTTGATGGGCCGGTACTTCGAACGCCGCCCCATCTGCGTTTTCGATGTTTGTTTGTACCATCATTGATGATCTAATAGGCATGTGCATGGTTGCTAAAGTCTCAAATTCTGAGAGACTATCTGCATCCGTGCTAGTAGCTGAAGTTAAAGAATCAGTAAGAACACCAGGCAAATAATCAAAGTTCAGATTCTCATTTATTTCCCACTCGCCTTCATCACTGGCGGTGTCATTTACATCTAAATCATCAAGATTAATTACAAGAGGTTCAAAGTCTTCATTGGAAATAAACACTCCTGACTCAGTATCCGCTTCATTCCCACTATCATATTCATCGTGTAGTGGGGGGTCGACCTCAGCACTTTCAGCATACAGAAGAGCGTCTACGAAGTAGTTTTCAACACCCTTGAATGGCTGTTTGTCAGCAATCAAAGTATGCACTTTTCCGTCTTCATCCACGTACTTCATGCATTAGTGCAGGGTGGATGGGACGATCATATTAGCATGAATCCATGGTCGTCCTAAGAGAATGTTATAAGAAGTGTCTCCTTCGATCACGTAACAGGTCACCTCGCTTTTAAGATCTCCGATCTGGCATCTGAGCCTGATCTTTCCCAGAGGGTGACTGCCATTGGCATTGAAGCTAAAAATGGCGGTATTAGTTGGAGTCAGTTTGTAGGGAGGGATCCCAAGAAACTGCATAAGCCTCCGTGGCACAATGCTCAAGGCAGAACCCGGATCAATCTGGATTCGACTGATCTCTGCTGAGCCAATATACCCGGTATAGTACAGAGGCCTGTTGTGCTTGACATTCTTCAGCTGCATATCTTCTGGTGTAAAAGTGATATAAGGGGCATGCCTCGACACTGAGTTACAGTGCGGGCATGCCTCCTCAATCTCTTCTAAGAGATGGGCTAAGAAAGCCTCAGATTCTGCTAGGGCTTCCCTTAGCGCATCCCTTGTAGACTTGGACAGGTGTAATAACTCGTATAGAGTTATTCTTGCAGGTATATTTGCCAACTGTGCCATGACATCAAACTGGAAAGAAGAACTTTGCTCTTCAGGAGCGTCTTTCGTAGTGTTCGGTTGTATCTAAGCTCCTTTTGTTTTCCCTTGTCTGGAATCTGCTTAGTAGTTCCTTCATTAGTCTCCTTGGTGGGCTTAGAGGATCCAGTCTCCGTGTTTGAGAAATCCTTCAAATATTGCTTTCCAGATCTGGTTCCAGAAGGTGGCGCATGCTCATTCTCCACCGCTAGAGCTGTCACCTCTGATTCAGAATCTGTCAACAGCGGAATGTCATCTGCATCCTTCTCAATGGTTGCTGAGACGACACTGCATATGCGCTTTTTTCCTTTTATTTCAGTTCTCTTTCTAGTCTTGACGGTTGTCCACTGTTCATCTTCAAGAATATCTGGATGCACCCGGAGGACCTCCTGTTTCTCTATTGTGAAAGGGACTAACCCTTTCTTCTGCTGATTATGGGGGTCCAAATTAACCACCTTGAGCTCACCCTTTGGAATGGGTGTGAGCCCAAGTGGTACTTCCAGACCACCCACTGTAAATGTGGCCGAGTTAGCTGTCACCCTTTTTTGTTCAGCTTTGAGCTGAACTGCTCCAGTATCAATTAGTGCCTGAATCTTGTCTTTTAAAATAAAACAGTTCTTAGTTGGGTGACCTACGATCCGATGGTATAGACAGTAATTCGGATCATTGGTCTTTCCCACCTCTTCAGACCTCTTGCTCTCTGGCAACTTGAGCATGTTGCGCTTAGTGAGCAAATTGAACATGGTAACAGTATGTTCATCTTTGAATGAATATTGTTTTTGTGGTCTGGGTGAACCCGTCGTGTTGCTTTTAGCCGGCCTTTGTTTTGGCTTGGATGTATTCTCCACCTCCATTATGTCTTTCCCTCTGGAACGGGGGAAATGAGATGCTGGTTTGTTCGAGGTGACTCTTCTCGTAGATTGCTGTTGCTCTTCAAGGCGCCGGAGTATGTCTTCGGCCTGCTCACCTTGCTTGAGTAAGTCTCGCCAAGATTTGGATTCAACCGAACCCATTTTGACTAAGACATCAGTCAATAGGTTATGTCTGCAAGTCTCCACGAGGGTCTCCTGTGTCATGCCATGCGGACACCACATGGAAAGCTCTCGAAACCGCTCGACAAAAGCTTTTACTGTCTCGCCCTCTCCCTGCTTTGCTGCTAGCAAGGATGGTACCGAGACCTCAGTATCGTCTTCGAAAAATCGGGCTAAGAACTCACGTTCTACATCGGCCCATGATTTAATCGTTCCTTGGGGTAGTTGCATAAACCAGGTGAATGCGGGTCCTTGTAAAGTACTCGCAAATATCTTGGTCAATGTTGGATCATGCCCCATTAAATGCCCTGTCTGTGACAGGAAGTAAAAGATGTGTTGCTGTGGAGAGCCTTTCCCGTCAAACGATTGAAGATTTAACGGTTTGTAATTTGCAGGGTACGGTGTAGTCTCCCATTCTATAGGATAGGGACGTACTATCCCCACTTTCTGCAACTTTTCCCCGTGAAGAAGAGCCTGTAGCTGGTTTTCCATCTTCTCCATTTTCTTCACCTGAGGGTTAATAACCACTTTTACTCTTTCTTTTTCTCCTAACTGAGAAGGAACTTCTTCGTAGTCATCTTCACTATCTTCCTCTATGCGGACATGTTGTTCTTCTTCATGCCGTTTAGCGGATGACGAGGATTGGACCTTCTTCGTTTGGGCCAGTAACTGAGTTAAGAGTTGCTTCATCTCTTCAATGGTCTCTTCTTGCTGTTTGAGACGTTGTTCTTTTCTTTCCAGCCTTCTAGAAACCTCTTCTGGAAGATCGGCCATGTTTACTGCAGCCTCTGATCCTCTGTTCGAATCAGAGTAAGATGAAGATACAATAGCAGAATATCTGTCTTCCTCTTCATCAGATCCTTCAGCCAATTTCTTATAATTTAGTGGTATGGCGACTCATCTCCTAGCCCGAGTGTGTTGATACATGCCCTCTGGCTCGATAGACACTCCCTTTAATTTTGAAGTGAACTCTTTGTCTAAAGAGTCGCTGTCGGCAATCCTTTTGCCTTTATTGACCATGTGAGATGAAATGGCATTCAAATCATCTCCGGAGCATATCTTTTTCACTACCCGTCTTCTTTTTGGCTCTGTAATCCGCTCGAAAACGGATGGTCCTGATTTACATTTCAGTTTGACAGAACGGCTGAGATCAACCGTTCGCAATGACAATGATGAGTGGATTGGGAGGTGCTCCTCTTTTGAGTGAGATATTCTCTTAAGTCTTGAGCCATATTCCCATTTAAACTTACACTCTGACGCCTCTTGCGTCGCGAGTTTTGTTCATAATATTGGTTGGTTTCTTGTATCTCAGGGCTCAGGATATGTTCATCCGAAGAGAAACTTGAAGAAGAGAAACGGGATGGTACACCAGAGAGAGTAACCAAGAAGTTAGGTGTGTGCTGTGTGCTCACTGCGCGTGTGCCCGAATAAACACCAGAACCAACCCCTGAATTTTCCTGCGGAGTGCAACCCGCGGGTTGTAACCTGCGGTGTGCAACCCGCGATTGGAATCGCGGGTTTGCACCCGCGGTTGCAAGCCCGGGATTGCACCCGCGGTTGGAACCGCGGGTGCAAACCCGCAGTTGCAACCGCGGGTTTGCACCCGCGGTTGCAACCGCGGGGTTGCCCCCGCGGGGTGCAACCCGCGGTTGGAACCGCGGGTTTGCACCCCGCGGGGTGCAACCCGCGGTTGGAACCGCAGGTTTGCACCCGCGGTTGCCACTCCGGGGTTGCCCCCGTGCGGTGCAACCCGCACTTCTGCCTGCGGATTTCCACTTTTGGATTTTTTCTTCTCTGATGTTGTTTCCTGATCTGGATTTTCGGACAACAATTTTTCAGAGGCACTGTTGAGGCGGGCCCGCTGGGCCTTATGCCTCAGGTTTCTTTTCTGAGAGCGGGTGAGAGTTTGATTCAACTTAGGAGTAGGCGATGACGCCACATATCTTCTGACAGAGTCAGTCTTAGCGGGCGATGACGCCACATATTTCCTGACAGAGTCAGTTTCAGCAGGCGATGACGCCACATATTTCTTGATAGGCAATGACGCCTTTTTCTTTTCAGTGGGCGATGACGTCTCACCTTTGTTCATCATAGCCCGGCGATGACGCCTGGGCTCCGAATCGGAGGAAGAGAGAAATTCCTCGTATTTTTGCTGATCGACTTCTACGATCAGTGTTTCGACAACAGATCTGATGAGTAGCAAGTCGGACTGCGCCACAACATTCTCTGTAGTGAACAGAGAGCCTCCCACTGTGGTCGCCAGTTCTTGTTTGCCAGAAAATTGAATTTTGGATTCCATTGCAAAATTTGTGGATTACAATGAAAGGATTTGAATTACAATTTTTTGAGGACAACAAGAACGGGAAATATTGATGGATTCCCTTCTTTTCGTGGGTTCGGATGGCGGTGGAGTCTTGTTACTGCCTCCGTTGACTGTCCGACTGGAACACTAGATCTCTCAAGGAAAACTTGCTCTCCGATTTGGAACTCTTGAACTCTCTCAATCTCTTCCCCAGCCAAAGGTCCCTTCTCTCGAGTCCAATCCTGTATTTTATAGACTGTGAGGACTTGAAATCCGGATCGATTCGCTCATGAAAAATCGGATCACGGAATATCAACAAAGGAAACGAAATAAAAAAAACGGAAAATAACCCGCGGGTTGGCACCTGCGGGATCGCTCCCGCGGGTGCCAACCCGCGGGAGCTCCCGCGGGATGCAACCCGCGGGATCTCTCCCACGGGTGGCAACCCGCGGGATCTCTCCCGCGGGTGGCAACCCGCGGGAGCTCTCGCGGGTTGCAACCCGCGGGATCTCTCCCGCGGGTGGCAACCCGCGGGAGCTCCCGCGGGATGCAACCCGCGGGATTTCCCGTGGGTCAACCTGCAGGATTTCGGGAGATCCCGCGGGAAGCAACCCGCGGGATTTCCCGCGGGTTGCAACCCGCGGGAGATCCCGCGAGAAGCAACCCGCGGGATGTCCCGCGGGTTGCATCCCGCGGGATCCTCCCGCGGGTTGCACTCTCGGGTTCTCCCATCGTGGTTTCCATATTTTTTTTTTAAATTTTATTTACTTATTTTTAGTGTCTACATTCACATGAGTGAGGTATCATTTCCAAGTTAGATGACTATGCACAAGTAATAACAAGTGTAAATGAACATATATGCATGTATATCATATCACTAGTCAAGTGATATATATACAAATATGGCATGTATGTCTAAACATGACATATGAAAGGTTTGGACTTAATATACTTATGCTACTGCAATTTGGAGGATGGTCAGACTTTTAGATCTTGATTGACTAGGGTGAATATGGAATTAGAGGTTTGTTCGTAGCAAAAATTGTTGCTTCCTTCCATTGAATTCATCTTAGATTACAATGAAAGTGAACAAGAAAAGAACAAACGAGAGGATTTAAAATCTATCGCTCTCTTTTACAAAATATCGTGGGATCTCGTAGCGATGGGATTTATCAAGTAGCTCCTTTTGACGATCTGATTACGATGATCTTCTTGCTTGATAAAGATGATGGCCGACTTGATCTTTCTCTACTGATCTTGATATGTTCAAGGCTCTTACGCGTAACTTGAACTTCTTTAACGCTAAAAAAAAATCCCTAGTGCTTCCTCAAAGGGGTATTTATAGCCTTAGACCAATATGAGAGTTTTTATTTAAATAGAATTTGTATTCATCAAGGATTCTAATCAAATATCTTAGTTTTGATTTCAATATCTTGATTTAGAGTTCTAATTGGACTTAATTTCGACATTGGATAAGCCCAAATTTTAATCATAATCAATTTATGATTCTGATTATTTGCTCATACGGAGCTAATCGCATCAAAACGCGGAGCTAAGAAACCAGAGCGCGGAGCTATTGATTAGCTCCGCGTTTACTCAAACGTGAGGCTAAATAACCAGGCGCGGAGCTGTTAGCTCTACATCCTGTGTGGAAAACTTCTTTTGCCTAGAAATTTTCACTACCAATAGAACCCCCTCCAAAGTTTTCAAAATGACTTAGAATTAAGCAAATTTTGAAATACTTTGGATTTTCAACTAAAATGCGGAGTTAAAATATCAAGTTATCTTCGCGTTTTGTTTAACACGCGAAGATAATAGCCTCGCATTTTGCTCAGTAACTGCTCCGATTCTCGCGCCAAATACCAAGGAGCGGGTTTTTTCATTTAAATAGAGTTTTAACTCTTCTTCTTCACTTCACTTTGAAGGAATTCAAGAACCCAAGAACTCCAGCGACCAGGCGATTCAGGCGACCCAACCGATTTTCGACTGAATTTCCTTCGATTTCTCATCGATTCCTCCAAGATTTTGAAGCAAATGGCACCCAAGAAGACTTTTTCATCACGCGCCACCTCTCCATCGGCAACCGACGCTAGCAGCAGCGGCAGTGGTTGAGGCAACGGTTATACTGGTGATCCAGTCCATGCTGCGACCATTGGAGGTAAAAATTTCAACTTTTGGACTCTTTAGAGCGACTTTTGGGTGATTTGGTTTGGTTTTAACCGACCAATCGCTCCTTTTACCAGCGAGATCGCCATTCTCTGGTCTTCTTCTACGCGAAACTATCGCGTTATCCTCACGTTTGGAGATGCGGAGCTATTTTTGCTAGTTGTCACGTTTCAACGCGAGGTTATAAACTTTAGCTTGGCGTTTGTAAACGTGAGGCTATTAGCTCTGCGTTTTTCATATCAACGCGAAGTTACCTTTTAGCTTCGCATTTCACGAAAACGCGAGGCTATTTCCTTAGTTTCGCGCGGAGTTTATTTTTAGCTCTGCATTTCTATACTTAGAAGATTTTCTGAATTTGTAAAAACTTTTCTAACTCTTGATTCTTCTTTTGCAGTGGGGTATTCAGTGGACGCTCTCCCCCATAGACACTACTTCGGATGGGTGCAGATCTGACGGCTCAATTCCACTTCATAACTGATCTCCCGTCCTCCAAGCCAGGTCTGAGGGAACACAGGGAGAAGTTGATCAGGTACCACCCTGCTACTGTAAGGAAGATCATCACTGATGCAGCCTTCGAGACCACCAACCAAGAAGTGTTGGAGAAGTCCACATTTCTCTTTGGAGATATAATGGGGCACTCAGACCAGATTCTCTTTGAAGAAGAGTGCATGTGGCTTTACCAATCTGGCGATTTGCTGATATTTCTACCCAATATGGAGCGCAGCTATCCCCTGGTCTATCTTCAAAGGCTAGCCATGCACCGTGAGTTGAAGTGGGGGCTAAGCCAGGAGTACGACTGCGTCCCTACGGGCAAATTGGGCATACATGGGGCTTACCAAGATGGTCCCACGAGATGCATTACCAGGTTGCTTCCGGGTAGAATCACCAAGGAGCACCCAGTGGGGGAGGTTCCATCTCGCGAACGAACTTTTCTAAGCGAGTTCATGGTGCAAGGAGGCCAATACCCAACCAACAACTTCAGAATGCCTGGCTGGGTTTATTCTTCTAGCAACATGTGGTGGGCCCGCATCGTCCAATACATAGATTCCCATGAACCAGTTCTGAGAGAAATTGGCTTATTCAAAGCCATCAGAAATGTTCAATTTGGAATTTCTCATAGCTCCTATCATTTCTTCAGTCTCCTGGAGATGTACAACCCCGAGACTGGCACTTTCTTTACACCAGTAGGTGAGTTAGGACTTGCTCTTCACGAGATGTTAGAAGTGTCCGGGTTATCAATGGGCGAAATCCCTTATGAAGAGTACATCCCTACTACCGAGAAGCTGAATATACTAAAAGCGAGGGATGAGCGTATCTACGCCACTTACTGGGAAATGATGTGCCATTACCGCATCTGCGCCGACATGGCATGTGTGCGTAATCAGGGTATCGGCCACAAGAAGTGGGCCGATTACCTTTTTGCAAATCTGAACCCCAAAGAGAGTTCAACAAGTGTTCACGGCCACAATCCTGTTGATGTCAAGGAGATTGATCACCGTATAGCCAAGACACGTGCCATATTTTATACCACCGAATCAAATGAAGGTGGATTCAACCCTGGCACCGTCTTCAAAAGCTTTCACTACCAGGCTCAATTCCTAGTGTCCAATAGAGCCTCACTACTGGGTTTCTGATGTTGTGGTTAAAAAGATGTGTCGTGCCGTCACTGCCAAAAGAGGTAATTGCAATGAACGTGGTGTATCCAGCAGTTCTAATTGCGTACGGCCGACCCTTCGAACTCCTCCCCGCCATGGTGAGCAACCTGTAGAGTGGACTACGAGCTCTTTGTAACGGTTTCATCCCCGTCGACAAAGGCAAGGGGAAAGGAAAAGGCAAGTCGAAGGAGACTGCCAAGGCAAAGACTCCGAACCTTAGGGTGGAGATGTCTTATACTTATTTGATGGCGTGGCTTGTCATGCATTGCCCCTCTTTGATGAGTGCGGCTGAACACCCCCCAGCTGATAAGCCGTTGCTTGTGGAGCTATACGAACGCTCCTGATGGAAGAGTCACTACATGTCTCAAATCCGGAAGACACTCCGCCAACACCAAATTTACGAGATCTTCCGGTGCTTCCCAGACTTTTCTGGTGGCGAGTACGGGTCGAAATTCAAAGATATTTTGGGAGCAGACAATTTTACCGTCTTATCCTCATGAGCGTTCTGGTGGCTCCTTAATATCCGATCCGGGCACTTGGTGTATCGACAAGACACAATGTGCTATATCGAACTATATACCCCGAGCTACTTCGCTTGTCAGTTTGGGTACTCACAACTCTATGTGGGTAAGCCAAACAAGAAGCTGGCCTATGAGGGAAATTTATATGAAGGTGCCCACGGCTGGTTCCACTTTGTAGCTGGTGGGATCGGGACTGAATTCGTGTTGCCTTAGAAGTCGCCAGAACTGAGCATGACCCTGAGCTTCTGCACGTGGTACAACGTCGCCAACGCTGACTTGCCCAACTTCTCCATCAACCAAAGTTGTTGTAAGGAGATAGAGCTTTTCTACTCTAGCCACAAGGGGGCCAAAAGAGTAAGGGTGAAAGGAATGAATAAATTTCTTGGCACGACGACCAATCCATCAGATGTTGGTGACTCTGATGGAGATAACGATGATGGTGACGATGATGATGCTGATATTGGAGTTTCTCCCCAATATGTAGTTACTTGTTCCCGGAGTCCAACTGTCAAGCGCTGCGGACCCCCGAGGGAAGGGCCAGCCAAGAAGAAAAAGAAGTTGGCCCCGGGGACCCTAATAGTCCCTCAAGAGGCAACTGTCCAGTTTGCCACAGACCTGCTTGCTTCAACTCTACCATCAGCTTCGACAGAGGAGAGTATGCCTGGTGAAGCTCCCAATGCTTCTGATGCTCCTGATGCTGCGGTTCGCCTGCCAACTCAAGAATCGACCGAGTACACTACGATGCAACCTTTAGGTGGTGAGACGGGTGTACTCTTAGAGACGACGACAGCTCCTCCTTCAAGTCCAACCACAGGACTTGTATCCCCTGGTATGGTTCTTTTAAATTTTATATTCTATCTTCTGTTCATTTTTCTATATTATATGTAACACTCCTTGTTTGCTTTCTGAGATGCAGGTAGTCAACTCCATTCTCCCATGTATTCAATTACCAGGGTGGAGTTCGAGAAGCTAGTCGACTACTATGGTACCACCGGCTCGGTGGGTGGTCTTGGTAGTTTGGCAGAGGAATTTGGTACGGACTATTTCACGCTAGCTCCTCTCTCTGTTCCTACTTCAGCTCTATTGATTGACGAACTCGGGAGTGATGATAGGACAAAGGTCATCGCGGCCACAGCAAGAGAGGCTCCCCCATCTCCAAGCCTGCCATCTCCAACACCAACAGTCTGCTCCGAGGAAACTTTTCCAGTGGTTATTGGTGTGCCCTCTGCTCCTCAGCCAGCAATATTGACGCCGTCAACGATAATGGCTATTGAGACAACAGTGGTTCCTCCTGCTCCTGTTCGCTTGCCAATAGGGGATGAAGACAAACTGAAGTTCTCGTTTGAAGCTACTTCTGTAGAGGAGTTTCTGGCGAAGACACTCCGATATCTACCCCTGTTGGCGGAGTTGCTCGACCAGCCGGTACCGACGATACTTCATCTCGGGTTCCCAGTTCTGCCAAGTTTTTATTGGCTTTACTAGCCCCGCATGTTATGAGTTTGGTACAGGGGCGAGTTTCTTCTTCATCGACTCCGACAGAAGTCACTCTTCCCCCGGTGACATCTTCCTTAGCACTGCCTGCTCTGAATTTAGACACTTATGATCCTCTTGAAGAGTTCTTCAATCACAGTGTTAATAATTTTATGTGGCTACTAAGGAGATGGATTGGGATGATCCTGGACAGAAGAGATTTTCTTGATTTTGGACGCCCAATGTTGTCCAGTTATCTGGATAATATTGAAAGGATCGAGGGACGTGACCGAATAGCTCCCTACCGAGTCCGCCTAGAAGTTTTAGAAGAACAGGTGCAGACGCTGAACACAGTTCGCCAAGTAGATGTGGAAGCGATCATCGAGATTGAGTTGGCGTGGCTACGGGTAGAGCTAATAGCTCGCCAGGAGGAGCTTAGGCGACAGGAAGAAGGATGGTCATGGGAGTTGGCGGAGCTACAAGCCAGCCAGGAGTCAGTTCTCACGGGGCTGGAGATGGTGGATTTTGAGATCGAGGGGAGCCAGGCGGTCATTCTAAGAGCACAGGAGACTATTGCTAAAGCTCGGGCTATTTTAGAAGCCAGTGAGTCTCGGCTTGGGGAGTCTGTCAGGAGTTTGGAGGAGCTGAGCTTTCAACAAGGACAGCTCGAGCAGGAGAGCATAATAAGGAGCCGTGCTATTGAAGAGTCTCGTCAGCGGTTGACCCAGTAACTCGTGATAAATGACGATAATTTACGCCGGCAAGCCCAACACTCCGTAGAGGAGACTCATCGCCGAGTTATTGATGAGATGACGAATAAGTTGAGACTTTTGGGAGAGCCATAACTCCCTCTAATTTATTTATTCTTTATTCTTTGTAATAAAAGAACTCAACAATTATTTGAATTCTTTTATTTATTTCATTCTTTTGTAACTTTATTCTTTTGATTTATGAATAAAGATAATTCTTTTGATTCTTTTATCCATTGGCTACAAATTTTCCTTGCACAACAAATAACTTGTCATAAAATTTGTTTAAATAATCCATGGTTCATCTGCGTAACTTAGATTGTTAAAACCAACCAGGTCACAATTATTGACCACGGTAAAGCTCTTTAAACATAGCTTAATGATAGTTTGGTGAAGGCATTTAACTACTTATACCAGGATGATCGGATTGGGATCATTAACTCAGACAAAGGCGCCTAATTGCACATGCTTTAGTTTAATAAAGAAGTCCAAGTGCTCATTTGCGTAACTTGAACAAGTGGATGGTTATACTTCTGGGGATATGAACAAGATGTGACAGTAGATAATTTTTTTTATGCATAGTATTTTTTCAAAAGTTTGCCGTTATTGGCATCATCATTCTATCGCCATTCTGGTTCATTAAGCGGTAAGCTTCGCTAGAGTATTCTGTCTCCACGATGAACGGTCCTTCCCACTTGGGTTCAAATTTACCCTTAGTTTTGTGGGTTAGAATCATTGGCCTTTTAATAGGTAGAACCAAGTCTCCTTTCTTAAAGGTCCTTGATTTAACGTTCTTATTGAACATTTGTGAGACTCGGGTTGATACAACTCAATTTATTGTTGAGCCCGGAGACGTTTTACATCCAACGCTTCTAGTTCTCGCAATCTTTATTGATGGCGTTTTTCTGTCGTCATCTTAGTGGCTATGGCCACTCTTAATGATGGTATCTGGACTTCAAGAGGCAAGACGACCTCACTTCCATAGACCAAGGAGAATGGGGTAGTTTTTGTTAGGGTACGGACAGTGGTGTGATAAGCCCACAAACACTCTCCCAGTTTCTCATCCCAGTCTCGTTTGTTGGAGGAGACGAACTTCTTAAAAAGTTTAATAATTGTCTTGTTAAAGGCTTCGGCCAATCCATTTGCCGCAGGGTTATATGACGTTGAAGCAACATCTTTAATTCTGAATTTATCACATAATTGTGAAAACCCCTGGCTGATGAACTGCTGTCCATTATCGTGAATGATTCTCCGGGGAACGCCAAAGCAATAAACGACATGATATTTAATGAATTTGACAAACGTCTGTTGTCTTTACCTCTCTCATGGGCACGGCTTCGGCCCATCTTGAAAAATAATTGGTTATTGTGAAGATAAACCGATATCCCCTAGATGAAGGGGGTGTTATTGGCCCTACAATATCCATTCCCCACGCCTCAAATGGCCAGCTAGCAATGGTATTGTGCGGGTATTCTGGAGGTTGATGAATAAAATTAGTGTGTACCTGATATTCATGGCATCATTTAGCGTACGCCATTGCATCTGTAATCATTCTTGGCCAGTAGTATCCTAACCTTCTTATGTGGTCCCTGAGTCTTGGACTGGGCTAATAAGCTCTACGCACTCCATCATGCATTTCTCTCAGTACTTCTTCGGCTTCTGTTTTTGATATGCAGCGTAGCAGGAGATCATCACTTGACTTTCTATATAAAGTTTGAAGCGTATGATCATAGTAAAATCTTTGGGCCTTTCTCTTTATCAAGGCGGATTTTTTTGGATCCTCTGGCAGCATCCCATCTAAGGCATAATTCACAAATGGAAAATCACGGGGTTCCAGAACTAAGCCTGTCTGGCACACTTCCCTGGTTTGGAAGACGGTATCCGGATGGAGAAGTTCTCTGCTACCAATAGTGATACTTTTAGCTGCACCCAGCGGGATTGCCAATATTGCAGCTAGTGCGGCAAGGGCATCTGCATAGACATTCTCATTTCGAGATATGGGATAGATATAAAGCTGTTCAAAAATCCTGCCAGCTCGATGGCTAACTAATGATAGGGGATGAGGGCTTCATGTTTGACTTCATACTCACCCGTCATCTGGTTGACGATGAGCTTAGAGTCTCCATATGCCTCTAGATAGTTCACCCCCAGCTGCAGAGCCATCTTTAAGCCAATAATGAGTGCGTTGTATTCTGCTATATTGTTTGTACATGGCTCTGTTAATGAGTAACCGTTAGGCAATATGTGTTTATGTGGGGAGATCAGTACAACCCCCACTCTAACAGCAGACCGTCTGGCAGTACCATCAAATAATATCTGCCATGATTGTTCTTTACTAGTTGTATTAACCTTTGACGTCTGTTTAGAGTTGGACCAAATTGGATGGTCCGCTAGGAAATCGGCGATCGTTTGTCCCTTCATTGCCTTTTGAGGAACAAAGTGGATGTCATATGGTGATAGTAGTAATGCCCATTTTGCCAATCGGTCATTTAAACATCCTAGTTTTGTCATCAGGATTTTCAAGAGATTGACCCGTGATATAACATGAATCGTTTGCCCTGAAAGATAGTGTCGCATCTTCTGAATGGCGAACACTAGGGCTAAACATTCTTTTTCAATCGGAGTATACCGATACTCGGCCTCGATTATTGTCCGGCTTAAGTAATAAAGGGTGTGTTCATGGCCGTGCTCATTATACTGAGCAAGTAATGCTCCTAACGCATTATCCATGGCCCTTACATATATGAGGAATGATCGTTCAGGGACAGGTGCTATGAGGACGGGAGGTTTGGTAAGGTATTCTTTAAGATCATCAAATGCCTGTTGGCATGCTTCATCCCATACAAAGGAAACCCCTTTTTTCATGAGTCTGGAAAACGGTTGGTATCATCCTAATAGGTTGGAGATAAAGCGCCGGATATAGGCCAGTTTTCCTTGTAACCCCCTTAATTCTTTAAAATTGCATGGAGTTGGCATCTCGTTAATCGCTTTTACTTTTTCAGGATCAAGGAAGATTCCTTTTGAGATAACTATGAACCCAAGGAATTTCCCACTAGACACCCCCATGATGGACTTAGCGGGATTCATCTTCAAGTGATGTCCTCTTATAAGATTGAAGACTGTTCTCAGATCCCGAAGGTGGTCTTCTTTGTTTTTGCTCTTAACTGCCAAATCATCGACGTAACATTCCACGGTTTTGCGCAGATGTTCTTTGAATATAATGCTTATCGTGCATTGATTGGTGGCACCGGTGTTCTTCAACCCAAAAGGCATTACTGTATAATAGTACACCCCCAGCGGCGTTCTGAAAGCCGTGTGTTTTTCATCGTCCGGGTGCATCTTTATCTGATTGTAGCCTGAGAAGCCATCCATAAAAGACATCCTTTCGTAACCGCAGGTGTTGTCGATCATTACACCGATAATCGGGAGTGGGAATTCATCCTTAGGGCATGCCGCGTTTAGATCCTAAAAATCGATGCATATCCGGATCTTGCCGTTCTTCTTGCGAACTGGTACTATATTAGCCACGCAATCAGGATGTTGCTCTTTACGGATAAATCCTGATTTTATAAGCTTATTGACCTCAGCGACTATTGCCTCCATCAATTCCGGTTGAAAATACCTTTGCTGTTGTTTAACTGGCTTGGCGTCTTGTTTAATATTTAGCCGGTGCATGGCAATCTGAGGATCAAGACCGGGCATGTCTTCATAGCTCCATGTGAACACATCTATGTATTCCCTAACAAGGGATGTAAGTTCCTCTTTTTCTAAAGGAGTTAGTGTGTCGCTTATGAAAATGGGCTTCGGATTCTCTTCCGTTCCCATGTTAACCTGTACTAACTTATCTTCTGTAGGCGGGTCACATTGTTCAAAGCGGACATCCCAAAGAGTATCCATGTGTTTAGCCCAGGAGTCATCTTGAATATCGATCGGTTCCTCGTCGCTTTCTGGTGCGGCTAAAACCATATTTGCTGTTAAAAATTGAAACCAGGCGCCAGTACTTAGATCCGAGTCATGGTCAAACGGGTGTAAATCCTCGTTGGCTGAAGAGCTTTCTTAGTATTCGTATGGTGATGAGGGAGGAGTAGATACATAGCCTAAACCCCTTCTAGTTTTCTGATAATAGTTTGGGCTTTTCCCTCTTGGTCTAAACGATGGTATGAGATTTCGTGGCTCTTTTCCAAAGTTCAATCCTGATTTTTGAGTAAAATTATAACCCATCTTTTCCATCATTCGTCAGGATTTCTGTTCATATAGGTGAAATTGAGGTGATGTTTGTCCATCACTTTCACTACTTTGTCTTTGGTTAGGCGACGTGATCACTTTTCCGAAGACTATGGGTTTTCGCGGCACCTGTCGTGGAGGTACTTCAAAGAAATGACCTCGTCCTTTAATTATGTTTGATTGAGAGAGGAGGGATGACCTGAGTGGCAAATGGTATACCGCCAGAATTTCAAGTTCGGACAGGCCATCCGCTTCGGTGGAAGTACAAGAAGGTTCAGATTCTGTAGCTACAGCAGGCTCGTAGACTAATTTTATATTTTTATTAATAATCCACTCATCCTCTACTATATTGGCTACATTATTATCTAAATTCACTTTAAAATCTATGTGAGGGTTTATCTCATAGTCACTCCCATCATCCTCTTCGGGAGGTTCGTACTCAGTATCCGCCTCGTTGCTGCTTTCGTCGGGTTCTTGAGGCCTTTTGCAGTTATTGTTGGAGACTGATGTGATAAATTACTGCAAGCGCACAGTATCGGTGTAGCGCTGTACAGGTCGTCTCACAGGGATCTAAGGTGTTTTTGCGATTCTTACTTTCTCTATAGTTCTATCGGACTAACCAAAGGTTCTAGGTTGAAGATGAGAGTTATTCTAATTAGCCTAGGATCTAGAATCCACTAGTTTCCAACCATGTATTTACTTCTATTATCTTTTTCTTTCATAAAAATTTGATCTTTTTAGTTTAATCTTTATTTAAAGCGCCCTAAGCATGAGCTATCAAGTGGTGTGGAAGTATAACTCATCAAAGATACTACTTCTCATAAAAACAAACTAATTTTTTAGATAATTCAATGAAAAAGATAAAATCAACAACCCCAAACCCTAATTAAGCATAGGCTATCAAAAAATTTAATTCAAGTATAACCTATCAAAGTCTTAATCTTCGAGTTCTTGTATTTTAATCTTTTTAGAGAAAAATCATGTCTTTATTTATTTTTATTCAAGAAGAAAGACGTTAGAAAGAAATTACATGGTGGATCCTACCTTCATCTACATCCTAGAACTAAACTAATTAGCTACTCATGATTCTAGAAAGCAATTAAATCTAATTTAGAAAGCAAATAAATTTATACTAGAAAGCAATTAAATCTATCTAGAAAGCAAATAAAGATCTCAAAACAATGGCTTACCTCAGGAGCACGGTATTGTGGCCGCCACCCCTTCAGCAAAACCCTAATTTTATTAAATTCAAAATGAGTACAAAACTTCAGGATCCCCTTTAGAATACAAGGATAGGCCAATATATAGGCTTCAGAAATCAAATCCTAATTCTAGCAGAACTGAAAAGTTACAAAATTACAACGAAGCCACAGGAAAAATATCGGCACATGGGGCCTACAGTGGACCGCCAAATAGCGGTGAAAGCAGCTAAATAGCGGCTCAAATGTGAGATAAATTCATGAAAATTTGTCCACGTGCAAACCTTGCCTTATAGGTTTAATATTCCTGACTTTATTCGACTTTGAGTCTCTGCAGCATCACAGTCTCGTAGTCTTGCCCACTTTAGTAACTTTTCGGATTCTAATTTCCGACTCCAACTCTAATTTCATGCCATCTTCTTGTGCGAATCGGTTTACCTGAAAAAGACACTAAAAATACCCGAGTAGCATTTATTTATATACAAGAATAGATAAAGTATGAGAGGAAAAATACAATATATGATATTCATCACACCCTCACACCTATCTTTTACTAGTTCTCGAGCAAAACCTAAACCTAAAAGGAAAAATAAAAATCCTAACTCACTTTCGAAGGAATCGCGATTGCACTTAGCACGTGCAATAAGCCTTTAAATCCCTAGGTTGCCCTAGTGGATGAGTTGTGTCTCGTGAGGGTTTGCAGTGAATATACCCACACAATTCAAGAAGAAAATAGATTAAGGAATAAAGAAAAGAAAAATAAGGACAATTGAAAATTAAGAAAAATAGAAATTTTATACAAAGGAAAGAAAAATCTTTTTTTTATATGATATTTTCATCAATTAATCTCACTAATATACAAACTCAAGAACGTATTTAGATTATCAATTTTCAAATCGAGCATCATATCAGATACACTTATCATTTTAATCAAAAATTTAAATCCTATCTTTCAATACCCACAACAGATAATCCATTGGCTTCTATACATCTACGTGCACGTGTGATAGTCTACTTCGGTTTTGGACTCGAACTCTAACTCACGATTCATCTCCTCTCTCATAACATTTTTTTTCTTTTTTTTCTTTTTTTTTAAGAATATTTCACCTTTCATGCGAATATTCACGCTTGCTTAGGCGCAACATACCCGATTACTCAGTTCATATTCTTTTCTTTTTTTTTTCTTTTTTTTAGAATTTTTTACCTTTCATGCGAATATTCAAGCTTACTTAGGCGCAAAATACCCGATTACTTGGATCATACTCTTTTTTCACTCTTGAGCTTATTGCCTTAATACTAGGTGCACCCCATTATTTTATCACTCTCGAGCCTATTGCCTTAATACCAGGCTCACCCCATTATTTTATTCTCACCTTTTTTTTTCATTTTTTTTCTATTTTTTTAGAGAGAGAAACTTACTCAATCGTTATCATCTTTGTCCTTAACCTAATAAACTATTGTGAAGTGAAAAATAGATGTATACTTGCCTCAAAACTACTGTTAGCAATATTTATTTTTCAGATTTTGATCTTTTTCATAAAATTCAAAGTATATCATCCAATCTACTCTCCTATCCAATTTCAAATCTAAATTTATCCATTTATCTGTAATTAGTTTGGTCTATTGATGAAAAACATAATTTTTCTTTTTAAATTTTTTTTCAGTTTTTTTTTTAATTTTTTAAAATTAGTTCCCTAAAAACTACCCAAAGTGTTAAATAAAGAAACCCAAAAATCTAAAAATAAAAAAAATCTTAAAAATAAAATAAAATCCTAAAAGTAAAAATCTCCTAAAAACTGCTCCCCCACACCTAAACTTGTGTATGCTCTCATACACAAACCAAGTGTGGTAAAACAAAATGTGAAAACTATTATACAAATACTATACAAATAATGAGAGTTGTAAAAGTTACGATCTCAATATCATCACCCTATTAACGCATGAAAAGCGGTTACGACCTCTCGATCGCTTCCCACTTTCATAGTGTGTGCGTTTTAAACGTGAAGTGGATGCATTATTATATCTCATCATCCTCCTACAAGTCACGAAGTTACTTGTCTGTAGCTTATGCCGCCCTCATTTTTTCTTTGTCCACATGTAAGCATTAACAATTGGGTTAAAAAATTCTTTATTATAAACCTGCCAATCATTATTAGTAACAAGCATACATGTAGAAATATTGTGAGGTGAGAAGAGTGCTATAGGATCAAGTGACCGTGCTAGTGGCTCTTCTAACTCACGAAGTAATGCGAGCTCCTCTGCAAACAAATCCTCAAAAGTTTGTTCATAATTCCATGACACACTTGCACAAGTATCATCATATATAAAATCAGTATATATCAATTCTTCTAATAGTATGAGCTCATCTTTGAATATTTGCTCAAATGAGGGTTCATTATCAGTGCAAGAGGTCGAATGAGAGTACAAACCGTGAATCATATTGACCTCAATGAGGGAGCTCGTTGCGTGCTCATCCATATTAAATATGTTCAATGCCACAGTCATATTCCCAAACGATAACTTTATGAGGCCACTCCTACAATCAATTAATGCATTTGATGTTGCAAGGAATGGTCTACCCAAGATAACGGAAATTTGATTCCGTAGATTGGAGATTGGCTCAGTTTCTAAGACAATAAAGTCTATAGGAAAGATAAACTCGCCGACCTTAATGAGCACATCTTCAACCATACCAAGTGGTCTCTTGATCGAACGATCAGCTAGCTGTAATGTGACCTTGGTAGGTTAAAGTTTTTCTAACCCCAGTTGCTGATAAACAGTGTAAGGAAGCAAGTTGACACTTGCCCCTAAATCAAGCAACACCCTATCAAATGTAGTGTTCCCAATAGTGCATGAGATTGTAGGGGAACCTGGATCTTTGTACTTGATAGGCAAGGAGTTAGAGAGGATATGTGATATATTTGCAGCAAGAAAAACTTTCTCAGGAACGTTTCTTGCTCGTTTCTTAGTACACAAATCCTTAAGGAACTTAGCATAAGTAAGAACCTGTTGTATAATGTCTAGGAGTGGAATATTAACCTTCAACTGCTGAAATGTTTCAAGAATCTTTTCTACTTGCGGTGAAGGCTTCCTAAGCCGATTTGGATATGGTGCTTTTGGCTCAGGAAAAGGTTCTTCCAAATGAGTACGTCACGGTGATGGAGGTGATGGAGATGATTGTGGAGAAAAGGATGGAAGAGATAATGTAGCCTGCGAGATAGTAGGAGTGGGATCAGGGGGCATGGCTACATTATTGTCCACTTGCTTGCCAGATCTAAGCGTGTGAATGGCATTACATTGGTGGACATGCGACTGATTGGAGTTTGAAGAACTGGCATTAGGGTTCATTATGGGTTGACTTGGAAAGGTACCCTGGCCACGTTCACTCATCTGACTCGCTAATTGTCCAACTTGCTGCTCTACATTTTTAATAGATTGAGAGTTCACGAGCAGTTGCTGACCTGTATTTTGAATAAAGTCAGCTGACACTTTCATAAGATTTTCCATGTGTGTGTTAAGGTTGGACATATGCGTGTCAAACTTGGAATGAGACTTGAGAAGATTTTCAACGTGCTTCTCAAGTGACTGAAGTCGCTTTTCTTGTTCATTATTAGACCCCTGTTGTGAATGAGAGTGATTTTGTGCAGGTGGTCTATTCTGCTTGTTTCCATAATTTGAAGCGTTTGGGTGTTGGTAGGCACCCACATTTGGTCTTGGGAACTGACCAGTGGCTGGAGACTACATGTTAGGGTTAGGGGCCCCCTGATATTGCCCTTGACCCTATGATAGATTTGGATGATTCCTCCAGCCAGGATTGTATGTAGGAGTGTAAGGATTGTTCATAGGTCCTTGATATAAGGCGTTAGCCTGCTCAAGTGTGGGACCCATTGAATTCATTAATAATGGACACTCCTCCATAACATGATTCGGAGTTCCGCAGTTAAAACATGTGGGAACTTGAATTTGATTTACCTGATCCACCGATGGAGCACTAGGAGTCTCCAATGCTTCAATTCTCCTCATAAGGGCTGCAATCTTAGCTTCGGCAGCTATAGAGCTGTCGACGCTATGGATCCCACCCTTATGTGCAGAAGTTGATAAACTGGACTTCTCAGCGGGACTCTCCCACTGCATAGTCTTTCACGATAGGTCCTCAAGAAAGTCCCATGCTTCATCCTCATTCTTTCTCATGAACTCCCCATGACACATGGACTCAAGAAGAGTTTTGGATGTGTAATCGAGTCCTTCGTACACGATTTGACACAACCGCCACTTTTCTATAGCATGGTGGGGGCACTGAGCTAAAAGGTCTTTAAACCGTTCTAAGTATTTCCAGAAGGGTTCTCCTGGCACTTGACGGAATTGATTGATTTGATTTCGTATCCTTGCCGTCTTATGCGTGGGATAGTACTTTTTAAAAAATACCGTAACGAATTCATTCCAAGTAGTGATTGAATCAGTAGGCATACTGTACAACCACTTCTTGGCATTGTCCTTGAGTGAAAACGGGATGAAGCGGAGCTTAATTGCGTCTTCCGATAAATGCTGCAGTTTAATCATTATGCATACTTCCTAAAATTCACTGATAAAGAGATATGCATATTCTGAATCAGATCCAGTGAATTTAGGAAGCATACTAATGTACTGCGGCTTTAACTCATAATGATTACCCGCTACGTGTGGAAGTTTGATGTATGATGGCAATGATGTACGCAACGGGTAATATCGATCCTGAAGGATCGGGATCGGTTGGTCCATCTTGGTTCCCATGAACAAATCTGATCTCACAAGTCGACCAAATTGATCACGGGTCCAATGTGGCATGAACCAGCGACCGTGAGTGTATGCGTGAATTTCTTAAACTAATACAAGAAGTGAGGTGTAGTGGAGAGATAAAACGGTGGAATGGATATGATCAAATAAAAATGTGATTCCTACTATTTTTAATTCATTTTTTTATATTTTTTTACAGAACTAGGGACACAAAATACAGAACTGAAGAAAATTTTGGACTCTAATTTACTTGGATGGCCACCACATAGCGGTTCTAGCCGCTAAATAGCGGCCAAACCAGAGAGATTTGCTCTCTGGTTTCTGCTACGCAGATATCAGGCTCCTTTGATCCTTTTTATCTTCCTGTATCTGCACTTTATAGTCCCTGCACACTCAACACACACTGTTAACCCGTAAAACGTTAGAAAAAGCAAGAAAAATACTGTCGATCCCCGGCAACGGCGCCAAAAACTTGATGTGATAAATTACTGCAAGCACACAGTGTCGATGTAGCGTTGTACAGATCGTCCTACAGGGATCTAAGATGTTTTTGCGATTCTTACTTTCTCTATAGTTCTATCGGACTAACCAAAAGTTCTAGGTTGAAGACGAGAGTTATTCTAATTAACTTAGGATCTAGAATCCACTAGTTTCCAACAATGTATTTACTTCTATTATCTTTTTCTTTCATAAAAATTTGATCTTTTTAGTTTAATTTTTATTTAAAGTGCCCTAAGCATGAGCTATCAAGTGGTGTGCAAGTATAACTCATCAAAGATACTACTTCTCATAAAAACAAACTAATTTTTTAGATAATTCAATGAAAAAGATAAAATCAACAACCCCAAACCCTAATTAAGCATAGGCTATCAAAAAACTTAATTCAAGTATAACCTATCAAAGTCTTAATCTTCGAGTTCTTGTATTTTAATCTTTTTAGAGAAAAATCATGTCTTTATTTATTTTTATTAAAGAAGAAAGACATTAGAAAGTAATTACATGGTGGATCCTACCTTCATCTAAATCCTAGAGCTAAACTAATTAGCTACTCATGATTCTAGAAAGCAATTAAATCTAATCTAGAAAGCAAATAAATTTATACTAGAAAGCAATTAAATCTATCTAGAAAGCAAATAAAGATCTCAAAACAATGGCTTACCTCTGGAGCACGGTATTGTGGCCACCACCCCTTTAACAAAATCCTAATTTTATTAAATTCAAAACGAGTACAAAACTTCAGGATCCCATTTAGAATACAAGGATAGGCCAATATATAGGCTTCGAAAATCAAACCCTAATTCTAGCAGAACTGAAAAGTTACAAAATTACAACGAAGCCACAGGAAAAATCTCGCCGCATGGGGCCCACATTGGGCCTCCCAATAGCAGTAAAATCCGCTAATTAGCGGCTCAAATTTGAGATAAATTCATGAAAGTTTGTCCACGTGCAACCCTTGTCTTATAGGTTTAATATTCCTGACTGTATTCGACTTTGAGTCTCTGTAGCATCATAGTCTCGTAGTCTTGCCCACTTTAGTAACTTTTCGGACTCTGATTTTCAACTCCAACTCTGATTTCATGCCATCTTCTTGTACGAATCGGTTTACCTGAAAAAGACACTAAAAATACGCGAGTAGTATTTATTTATATACAAGAATAGATAAAATATGAGAGGAAAAATACAATATATGATATACATCAGAGACTTCGTGGGCCGGTTTGTAAAGCATAACATCCGTGAAGTAGTTTTCTAGTCCTTTGAATGGTTGTCCATCTGCAACTAGTGTCCGGACTTCTCTTTGTTCATCGTAATATTTCATGCATTGGTGGAGAGTCGATGGGACTATCATATAGGCGTGTATCCATGGTCTCCCGAGTAAGATATTATAGGACGTGTCTGCGTCTATAACATAGCATGTAACCTCTATTCTCAGATCTCTGATTTGACATCGAAGTCGGATTTTCCCGAGGGGACAGCTATCATTAGCGTTAAACCCGTATATCGTAGTATTTGTTGGTGTCAGACGATGGAGAGAAATCCCCAATAGCTGCATTAGTCTTTTGGGAATGACGCTTAATGCAGAGCCCGGATCGATTTGAATACGGTCTACTTTTGTGGATCCGACATATCCGGTGAAATATAAAGGCCTATTATGCTTTATATTTCTCACCTGCATAGCCTCTGGAGAGAAAGTAATCTACGGGACCCGCCTCCTCACTTGATGACAGCAGGGGCAAGAGTCTTATTCTTCGTCGGCCGGCTTGACAAGCTGAGCTAGAAATGACTCAGAGTCGCCAAGGCCTCTCTTAATGCTTCACGAGTTGATTTTGATAATCGCAGCAACTCGTAAAGCGTGACTCGAGCTGGGATATTTGCTAACTGAGCTATTATATCAAACTTAAATGCAACCTCCTTGACCTCTTCGTCTCTTGCAGGACTTTTCTGAAAATGAAGCCCCTTTTGTTTCACAGGCTTCAGGAGTTCCTCGTATATATTTTTCGGGTCTACTCTGGTGTAGTCTTTGAGGTACGGTTTACCGGATCGAGTGCCGGAAGGGCCCGCCCCATCTTGATGAGTAGCCATAGCTTTGGAATCCTCTTCAGAATCTGTGAAGGCTCCTGAGATTATATATTCTTTTTTTATTTTTGTATAAATAGTATTACTAGTCCGCTTCCTCCTCTGGCTATTTGAGATGGTCCATTGTTCATCCTGTAATAGATCAGGATGGACCCACATGACTTCCCCTCTTCGTGTAGCTACAGGGACAAGTCCTTTCTGTATTTTTTTATGTGGATCATGATTTTTCATGACCAGTTTCCGCTCTGGTATTGGGGTCATCCCCGCAGGGGACTCATGGGTTCTTACCACTGGAATTGCCATATTAGCAGTGACCTTCTTCTGTTCCTCTTTTAGTGTCAATATTCCAGCTTCTATCAATGTTTGGATCCTGTTCTTCAGAGGATAACAATCCCTGGTAGGGTGTCCAACATTCCTGTGGTAGAGATAATAGTTGGGATCATTGGTTTTACCAGCGTCCTCCGATTTTCTATTTTCCGGAAGTTTCAATATTCCCTTCCTAAGGAGCAGATGAAAGAGTGTAGGCGTCTGTTCTGCCTTAAAAGTATAAGTCCTTTCTTATTGGGGCATATTCTGTCTCGTGCCCTTTTGATTTTGGAGTTACGAGTTTGGAGAATTTGTCCTTTGTGGAGTGGCATCTGACGCCACGCTGCTTTCCCCTTGTTCTTATTGTTGTTCTGCGTGTGCGGTCTATTGTTTCCAATATTCCTGGCTCTACGAGATTCTTTAACTCGGCGGATCAAGTCTTCGGCTTACTCTCCTTATTTGAGCAAATCCTTCCAAGTCTTGGATTCTACGGCTCCTATTTTCAAGAGCACGTTGGTCTTGAGATTATGTCGGCACGTTTCCACCAGAGTTTTCTGGACCATTCCGTATTTGTAGTGCACAGACTTCTCCTGCAATCTTTCTATAAAATCCTTTACCGTTTCTTTCTCTCTTTGTTTTGTTGCAAGGAGGGAATGAACCGATATTTCGATATCATTCTCGAAGAAACGTGCAAGAAATTGTTTCTCAACGTCAAACCAGGTATTAATAGTATCTGGGGGCAGCTATATAAACCATGTGAAGGCAGGCCCTCGCAAGGTACTTGTAAATATCTTAGTCATTACGGGGTCATTGCCCATCAAATGCCATGTTTGAGACAAGAAGTAGTAGATATGATGACTGGGTGATCCTTTCCCGTCATATGGCTCCAATTTAAGCAGTTTGTATTTTTCAGGGTATAGGCCAAATCTCAATCAGGCGGGTATGGTTTCGAGACTCCTGATTCCTTCAACTCTTTCTTGCACATCAATTACTCCAGTTGGTTTTATAACTTCTCAATTTTCTCTTCATGATGGTCATGAAAAGAATATTTATCCTCATCCTTATGTGTCGAGTGAGACTTTTCTTCTTTATCTTCTTCATTCATTTTGTTAAACGAAATTTCTTTTTCTTTCTTGGCTTTATCTTCGACAATCTTTTGAGTATTTTCGACCACCTTCAAGAGCATTATTTTAAGATCATCGATCGTCTTTTGCTGCTCTCGGATCATTTGTTCTTGGACTTCTAATCTCTAATCGATATCGTCATATTTATCTGCCATATGTGAGGTCGTTTTCTGTAATCTGGATGACGCCGAAGAACGTGGAGAAGCTATGACCGAATTGTCACTGTCGTCGTCATAAGATCCTTTTACAAGTTTCTTATAATTTCGAGCTGGGATAGCGCCTGACTTAAGCTGGGTAAAATGATAAGTTTCTTCGTCATCTGATTCTAAATCATTATTCCTTTCTATGATTTTCTTCCCCTTTCCGACCATGTTAGAAGTTACGATTCTCCATTCTTTTTCTCGGAGAGTAGTCTTCGTCTTCTTGGCCGGATTTTTGTCCGACTCAGTTAATTGGTCGAACACTGATACCTTGTTCTTGCTGCAGTAACAACTATTTATTACAGCAGACTGCTGTCATAAGTTGCTTGCAATGACAAGTAAGTTCAGATTGAACTTGATTTATGCTTCTTTTCATGATTAGATACTCTCTGATATCAGTGGCCTTAGATATGGAGTCGTGGGGCCCATTCAGCTGTTGAGAGAGTACAGAGGCCCGTTGGAGTTTCTTGAAATCATTAGAGTCAAGTTCTGGTCCATCAGTGCGATGATCAACTCTGATTTTGTATTGAGCTTGATTTATACGGAGCTGAGAGATAGCTTCGCATTTTAAGATCCGGAGCTGAGAAGTAGCTTCACAACTCTGATTTTGTATTGAGCTTGATTTATACGGAGCTGAGAGATAGCTTCGCATTTTAAGATCCGGAGCTGAGAAGTAGCTTCACGTTTGGATACGCGGAGCTGAAAATTAGCTTCGCGTTTGATTACGCGGGGCTGAAAATTAGACTCGCGTTTTGATACGTTAGTCTCGCATTTTATGCTGGCTTGACGTTTTTGCAGAAGTTTCTCTTCTGGAATATTAGCCTCGCGTGGAAGGAAATTCTTGCACGCTAGCTTATTCTTGCGATTCATGCAAGTCATAACTTTGCGTTTAGCGCGATTTTTGCGATTAACGCAAGTTTGCCAATCATCTTTGCGATTTACGCGAAGGTAAGGAGTCTTGCAATTAACGCAAGTCTTACTGGCTTCGCGTTCATCTCTAAACTCAGTATTAGCCTAACGCGGAAAATCACCATCACATAATGGCTTTAAGAAAAGTTTATCCTCGTGATTCACGCGAGTGTGAGAAATCTTGTGATTAACGCAAGTCTTGCTGGCTTCGCGTTCATCGCTAAGCTTAGTATTAGCCCTGCGTGGAGAATCACATGTTTATTCTCGCGATTTACGCGAGTGTCAGAAATCTTGCAATTAACGCAAGTCTTACTGGTTTCGCGTTCATCGTTAAGCTCAATATTAGCCTCTCGCGGAGAATCACCATCACATGTCAGCTTTAAGGGAATTTTATCCTCGCGATTAACGCGAGCTTCTCTGGTTTTAAGTCCAGATAAAATAGCCTCGCATAGAGAATCACATACTGGCTTGTTCTTGCGATTAACGCAAGTTGCAGCTTCGCGTTTATCGCGATATTGGCTGGTCTTGCAATTAACATGAGCCAGTTTGCAAGGGACTGTAGCCTCGCGTTCTGATGCAAAGTTAGCATCGCGTTCAACGCGGGTTTTGAGGGCCTTTCGCCTAGCTCTTCGATTTCTATTTCGGAGTTGGGTTCTGGTCAATCCAGTTTCTGAACTTTCTTTGGCAGTAAAGAGCCTATCCTCTGCTAGGGTTTCCTGCCCAAACTTCGGTTCTATGGCCGCGGTCTCCAAGGGTCCCCGATTAATGGTGGATTCTCAATTACCCGATTCTCGGGTATTGGAGCGCACGCAACGATAGCACCACGTTTCGGTTAGGTTACCCGACTATGAGGAGAGATACTCCTCGTACTTCTTTTGGTCAATCTCCACGACGAACATGTTAACGTCGGATCCGATCCTCTCGACGTCAGATTGCGCCACGATCTCTTCTTTAGTGAAAAAGACTTCTCCCACTGTGGTCGTCAGTTTGTTTGTAGCAAAATTATTGCTTTCTACCATTAAATTCAACTTAGATTACAATGAAAGTGAATAAGAAAAGAACAAACGAGAGGATTTATAATCATCGCTCTTTTTTACAAAATATCGTGTGATTTCGTAGCGATGTGATCTATCAAGTAGCTCTTTTTGATGATGATCTTCTTGCTTGATGAAGATGACGGCCAACTTGATCTTTCTCTGCTGATCTTGATATGTTTAAGGCTCTTACGTGTAAATTGAACTTCTTTAATGCTCAAAAAAATCTCTAGGGCTTCCTTAAAAGGGTATTTATAGGCTTAGGCCAATATGAGAGTTTCTATTTAAATAGAATTTGTATTCATCAAGAATTCTAATCAAATATCTTAGTTTTGATTTCAATATCTTTATTTAGAGTTCTGATTGGATTTAATTTGGGTATTGGATAAGCCCAAATCTTAATCATAATCAATTTATAATTCTGGTTATCTGCTCACGCGGAGCTAATCGCATCAAAACACGGAGCTAAAAAATCAGAATGCAGAGCTATTGATTAGCTCCGCGTTTACTCAAACGCGAGGCTAAATAACCAGGCGCGGAGCTGTTAGCTCCGTGTCCTCTGTGAAAAACTTCTTTTGCCTAGAAATTTTCACTACCAACAAGGTTAAAATTTTATACAGTCGTAGAAAAACTCAATTATACTCAATTATTCTTCCAACGAATTTTAAATAAGTTTAATTGAAGTTTAAGAGTAAAAGTTATGGTTGTTTTATAATGAACCTTTTGCTACTGACCTAGTAAAACAGTAAAGAAATTTTTTATATTTGATTTGACCATGATAAAATTTAAATTAGGGCATAAGATTTAAAAAATTGTAGATAATTCAATTAGCTTCCCAATTAAACTTGAATAAACTCAATTGAAGTTATAAAACAAAAGTTATGGTTATTTTACTGTGGACTTGCTCTGCTGAGCTGTTGACTGGTACAACAGCCATGATGCAACGCTCAAGTTATTTTTGGTCTAAATGGATAAATTAGGATTTGCTGTACTTGGAAGAATTGTTTAATGAAATATTTTTTCTAATGACACTTTAATAAGGTCAATCTGAGTTAAAATGCAAAAGTTATATAAGTTCTAAAATGAACTGTTGTGTATATATGAACAACGATATGTTTCGTGCATATATAACATGCCCGGGATGACACATACTATGAAACTCAAGATAAATGCAAATTTGAGTGTATATAATCTTGAAAAAGGTTTGATTATGACTCTGATATCATATATTAGGTGATTGTCTCAAAAATCACAAATTTAAAGGATTTGAGAGTGTATTTTTACCTCTTTTTGAACCAAAATCAGAAAAGAACCAATATCGATGTGATTATCCATCAAAAGTTAAGAAATCTCCCAAGAATTACATTAAGGAAGAAGCATAGATGCTGAAGAAAATTTTTCCATATTAGAGGAGAAGTGTAGAATTTATTTGAAAAAGAAAAACTCAAGAAAAAGGCTCATGTAGTAATTTTGTGGATTTTCAGCCCACTCTCAAGCTGAAAATTTGAGAAGAAATTAGGGTTGGAGATTTGACAAGAGAATGAAGAGGAACCCAAGAGGAAGAAGCTTGAGTTTTCACAGATTTTTCTGAATTTATTTGTTGAGTTAAACTGCTACTGGAAGATGATTATTCTGCTATGTTAAAAACGCATAAACTTCATCTTAATTATAAATTTGGCATTGGATCAAATTCAATCCAAAATTGGTCAAGGATGGCTGTTGAGCTGCCAAAGATAAATTTGAAGTTGGGAGGAGGTTAAAATTAAAAATTTTAATTTAAATTGATTATTTTAATCAGTTGTCTGAAATCAGTCGATTTAGAATAATTTAAGAAAAATATAAAATAATAAAATAAGAGGTTCCCACTTTGCATAATTTGAAATTGAAAACTGTATTAAAAAATATAACTCAATTTACTCAGTATGTGCCAATATCGGTGTCCGAGCTCTCGATCTGATACAAATGATACGAAATAAACCGATATAAGAGCTTAGGGATTAGGAGCATTACAACACCCGTATTGCTTTTGCTCCCTAAACCTAGATGAATGAAGAAGGTGCTTGTGTGAAAGAGAAAAAATGATCTCTCTAAATGAGAGATGAAGTGATTGATCTTTCTCTCTTAATCTTTGCTATTTCTCACCTAATTTTGCTTTCTAATGAATCAAAATAAACTTGGTTGAGTGGAGAATGCTGCAAAAAGAAAAAAAATAATAATTAGTTCACGTTAGGGTTTGCAATTTTTGACATTTTCAAAAAAAAGTTTCCAAATAAATGCTGGAGGTAGAATGGAGTGTGAAATCATTATGTAATTTTTGGAATACTTTTTGAATGAGTATATTGCAAGATAGAAATTGTTAAAAATATCGATGAGTAATCAATATTTTCGTCACAAATTTGACTTTCTCAAAGAAATACTATAAAATCACAATAAATCTAGCAAAAAAGAAAAATGGTAACATCAAAATCAGAACCTTATTTGAAATTTTAAAATTTAAGATAGGTCTATTAAAAGTCAAATGAACATCAATGAGCTCCGAATAACCCAACTTTGGTATGATCAATAAAGTTAAACAAATATAAACACACAAGATAAAACTAATACATTCTGTATCAAAGCATTCTCAACACACTAGCCCCTGGGTTGATGGATCAATACAGAGTATACTGACTCAAAGAGCTAACGGGTTATGAGTGTTATATCCATAATTCTTTTGGTGCCTCCGGTGTATATCAACATGTACTTTCATGCCCTATTAGGACCAAGGTTTGTAATTCGTCCCTCCTTTATTCTATTCTCCAACATTATCAGAGTGGATTATGCCAACTCACTCCCAACTCAACGAGTACAGATTTATCTTTCTATGTCCTTGCATTTTTTTTCTACAGCCTTGTGACCACTAAACTTTTTGACTTCCTCTATGATTAAAAATAAACTAGGGATTATAGTTTTTGGGTGCTCTTTACGGGTTAGATAAAAAGAAAATAATTCGTCAAGTACTCTTCCAAATAACAAGTTATGAGGGGAAAGTCTGTCTATGTTTGAATCCTAGAGATTGGTCTAGACAAAACCTAACTTGTTGGCATGATCATCGTAAGAGCATGGGCCACTCGCTAGTCTTGAACCATTTTCAATTGAATTGGGCCAAGCAACTGTTATAGTTTCTAGTGTATTGGTAAAAAGTTGACTACCTTACTGAGAAGTCTTCGCTAGTTGTTGCAGGTATAAGCGATGACGGGTGTGTTAAGTTAGTTCATATGTGAGTATAGTCTCACATCGGATAGAACAAAAAAAGTTTATGGTTTAAATACAAAGTTAGGGTCTTAACCTAATGACTTAATTTATTGGGTCAAACTGATTTTCAGATTTGTCTTTAGGCCCATCATGATGCCTAAGGGAGAGTGAAGTCGGAAGTGAAGCCGATGTTTAAAATCCGAATTGGTCGAGTTAATTTTGGGTTTGATTTCCCACATATCAGCCGATATTTGAAGCCCGAATTGGTCGAGTTAATTTTGGGTTTGATTTCCCACATATCAGCCGATATTTGAAGCCCGAATTGGTCGAGTTAAGTTAATTTTGAGTTACCAAATTTAAGTTGGTATACTCACAATGAAGGGTAGATTGTTAAGTTAGTTCATATATGAGTATAGTCGCACATCGGATAGGACAAAAAAAGTTTATGGGTTTAAATATAAAGTTGGGGTTTGAGCTAATGGCTTAAGTTTTTGCGTCAAACTGGTTCTCAGTTTTATGTTTAGGCCTATCATGCTCTCCGTTGGACCCGACATTCTCCCCAACAGGGTGAAAGTAAGTGTCTATCTATTTTTTTTTTTTTTCTCTTTTGATATCAAATTGCTAATATTTGATTCTTTGTCAATTTTTTACTAAATTTGACAATATTAAAGCCATGTCGGCCGTAAGGTAGAGCTGCAGTGTTCGTAGAGCTCTTCGCCAAGAAGGTGTGCTTGGGGACTGAGAAGAAAGCCAAGGCTTTATGGGCAACCTCAAAGACGAGGGCATTGAGAAGAGGAAGGTGGCTTCCTCAATTTTTACAATGCCCAAAGGTGAAGAAGGCCTCATCTAGCATGGCCAATTTGGTCTGTCTCAACGATGAGGCAGACACTCAGGTGGAGCCGAGGCATGGGAAGGGTTAGTTGCCATCCCACATGGGATGGGTGCCACGGCTCCCCTCGTCAGATCAAGAGATCCATGGTTCCTCCCATCATCGAGATCCCCACATCAGAGGGAAAGGAAACTAAGTCTGAGTCGTCGTCACCCGACACCCTAACGATCAAGAAGAATGGGAAGGTATACATCCATTGACGACTTCAGAGGTAGACTATGATGGCAACTTTCTCGTCCCTCCACAACGATTCAAGAGAGATGTTTCTATCTTCCTCACCGAGAGGCTGGTGCAGACTGCGAGCAAGAATGCCATCCTCCCTCGCAACGCCACCTTTATGAGAGGAGAGGATGTCTTGAGGCGCCTTCAGGTATTGGAGGTGAACACCATGCAAAAGAAATTGACCGTGTATATATTTCCTCCACTTCGACTCACTGCCCTTGCTTTTGCCTAGAGGGAGCTGCAGAAGGAGAATGAAACCATGGTTGAGAAGGTGATGCATCTTGAAGCCCTACCCGATCAAGAAGAGAAGAAGGCTGAGAAGGCGCAACAAGCTGCATATGTCGCCTAACTGTCTACATTCTCTTTACCTTGAAGCAGGAAATATATAGCCCTTGTTGGAACAGAAGGTTTCGGTCGAGGCCAACCTACTCCAAGCCCAAAGGAAAAATCTGATGGCTGATATAAAGGCGGCCTCCAAGGGCTAGCAAAATTCAAGTCGAATGCCCTTTGAGAGGAGGTATATAATCCACGACTGCAAGGGGAGGGAGCTATCAATTTTTGAAGGATACAATGGATTTTTTTGCAACGGGCCAAGACGATCGAATCGTCGTCAAGTCCATGTCCTATACTCCAACAAACGAGCGCAGGCCAATCATAAGTGCACGCCTACTTGGAAGATGAAGGTCCGAGAGCCTACGAATCCAGACGTTTCAGAGGACGAGGTGGAGGATGAAATCAACGTGACAAAGGCTGACCACGATGCTTCATTAATCCATCAAGGTGGCATTGAGGCGTAAGTAGTCCTTTATAAACAATTAATGTATCTCATTTTTCTTTCTTTTCAATATGAGTCCAACAAGTCTCCAACCTTGTATCTTGTCTTTTATCAATGAAATTAATCGTCCTTTGACTCTGTATATTTACTTTTGATTTTTATTGGACCAATGTGCATTTCGTCCTTATAATTAACATTAGTTTCTTAATTTCAAACTTATAAGTGACGAGGATATAAGCATACAGCCAAGTACACGAATAACAATCTATACTCATATCGCCGATGATTAGGAGTTTTAGGGCATCTTATCGAGCCAACGTATTCCAAGACCATGACCGAAGTCAAGGTTCTGCGGGTATATCGCCGAGTAGAGTTAATTAAATAGACATTATCTAACTAATTAAATGGGTAGTTCGCTAAGAAAGGGCAATTCGCCAATAATGGGCATATTGCAGATTAGGGCATTTTGCCAATGACTACAGTCGCACGTGAAACAATACAATGATAACTCAAGGCAACTTTTATTCTAAGATTTTCCCAACAGGACATAGTAGCTGCATTATCTGTACAGTGATTATAGTTAGAATTTGTATGAGTGTTCAACGTTCCAGGTATTGTGGCTATGTCGCTTACTCCAGTTCTTGAAGTTGTTAAGCCCAAAGTCATGATGGTGCCCCACTTTTTACATGCTTCTGAAAAACGGAATGCATTGTAAAAGATAAACTTCACGGGTACAAGACTTTAAAACGAGTACCACAATCATATGAATATAAAGCACGCTGATAACTAAAGATGAAATCATATATATATATATATATATATATATATATATATATATATAGAAAGTAGGAAATTCACCGGTAGTGAAGAGAGTTCCTTCACTGTCGCTTAGTTAGCTCAATAAAATTATTACACGTGGCTCCACTCAAAGGGCGGTTAAGAGAGTTGCGCCATGTGTAATAATTTTATTGAACCAGCTAAACCGTGGTGAAGGAACTCCCTTTACCGCCGGTGAATTTTCTGTTTTCTCATATATATATATATATATATATATATATATATATATATATATATATATATATATATATATATATATATATATATATATATATATATATATATATATATATATATATATATATATATATATATATACATACATGTGTGTGTGTGTTGGGGGGGGGGGGGGGTTTCAGGCTGAACGATTATGAGCCAATAAATGAAAGAACCTATGTGAAGCTGTAAAGAACAAATAAGCTGAGACCTTGTGATTGTTGGATAATCTTGTTGCATTGCCTCAGCGTTTTTAGATAAGAAGATTAGTTCAGTTTGGTTTTGAATTAGTCAAGATAAGAAGATTAGTTCAGTTTGTTTTTGAATTAGTCAAGATAAGAAGAATAGTTCAGTTTGTTATTTGAATTAGTGATCCGCTTGGATCGTTTTTTTTTTGTACTCCCTATATATATAGATGAAATAATCAAGAAGTAGTTCTAAGCCCTCCTCTAAAGAAAAATCTTCTTCTATTTCTTTTTTTTTTCTCTACATTTGGTATAAGAGCTCGTGTTGTATGCCAAAAATTATGCCGCGAAGCATCATCACCAGCGGAAATGACGGGGCTGCCTCGGGTGCGCTGGAGAAGGAAAGCACCGGCGTCTCCCTCCACTACCCGATGCTGACGAATACGAACTACGCAACCTGGGCTATAAAGATGCGCGTGTACCTACAAGCACAAGGTGTGTGGGACACCATCCAGCCCGGGACCAACGTGGAGACAAGGAAGGACAAGATGGCACTCGCCGCCATCCATGAAGCTATCCCCGAGGAAAACCTTCTTCTCATAGCAGAGAAGGAGACGGCAAAGGAGGCTTGGGAGACGCTCAAGACAAAGTACGTGGATGCTGATCAAGTGAAGCAGGCGAAGCTCCAAACTCTAAAAAGTGAGTTTGAAACCCTCCGCATGAAAGAAGCGGAGACAATAGATGACTTCACCGGGAGGCTGACAGCCATAGTCAGCAAGTCCGCCGGCCTCGGCGGCAAGATCGAAGAAAGCACCGCCGTCAGGAAGTTCTTGGTCGCCGTTCCCAACAAATTCCTACCCATTGTCACATCAATCGAGCAGTTTGCCGATCTGACGACGATGACATTGGAGGAGGTGATTGGTCGCCTCAAGACTTTCGAGGAAAGAATTAGTGGCGCCGATGGCAAGGACGATGAACATCTTCTACTCACGAAGGCGGAATGGAAGGCTCGCTGGAAGCAGTCCGATGAGGGTTCATCATCGAACGTGTCAAAGGGGCGCGGCAAAGGAGCCGGGCGCGGCCAGGGGCGCGGTTCTGGACATGGCCGCGGCACTTGGCCTGGAGAGGAGAACCGTAATGAAGAGCAAGGTGAGGAGAAGAAGAATTCGACCGGATGAAGGTCAAGTGCTTCAACTGCGGCATTCTCGGGCACTACGCAAGAGAGTGCCGCAAGCCGCGGAAAGAGCGCAAGGAGTAGATGAATCTTACGCAGGCTCAGGACGATGAGCCCACGTTGCTGATAACGCAGGTCTACGCGCTCACGGAAGCCCCGACCGTTGACATCATGCACAACGAGGTTCACGCGCGAGTGCACCTTAGCCAGGAGAAAGAGTACCACGACGACATCTAGTACTTGGACACCAGGGCTAGCAACCACATGTCTGGGTGCAAGGCGAGCTTTGCCGAACTGGACTCCAACATAAAGGGCTCGGTGAAGTTTGGAAACGGCTCCGTCATCGATATTTGTGGACGCAGAACGGTGCTTTTCACTTGTCACAACGGTGAGCACCGTGCGCTGACGGACGTCTACTACATCCCAAGGCTCCGCAGCAACATAGTGAGTCTTGGGCAGCTCGACGAACACGGCTACCAGACGCTCATCGAGGACGGTATGCTGTGGATCCGCGACCAGCAACGGCAGCTGCTTGCCAAGGTAAAAAGGATCAAGAACCGCTTGTATGTGCTTAACCTTGATTTATCACAGCCTGTGTGCTTGGCAACAAGATGCAGTGAAGATGCGTGGCCGTGGCACGCGCGCTACGGACACCTGAATTTTCATGCCCTCCGTAGGCTGGCGCAACATGGCATGGTTCGTGGGCTGCCACAGATTGATCAGGTGGACCAAATCTGCTGCCTTGTGGGCAAGCAACGGCGGACTCCGTTCCCGCAGGAGGCGAACTATCGCTCGGAGAACATGCTGGACCTGGTACACGGCAACTTGTGCGGGCCTATCACGCCAGCCACACCAGGAGGCAAGAAGTATTTCTTGCTCTTGGTGGATGATCTCAGCTGCTACATGTGGCTGACACTCTTGGAGTCTAGGGACAAGGCAGTGGCAGCCATCAAGCAGTTCCAGGCGGGAGTTGAGCTGGAAGCTGGCCGCAAGTTGAGGGCCCTCCGCACCGATCGCGGCGGCGAGTTCACGTCAGCGGAGTTCGGCAATTACTGCGCAGACCATGGCATCGAGGAGCAGAACGGCGTCGTTGAGCGGCAAAACCAGACGGTGGTCGCAATGGCCAGGAGCCTGCTCAAGTCCAAGGGGATGCCAGGAAGGTTTTGGGGTGAGACTGTCACAATGGCAGTACATATCCTCAACCGCACGCCAACCCGCAGCGTTGACGGCAAGACGCCTTACGAGGCGTGGTACGGGAGACGTCCGAACATACACTACTTTCGTACATTTGGGTGTGTTGGACACGTGAAGGTGGTGAAACCAAACGTAAAGAAGCTGGATGACAGAAGCACGCCCATGGTGCTCATTGGCTACGAGTCCGGCTCCAAAGCCTATTGGATGTATGATCTGGTCGGTAGAAGGGTACATGTGACCCGGGACGTCGTATTCGACGAGGAGGCGAAATGGGAGTGGGGTGCGTCAGGGGGGTGACGAGGAGAGGACTGCTCCTAGTGAGATATTCACCGTAGAGTATACTTTCCGTTCTGTCACAGATGATGGTCGTGACGACATGCCGACACATGGGAGTGGCGAAGTGTCAGTACCTGCTTCGCCGAGTCACGCGCCTGACAACGGGCCGCTGACGTTTTCTCCAAGCGCGCCCACACCGATGGCAACCCCAGCTGCACCCGGTGGCGTGGAATTTGCAACCCCGCCAAGCAATGCTTCGCCCACCTCGGATGGTGCAGTGTCTCGGTACCGCACATTGACGAACATCTACCGGAACACATCCGAGGATGAGCACGAGTACAGCGGGCTGTATCTCATAGCAGCCGAAGAACCTGGGAATTTTGTAGAAGCCGCAAGTGCTGGCGGCAAGCGATGCAAGAGGAGATAAAATCCATCGAGAAAAATGAGACTTGGCATCTCACCGATCTGCCGAGCGGGTGTCGACCCATAGGCCTGAAATGGGTCTACAAGATCAAGAAGGACTCGCATGGTGCTGTGGTGAAGCACAAGGCACGGCTCGTCGCGAAAGGGTACGTGCAACGGCAGGGCGTGGATTTTGAGGAAGTGCTTGCTCCGGTTGCTCGTCTCGAAACGGTGCGGCTGCTCATAGCATTGGCAGCACATGAAGGTTGGGAAGTACATCACATGGATGTCAAATCGGCATTTCTCAACGGTGATCTTGAAGAGGAGGTCTACGTAACCAAGCCGCCCGGTTTCGTGGACGAGGACAATGAGCAGAAGGTGTTGAAGCTCAAGAAAGCGCTCTATGGCCTGCGCCAAGCACCTAGAGCATGGAACTCGAAGCTTGACAGCAGTCTTATGTCACTCGGGTTTGAGAGGTGTCCATCGGAGCAGGCTGTGTACAAAAGAGGTATTGGCTCATCAAGTTTGCTTGTGGGTGTGTACGTTGATGATCTTATTATCACAGGACCACACCCGCAAGAAATCAGCAAGTTCAAGGAGGAGATGAAGAAATTATTCAGCATGAGCGACCTGGGTTTGTTGAGCTACTACCTGGGCATAGAGGTGCAACAGACCGGCGATGGTATCACTCTGAACCAGTCGGCCTACGCACTAAAGATCCTGGAGAAGTGTGGCATGGACGGCTGCAACCCGTGCCAAGTTCCCATGGAAGCAAGGCTCAAGTTGAGCAAGAAGAGCACCAGTCCTCCTACTGATGCCACGTTCTATAGAAGTGTCATGGGGAGCCTGAGATACCTGGTGCATACGCGACCGGATATTGCCTACTCGGTAGGGTACGTAAGTCGTTTTATGGAGGCTCCAACCACTGAGCACCTAGCAGCCGTGAAATATATTCTGCGGTACATCTGTGGTACTCACAATATGGGCTGCTACTATGAAAGGAGGAGAGAAGAAGGGCCACACTTGATCGGGTATAGCGACAGCGACATGGCAGGAGATGTAGATGACCGCAAAAGCACAACGGGTGTGCTGTATCTGCTCGGGAAGAGCCTTATCAGTTGGCAATCTCAGAAGCAGAAGGTGGTGGCACTGTCGTCCTGATAGGCGGAGTATATTGCTGCCACAACGGCGGCATGCTAAGGAATTTGGGTAGGGCGCCTATTCGGTGATTTAACAAAGAAGGAGCGCAGCAGCGTCACACTCAGAGTGGACAACAAATCAGCTATATCCTTATGCAAGAACCCTGTTTTCCATGATCGAAGCAAGCACATCGATACCCGCTATCATTTCATGAGGGAGTGTGTTGAAGAAGGAAAGATTGCGGTTGAGTACATTAGCTCAGATGATCAGCTTGCCGACATCCTAACGAAGCCTCTCGGGCGCATCAAGTTCCTGGAGATGCGCAAGAAGATTGGGTTGATTGAAGTCAAGAAAGTGCAACAAGATTAGGGAGTGATTGTTGGATAATCTTGTTGCATTGCCTCAGCATTTTTAGATAAGAAGATTAGTTCAGTTTGGTTTTGAATTAGTCAAGATAAGAAGATTAGTTCAGTTTGGTTTTGAATTAGTCAAGATAAGAAGATTAATTCAGTTTGTTTTTTAATTAGTTAAGATAAGAAGATTAGTTCAGTTTGTTATTTGAATTAGTGATCTGCTTGGATCGTTTTTTTTTTTGTACTCCCTATATATATAGATGAAATAATCAAGAGATAGTTCTAAGCCCTCTTCTAAAGAAAAATCTTCTTCTATTTCTGTTTTTTTTTCTCTACAGTGATATGATTAATGTGATGCTTATTACAACATATGCACAAAGTACATTGATTGGTAATATGACTTAAGGTACTTGACGCAGACCGACAATATTTGAACCTTGTATTTGGCACGTTCATGACACTTTGCATGTATACAAGATATAATACCTGGCATAACATAACATGATTAAACAAAGATGGTGCTCGATTGATAGGACACATGAAGTATGATATATGTCCCTTAATCCAGTACATGATATGAATGAATTCTTGAAATACTATATATATGCTTGGCATGATCATTCATTTAAATATGAAGATAATATTTAATATGAAATATCTTGATTACATAGAAAGAGTATTCTTGAGATACATGTGAACATGATCCTGAATTAAATTATTTTTTGGATTCCAGTTCTTAGTAATGAACATGTACATGGTTCAGTTTGACATGCCATGATATTTCCAATGGTTCATGTTTATCGTGTATCACTTACGCGGGGCTGGGCAAACTACATGATGGACAAAAATCATGTTGTATAAGATTCTAGTTGATTGCCCTAGTTTGGTATTAAGAATTTAAACTGCAGCAATACCGTGTAATATTGAGACACAGTTCGATAATTAAATTTCCATAATAGACGAGATTTGACTAGCAGTACTTAACGGTGCATCATAACTTAGCATCATAAATTCTGATCGGATTTGGAATATGCACATATACAAGTGGGTAACAGTGCACATCCTCATTTAGTTTCAATAATTAACTTGGATAATGACTATATCTATATATATATATTCATTGTACGATTCCTTTTACAAAACTTGCATGCTATTCAAGTACGACTTGTTCATGGCTACCTGACGTTGTACATGATCTAGAGTGACACATTTGATACCAACATTGTGTATTCACCATATTCTTGTACTGCAATTGTAAAACCTTCTCTCTTACTTGTGGTATTTGTCGGATTTAATCCATTGGGTTCCAAATTTTTGACTGCAAAAGTAGATGGATTACTCAACATCTATTACTAAGTATGTTGTATTTGAGCATATAGCTTATCACAATGAGCGTTATCTAGAACTTATATCAGCTGAGCCGTAGGAGCAGGGTCTGACCAAACCGATCGAGATACGCTTGAGTTGATTGAGCTGATCCGGAGTCCCTATCCAGTTAGGTTCATTCCAGCCCTTCTCTAGACCTTGGACCTATGCAAGGATAAGCGGTATGTGATCACTGCACCTACATTAGGGCCGTATTGATGGAGACCAAGGAGGAGAGCCGAACTCTGTTCTCGAAGGTGAGACGCCAGTGAGCCAGCTATTAGCCCAGTCTTACTTTGGCTATTACCATTACTGTACTCCATAATCGAAGCTATATTCTATTCTTATTAGTGGAACTATTACCATTTCTTTATCTTGTATAAACTTTATGTTAATGGACAATACAATATTTTTATGCATTTATTCGTATGGTAGATATTTATATTATTTATTGTTACTAACTCGACTCTAGGTTCAAATTATGATTGCAATTTTAGACTCATTTATGCCATCTTTATTTCTTAGAGCGTACCCATCGGTAACACACTATAGTTTTTAAATAGCTGAAAAATGGAGCACTACATGTACCATCGTATTTCTTACCCAGGTTTGGAAGTTTGAATTAGAACTACCCCAACAAGCTTGTTTTGCAATGTGGCTCACAATCTTGTGGTTGTTCCATCCCTTCTGGTGGTGGCAGGTTGCCTTGTTTTCTGTAGCCTCCAGAGTGTCCTAGTCGGTACTCTTGCAGATGGCGGGAATTGCATTCCATCCATATTGTTTTGAGTCGTAGGGTTACGATCCAGTTAGTGAGTTCTTGAAACTTGACACGAGTAATTAGAGTATTTGGACTTTCAGATTCACATAGTGTGTGAGTTGTTACTCCAAAGGAGGAACTGTTTAGCTTGAGTGGTTTTAGACTATATTGTAGATATAATTTGATACAAATTGCTATTTATTTTTCACAAACGGTGCCAAATATTTGTGTTGATATTTGCCTAAGCTCGACTTGGATTGTTAAGGCAATTCAGACTAACAATTACGCATGAATAACCGGAGAAATGGAATAAATGAGAAAGTAATTTGGAGAATAGATACATAAAGGTTTAACGATTTAGTTAGGATAACCTTGAACTTACAATCTCTATTAGAAAGTGGTCATTCGGCGTGTATCTTATTAGATAAATAAGACTTAAAATCTATTTAAATATCTCTTAGTGTTACATGTAATTGATTCTCCTCCAAATAGAAGCAATCGTTTTTTTTTTCTTATAAAGAGAGGGGTATTTATGATTGAAGATCCCCTAAGATGGTTATGATCCTCGAGTTTTTGTAGTCTAATAGCATCCTTGTTAGTGGATAGATTTTGTAACTATGTTGTTAGTGATATGATAATGGTTTTACTTGGTTGGAGATTTTGCATATTTGATAGAGATTAAATCTTCAAACCAAATTTGACTTTCATATAATGATACCCGTCAATCTTGTTAATCACATATTGGGCCTTCAATCTATTGGGCTTATATACTTACTGAGTTTTCATCTTGGTCTTGGAGTGTGCAGTTTATGTACTAACACTATATATATATATATATATATATATATATATATATATATATATATATATATATATATATATATATATATATATATATGGAATTACTGTAAGTAAGCCGTCAGCTCAGAAAAAGTTACGTGAACTAGCATCAAAACTATAACGATCAAATAATTTTTCTTTAATTTTTTTTATATTTATTATTTCTACCTTCTTAACTTCATTTGGATTAAATTTTATAAAGTTTGAAACTCACTTAACCTTCCATCAAGTGCATATAAATATTTTATTCATTGAAACCGTTAATTTTGTGTTAACTTGATGGTGGACCAAATCAAAACTAAAACCTAAGAAATTTGGTATGAGTAAACCCTACGGGGTCGAAATCATAATCCAAAAGTAAATTTTAAGAAAATATTATTGGAAATAGTGAAAATAAACTACAGCTTAGATAACTTGCATAAACTGTCAGCTCATTTCCATTTCAATCTCTCTCTCTCTCTCTCTCTCTCTCTCTCTCTCTCTCTCTCTCTCTCTCTCTCTCTATATATATATATATATATATATATATATATATATATATATATATATATATATATATATATATATATATATATATATATATATATATCATTAGTACTTTCATTTTAATCTCAAAGCCAAACATACTTAATTATTTTGTTATTAGTATAACAATTATCAATAAACTTTTTGGCAAATCATTTCAAAATTGAATACAAATAAGTTTTTTATGCGTCCAAAATTGATTTATATTGATATTAGATTCCCAAGACTAAATACTTTGAAATTAGACCTCTAAATCTGCTTACACTATTTTTTTTTTTTTTTAAATTTTACCCCCAAATTGTTTAAGTTATTTGGGAACTGGACTCTCGTTGCAAAATCCTCAGGGAATTAGGACTCTAATTTTAAAATACAAAGAATTTGGGATCTAATACTAAAACATGCCAAATAAGGGGTCTAATATAGAAAACCCATCAAAAAAAAAAAATGAAATAGTTTGATCAAGAAAGAGAAAATTGGATAGTGATCCATTTCGTTAATAAAGTTCTACCCTAAAATGTACCACTACATCCCCGGGAAAGACTTGGCTCCGTTGGTACTTAGCCTACACCCACTATAACTCCCCATACATGGACCATCTTTAATTGAAATAATTTTTCTCTCCAAAATGCTAACTAGAGTTTAAGATAGCCTTTATAAATTATATTAATTTATATCTCATATCCAAGGTGGGACTACTAGGTGGGAGTGCCACAATTATCATGGAATTTGATGATGATTCTATGTTTGATTAGCTTAGGCATCTTGCGAGTATTTTTTTTTTTTTTTTTTTTTAAGCTATAATGGTGGGCTATAAGCTCCTCCGTGCCTCCTGTCTGACCGGTTTACATCTCGATCCTTCCTCTGCTCTGTCCATTGCAATATCTGACCACCATAAAAATATCACCCTGAATCAAAAGATATAATAGAATAAATTTTATATCTTAAAATTTTTCTATTTCTTTCTAATTACACATTCCATTTATAACACCTATAGTAATCCTAAGATCGATTCCCTTCCCCTCCTTATTCCTGTGTATGTATTTATCATTCCATATTGTGTAGATGTCTGACGATGTCTAATAATCTGAAACTAGAATATCACTCGTAGAAAAGTATTGCCAGATCTTATTTATAAATGTACTTTTTATAAAAATATGTTGTATTGTCTCTCCTGAGTCCCGGCATAGACAACAGTGACTTGGAACCTTCCAACCCCTTCATTGGAGTTTGTCCCAAGTTAGAATTGCCTCTCTTGCCACCAAGCATAAAAATGCTTGTACTTTTGATGGGGTTTTTGTTTTCCACACAGGTGTGTAACGGATGTCTTGTCCCATTGATATTTAGTATTTTATAATAGAAATTGACAGAGAATTGTTTATCTTACCATAACCAAAATGGTTTGTTTTGAGTTAATTCTCTGGGAATCGTATCTCTAATTAAGTTATGTAGTCTGAGTAGCTCAGATCTGATTGTGACTGATATAGGAGCTGATGTGATCGGCCAGTATTGTCCCTTGAATACGTGGCTTTAATTGTGGCCTCCTTGTTTTTGGCAATCTCATAAAGTCCCGTAATTGATATTTAAGTTGAGTGTTCATCCTATTTGTCTCTTCATAAACTAATCCCATTCCCCTCTCCAAGCTCGTAGGATAGGATTGCCTGAATAATTTCTTTAGTGGAGCATATATCTTTCCATATTAGCGATAAATTGGTGTAATTTCTATGCTTTCCAACGCATGTGCCTTTTCGGGGACTGTAATTTTTTTTGAGGATTTGATTAATTGGCTTGTCGGGGTAGATGAGAAGATTCCACCACCATTTTGTAAGAAGAGCTTTTACTCATGTTTGCCATATTCATTACTCCAATCTTCCCACTTGCGAGTATTGATTGGTCAAACTACATTAATAATAAAAAGTAAGAAGTGCTTAGGCATCTCCGGCCTATCAAATAAATAAAAATGAAAATTGAAAAAATCTGTTCACTCCAGAGAATAATAATGCAATAAGGACTTGATAGTAGAAGAGTTCTGCAAAGAAAACTAATAAAATTTTACTCCAAAGATAAATTGATGGACTCTGCGTAATGCCATTCTCTCGAGCTGACTTTCATGTTTTTTTTTTTGTCGTCATAATTTTGGTCTGAAGAAAGAGCATAGTTAAGTCTTCTAACCCTCAAATTATTTTATTGATCCATTTGACGGTCTCCCAAAAAGGAAAAAAGTGACTATATTGTTGGATTTAGGGATGGTAATAAACGCGTTCATAATTTTTTTTTATATAAAATGGGTCAAAATTTGACGTGTGACGCGTCCATTACCAGGTGGATTCAAATGCTTCTTATTCCATTTATCCCATCAGGCGCTCATACAACAAGCAAGATTCTTGTTCAAAGTGACTATTACACCCCCATTGCACCCTGCATCCTTCGTAGCCTTTAACTGTCATGAATGCGTACTGATAATCAATAATTGCAATGACATATTTTACGTAAGAATAGGGAAATCTTTTGTCAAGAAGAAGTCTCCCAAGAAACAGCAAACATCTGTTTCATTTCCTACACCTAGACAATCTGATAGGAGAGAGCATTAAATTATAATAGCAATATAAAAGCAAAAACACCTCCTGAACTGGTGGGTCCCAGCAACTTCATTTCTATTATCAGCTCCCACAAACAAAATTCATCTAAGAGTCCCATTAGAATAGACGTGCACCGAACAAAAAAGAAATATTATTGCGAAGGAAAAAGAATGCTGTGCAATGCATTTGGTAGTAAGGTATTCAAAGGGACTGTTTCTCAGTTTGGAACAAACTTTTACTCTGCATATTTTTTATGCGTTCTTGAGCATAAAAAGTAGAGATCCGGAGTCTCTCCACCGCTATCTTCTCAACTTGTGAACGCAGCAAACATTAATTTTACGAGTAGCACGCACCGCACTCTATTGCATAGCCTCCGTAAAACTGAAGGCCGCATACTAAACTTGTGAACACATACTATTCACACTTGATTGAATGGTAGATGTGACGAACAAAGATCAAGGATGCCCAGAAACCGATAGTGCCAAGCATGAGGAAGAAACCGTAGCAGATGCAAGCCATGTAGCCAAAGAAAAAAGATGTTTGCATGAAGCCTGACATATCTGACCGAGCGTAATAGTAATACAAGCAGTACGTGTATAGGAATAGACCGGTTGAACCACCACAAACGAAAGCCCTGCATCAGAACGAGCAAAACCATCTGAATATAAATAACCTACATAGGAGATTACTAAGTATGGCCAAAGAGAAGTTAACCACTGGTTTCACGAACTCTATAGCATAAAATTCAACAACACAGTCTCCCATTCAAATCAACTGCTGCTGCTTTTGCCAGTTTGGCCTGGCTTACAGATGAAGCGGTGGGAGTGGGCTACGGGAGGTCCAAAGTTCAAGACCAGGCAACAGTGTTCATTCAAAGGCAAAAAAGGTGGGGCCCATAATCCCGGGTTAGTTTAGGCTTATTTCTAGTCTTCGTGCTGCCATCATTTTTGAATGTATTCCTTCTCCTAAATAGACAACTTATTGGTCTAAGTTGCAAATTGCCAAACCTTCACAAATTGTTCTCTCTCATTCCATTGTTTAATTGGAAGCTACCTGAGCCTGTTTTCTAATTTCTTAAATTTCTAGATACGCACATGACCAACAACATCATGAGACTAAATATGTAGTATATGAACAGCATAAACAAAGTGTAGAAATCCTTTTCCAAAGAATATAATGTCCCAATGATCTGAGCTTCCAAATATGTTACACATAGGAAGCATTCTAATATAAAAGGAATCCTGACAAGTACTATATATCAGAATAGATTTGCAAACAAACAATTTAATAGAAGTACGATAATTCAGATTATGGCATGATCCAATGATGTCTAATGGAACACTTCCATTACATTTCATTTGTATCTTCTTCTATACAATACAATGCATCAATATCCTTTCTGATCAGGAAATAGAAAAGCTTAAATGAAAACACAGCCTAGCTAACCCAATGTAAATTGTGCTGTTATAAACCATTTGATACTCCTAAACAGCAATTGGTTAGTGATTAGGAGGAGGAGATACGGAATAGATATATTTATAATCGTAATTGCATTTTGTTTTCATTTAGAGGAAAAAGATAGAAATAAGGTTATTAGTCTGCTATTAAACTTAATATTTTGTAAAAACGAACTCTGAATCAGATCAAATATGAATAATGAGATAATATATAACATGGTGGATTAGAATGTAACAATGAGTTCAACCTTCAACCGTGGCCATTCTTAAGCTAAAGTAAGAAAATCTATATACTCAATTGGATTTTTTTTCTTTTTCTTTTTAAAGGATACTAGAACAAGGATGGGCTCTAGTTAATAATAATTAGGATATGCCCTTCCATAATCAGGTTCCTGTTTGGTTAATCAGATAAGTATATGAACATTTTTTATATTTTAGCTGTGGCACTGGACCAATTTCGATTCATGCCATGTCGATAGAGTATCGAGGCTATTCATTTGTTTTGTCCACTTATAAAGTGATTTCCAAAAGAAGTAGATTTTTGCATATAGTCATTACTGATTTAGAAAAAACATATGTTAAGGTACCGAGAGAGAGGTGCTATGGTAGACATTAATAAAGAAGGGAGTTATTCTCAAGTATATTGATATAATTGAGAACATGTGTGATGGAATAGTGGCCAATATTAGAACTTGTGATAATCTAACAAGTAATTTTTTATTACAGTTGGATTACATTAAGGATTTGCATTGAAACTATTTTTATTTGCCATAGTGATTGATTGGCTTACTAGAGTTACTCAGGATGAGATGTTAGAAGGGATAAATATCAAGTTAGAGATATAGAAGCAAACCTTAGAATCTCGAGATTTTAAATTAAAAAGGTCTCAAACAAAGAATATGGTATGCAAATTTATTAAATAGCAGACTTGAGATTATAATCTTATTAAACTGGATGGATGAGAAATATAAAAAAGTAATATGTTTAGATACTTTGGTTCAACTATTAAAAGGATGGGTAGATTGATGGTGATGTCAACAATAGAATCCAAGCTCAATGATTGAATGAAGGAGTCCAATGAAAGCTTTATGCAACTATAATATTTTGTTAAGGCTGAAAGGGAGATTTTATAAGATTGTTATAGAGCCGGCTTTGTAATCTGAAACAAAATGCTCGGCAATAAAGAAACATTATTCATAAAAGATATATGTAGCATAGATACAAATATTTCATTAGAGTGTGGTAATACTAAGAGAGAGAAATAGAGAAATGAGATTATTCTTGCTAACATAGGCATTTCAATAGAAGAGAAGATGCAAGAAAACCACATAGGTTGGTTTGGTCATGTACGACGTATACCTATAGATGCAACAATTCTTTGAAGAGTGAAGCTTATCAGTATAGGACAAGTTAAAAGAGTAAAGAGATGACTAAAGAAAAAATGATTAGAGGTGACACGAAAAGATATGGATGATAAAGACCTAAATAAAGACATATTGCTTGACAAGAACGAGTGGAGAGTGCTCATGTGATCGATCCATCGTACTTCTAGCATACTATAAGTACTTGTGATAAAAAAAAATTAGTTGTTGTTGTATCTGTAATGCCGTAACTATCCAAAGTTTAATTAGATGGATAACAGTTCAGATAAATTTATATCCATTTACATATCCACGATACGTCACTGGTCCATAAGACTTCAGCTGTGAAATCTCAAATTTAATTGTTTCCAGGAATATGTTAAATACGTAATAGGCTTTCCATCAAATTGTCCACTTCACCTATTTTACTTTCCCCATAACCTCGATGTATGCCACTACATATATGATATACCTTGTGCTGACAATACGAGAATGTTAATGACATCATCCCACTAAGACATGATTGGTGGACAAAAGGAAAATGGATTAAAAAAAAGACCTACTCCTGTAGTAGATTTTTTTAAAATTCTTTTGCCAATTTTATTTTCTTTCAGATTTCAGAAAAGAAAAAAAAAGTACATGTTTTAAGCACATGCAAAAAAACAATTTTCTGATGAGGACAATACAGTCAAGAATATTAGAAAGCAATTACATCCTTAGAAATAGGAAATATACGGCACTCGATTATGCTTGAAAAATATAATTATTTTAGTTTATTTTATACAGGCATAATCTAATTTTAGTGATTAATACAAGAAATTAATGAAAAAATTATTTTTATTAAACAGATTCTCCACTATGTGTACTGTAAAGTGTATTAAAAATGAGAATCAGAGGTTCTAGTTCGAGACGAAAATATTAAAGAAAAATTGAAATATTATTTTGATAAATTATATAATGGTAGTTTTACTCAAAATTTGGGAGATCTTACTATTCAGTGTAAAGATATGAATCGAAGTTTTATGTACAGAATTAAAAGATCTGAAGTAAAAGAGTCTTTGAAGAGAATTAAATAAAAAAAACCTGTAAGTCCAGATGAGATTTCTATAGAAGTATGGAGATATTTAGAAGAGATTGGTGTGAGGTGACTGACATATCCTTTTAATAAGATTTGGCAAATTAAAAAAATATTAAATGAATAGAAGAAGAGTACTCTAATACCTTTGTATAAAAACAAGAGTGATATTTAGAGTTGTTCTAATTATCGTAAAATAAAACTCATATGTTACACTATGAAGATTTAGAAAAGGGTAATTAAATATAAATTGAGGCAAACTGTTAAAATATTAGAGAACTAGTTAGGATTTATGTCGGGGCGATCGACAACAGAAATTATTCATTTATTTTATCAACTTATAGAGTAATTCTGAGAGAAAAATAGAGATTTGCATATGTTATTTATTGACCATAACATTCCGTTAAGGCTGAAGGAAAATTTTATAGGATTGTTATTTGGGTAAATTTATTTAATGGCATGGAATGTTAGGCTATAAAGAAACGTCATTCACAGAAGATAAATGTAATAGAAATGTGCATGTTTTATTGGATATGAGGAAAATTTTATAAGACTGTTATTTGGCCAAATTTATTTAATGGCATGGAATGGTAGGTTATAAAAAAACGTCATTGACAGAAGATAAATGTAATAGAAATGTGAATGTTTCATTGGATATGAGGCAATACTAGGAGAGATAAAGTGACAAATAATAATATTCGTGCTAAATTAGGTGTAACTCCCATCGATGAGAAGATACGAGAAAATCACTTATGATAGTTTGGTCATGTGCAACATAAACCTACAAATACACCAGTTCAACGAGAGGAGTTTATTAACGTAGGACATGTTAAAAAAATAAAGGGAAAACTTAAGAAAATATGAATGGAGGTGATGTGAAAAGATGTGGATTCTAGATATTTAAATGAGGAGATATTACTTAATACAAATTAATGGAGAAGGATTATTAACGTAATCGAGCCAATGTGATTCTCTTTTGGTTCAGGAACCCTACCCCAAGTACTTTGGATAAAAGGCTTGGCTGCTGTTGTTGTAAATTCTCCACTATGATGTTTTTCTCTTGTTTTATAGCCTTTTTGTAGGGTTTTATATGTAAAGAAATCGAAGAGTCAAAGCGTATCTCAAATATCAGTTCAGAACTATGATTTTATAGGCCTGGCTGTCGACAACTCTCTGTTGGCTGTAAACGGAGTCAACTGTAATGCAGATCCGAGAGCAGCTGTCGATGGACCTTTAGAAAGCCACTTCTGCAGTTTAATTTTTTGGAGCTTTTTGAGAGAAAATAGAGTTTTCTTATAAATAGAATTATTGTTAGGATAAGGCTATAAATATACGATTTAATTCATAATTATGTAATGGTTTTGAGAGGTAAAATTTTTTTAGAGTGATTTATATAATTAGATTCAAGATTTTAGTTTCTATACTCTTTTTTATAAATCAATAAAAGAATTCTTTTTCCTTTACTCAAGGTTATAATAAGTATGAGTGCTAAATTCTTGTTTTGGCTCAGATGGGATAACAAACGCTAGGTAATTTACTGATATATGATTTATATCCTTGTTAATTTTAATTGATTTATGTAAAGTAGATATTTTTTATTCCTTATTATCTTGTTAGGTTTTAGATATGATTTTGAGTTTTCAATGATTTATTATTTGATGATCTATTCGTTGCTTAGTTTTTGATAACCGTAGACTTTTTAGTCACGGTATATACTTAGATTCTGAATGTTTATTTTTATTATTCATGTTTCATGCTTATTAAAACTCAAAATACATATAGATTTAATTTGGAAAATTTATTCAAAATAATAAGTTGCAACTTTGTTAGATTTATACTTCAATGATATATTTTTTGGTTGTAGGAAGTTCACATGATCTTTGCAACTGAGATAAAAAAAAGTATAAACACATCCAGTAAATTGTTCTATGGGGAATTGATCCATCTGACCAACAATTTTATTTCAAGTATATTTAAACCTTTTTAGCTTTAGTTTTAGCTAATAAAAATCCAACCTTTTTTTAAGTTCCGTAATTTATTTTTCTTTAGTAAACACAATAATCAAATCAATTCTCGAGAGAACGATCTTGAGTTACTACTCTTATATTACTTGTTCGATCTCTTACATTTAGGAGTGTACGATTTAAATCGTAGTCAAGTTTTTGGCACCGTTACTGGAGATCAATACTAATGTATTACACTTTAGTATAGATTATAGTTCCTATGTTATTAATTTTTGCGATTCTGTATTTACATAACCAGTTGGAGGAGAACTTCTAACGGTAGACTTATTCGATCGTACTCAAATCCATAAACACTTCCAATGCACCAAACACCTCATGACATGAGCACTAATAATAATAATAATAATAATATGGATATCAGTAATAATAATAACGGATTTGGAGATAACAATACAGATAATAATAACCATCATGGAAGCAATAGAAGGTTTTTACGCAATTATCTACAACATGATAGGACGACCCAACCTTCATACATATCATTTTTTTTTTAATATGGGACACTTCACGATTAAATCTGGAGTACTTCAACTTTTGCTTAAATTCTATGGGGTGGATTCAAAGAGCCTATATTTGCATTTTCGAGAATTCGAAAAAGTTTACTCTACTATTAATTTTTAAAGTATTTCTACAGAGTAACTTAAACTTAAACTCTTTCCGTTCTTCCTAAAAAATAAAACAAAGGCATGGCTATATTCTTTACATCTCAATTCAATAGGAAAATGGGATGGGATGCAATAAGAAATCTTAAAAAAATTCTTTCCTTCACATCGAACAAATTATATGCGAAAGCAAATTCTCAATTTTCGTTAGATAGAAGATGAACCATTGTATGAGTGTTGGAATAGATTTAAAGATTTGCTATTCTTATGCCCATATTACGACATTGAGATATAGAGAATTGTAAGTACCTTCTATTAATGGCTAAATACTGCAACTAGGCAATTTGTAGAAACCATGTATAATGGTGAATTTTTGAGCAAAAATTCTAATGAAGCATGGGATTATCTTGATTCACTTGCTGAAAATTCATAAGCCTAGAAAACTGAGGATATTTAAGATATATACCAATTAATAGAGAAACCTCATAATAGATGTGGACTTATTAAATTGGGAGAAACTGAAGATATAGTTGCACGATTAATTACTATCATGAAGAAATTTTAAGATTTGCTTATAAATAAAATAGAAATAGTTTAAGGCAAGAGAAGAAGTTTTGAAAGTTTGTGATATTTGCGAATTATAAGGACACGCGACTCGTGAATGTCCAATACTTCCCACGTGTAAGGAAGTATTAAACTAACAAGCTAATGCCTTTAACACTGTCCCTCGACTAGCAAACAATCCATATTCACAAACATATAATCTTGATTAGAAGTACCATCCAAATGTTCAATAGAAGCAGAATCCTCAGTAACAATTTAATCACTAAGATAAGGCACGCACTAATCCACCACATCAACAAGTCCAACCTTCTAATCAATCTTTGATGTACAAGCCACCACCGAAGAGAAATTTTAAGGATAATTTTTTACAAATATTTTTTGCAGATACAACAAAGAATGAATCAGATGATTCAAGCGCAACAACAGTTTATTTAGTCGTAATAAACGATCAACAGTCAGAATGCAACAGCATTCCGTGATATTCGATCACAGATAAGCCACCTTTCCACATTGCAAAGGAAAAATGTAAGATATCATCTTAATTGGAGGCCAACACATCAGGTAAAATCGAAGGTATAGATATTATTACTTCTTCCATTAATAATGATATACCAGAGATAGCTGCTGCAATTAGTTTGCAAAATAGTAAATTACTAGATGAGTCCGTTTCAAAATAAATAATGAAGAGAAACAGGACAATAATTCAGTACAACGATCTAAAAATGATAATTCTAAATAATATACCTCCACAAATTATAAGCCACCTGTGCCGTTTCCTCAACGTTTGAAAGCTAAAAATATTAATATATCTTATAATGATATTTTAGAAATTTTCAGATAGGTACAAATCATTATACCTCTGTTGAAAGTGATCAAACAAGTCCCCTCATATGCAAAATTACTGAAAAACTTGTGTACAATTAAAAGACGTCACAACGTACAGAAGAAAGCAATCTCATAGAATAGGTAAGTGCATTATTCCGTTATGAAATTCCTTTTAATATAAGGATCCTGAATATCCGTCTATTTCGTGTATGATAGGTCAGAATAATATAGAAAAGCTCTACTAGATTTGGGAGTTAGTGTAAACCTTTATCATATTCGGTTTATGCACCTAGGTCTAGGAGAACTTAAAACTACACCTGTAATACTACAAATAGTCGATAGGTCAGAACGGTATCCTAACATTGTTGTGGAAGATATTTTAGTGCAAATCGAAAACTTTTATTTTCCAGTGGATTTTATAGTTATCGACACTGCACCTGTAAAAAAAATTCACGTCTTCATATTCCTGTTATGCTCGGACGTCTATTTTTAGCTACGGATAATGCAGTTATAAATTGTAAGAATGGTATGGTGAAACTATCATTTAATGTTTGCAAACAATTGAATATCAATAATGATGAATTGCAAGACATTAATTACATTGAACAAATTTGTGAAGGAGATATTGTATCATTGTGCATTTTCGATTCTTCGGAGCTTGCATTAACAATGAACGATGATTTTCTTAATTATTTCAAATCTGAACCTCAATGTTCAAATATCACGGAATGGATTCCAAAAAAGAAAATGTATGAAGAGTTACCTCAAATTACAAAGAAATTAATACCATTTGATATCCAAGCACCAATACTTGAGGTAAAACTGCTACATGAAGATCTTAAGTATGCGTTTTTAGGACTTAAGGAAACATTCCCGGTGGTCATCTTAGCGCATTTTGATGAGAATCAAGAAGAGCGACTACTATCAATATTGTGAAAGTATAAAGGAGCTCTTGGATGTAATATGGCAGACATTAAAAGTATGGACCCCCTTCTTTGTACATATCACATCACTTTGGAGGATGGAGCCAAGCCTATTAGCCAAATGCAACGAAGGCTTAACCCTATCATAAAAGAAATGGTTAAAACCAAAGTGTTGAAACTTCTTAACATTGTTATCATCATCTATCCAATTACTGATAGTAAGTGGGTAAGTCCAACCTAAGTTATTCCAAAAAAGAGTGGGGTAACAATTATTAAAAACGAGGATGGAGAGATAATGCCCACTCTTTTTTAATAATGAGTTGGCGTATGTGCAATGATTATAGAAAATTGAATCAAGTAACACGTAAAGATCACTTTCTGTTACAATTTCTTGACCAAGTACTTGAAAGAGTTGCTACGCATGAAGTTTATTATTTTTTGTGGCTATTCTGGCTATTATCAGATTGAAATTATTTTAGAGGGCCAAGAAAAAATAACTTTTACCTATCACTTTGGTACATTTGCATTTAGAATAATGCCAATTGGACTATGCAATGTGCCTGTAACATTTCAAAGATGTAGGATAAGTATTTTTAGTGATATGTTAGAAGATTATCTAGCGGTACTTATGGATGATTTCTGTATATTTGAAAATAATTTCGAATCTTGTTTAACTAATTTAGGATCTATGCTTGAATGATGCCAACAGAAAAATCTACTTCTAAATTGGAAAAAATATCACTTTATAGTTACAAAAGGTATTGCGTAAGGACAATCTATTTCCAAAATACCAATACCTAAAACCGTAAAAAATATATATTCGTTATTAGGACATGCAGGATTTTACAAAAAGTTTATAAAAGATTTTAGTACTATTACTAGATCTCTGTCTTACCTTTTTGCGTAAAATGTGTAGTTTGAATAGACGCAGGTTTGCCAAATAGTCTTCGATACCCTCACGGTGATGTTCATCACAGCACTAATAATGCAACATCCGCATTGGTCACTTTCATTCGAAATTATGTGCGATGCAAACGACTATGCAATTAGAGCAGTACGGAGGCAACGAAGAGACAAAAAGCTCTACATGGTTTACTATGCTAACAAGACTCTTAATGATGCACAGACGAATTATACAACAATAGAAAAGAAGGTTCAAGTTGTAGTTTTTGCTCTTGATAAATTTCGTTCATATATTTTAGGATCACATGTAGTTGTTTTTATAGATCATTAGACACTTAAATATCTTTTGTCAAAGAAATATGCAAAGACAAGATTAATCAGATGGATATTGCTGCTCCAAGAATTTAATCTTGAAATCAAAAATAAAAAAGGAGTAGAGAACGTGATTGCAGACCACCTCTCTCATCTTACTTTCTGATAAGCTACCAATTAGGGATTTATTTCGTAATGAGAAGCTATTTTCAATTAGAACAGCTCCCTAGTATGCTGATATTATTAATTTTCTTATTGTAGATGAAATGCCGTGCCACTGGAGTGTGCAAAACAAACGACAATTCCTATACAGGATAGGCCGTTTCTTTTAAAACGACCCTTACCTATTTAAATATTATTCAGATCAAATTATTATGCATTTGTGCCTGATGATGAGATTCAAAGTATAATTTCCTTCTATCACACAGAAGTGTGTAGAGGTCATTTTTTGTCTAAAAAGACGGTAGCCAAAATACTCAAATGTAGATTTCATTGGCCTACTATGTTTAGAGATACATATAAATTTTGTAAACGATGTGAGTCATGTCAGAAACTAGGAGCTAACCAGAAAGAATGATATACTTCTAACACTCATTCTTACAATTGAGACATTAGATTATTGGGGTATTGACTTCATGGGACCATCTCTTATTTCTAACGGATATGTCTATATCCTTATAGCGATTGATTATCTCTCTAAATGGATAGAAACTGCAGCATACAGAAATAATGATCAATAAACTGTTATCAAATTTCTAAAGGAGCATATATTATTCAAATTTGGAGTTCCTAAAATCATAATAAGTGATAGCAGTTCTCATTTCTGTAACAAAGCGTTTGAAAATTTGATGAAGAAATATTATATCATGCATAAAATTTCTACACTTATTACCCACAGTCGAATGGACAAGTCGAACTGGCCAATAGGAGAATTAAGCAAATTTTAGAGAAAACAGTTAATCCATCTCGTAAAAATTATTCGTTTAGATTAATTGATGTTTTATGGGTTTACCGTACTACATACTAAACACCCTTAGGCATGTCTCATACAAAATAGAGTGTAGAAAAGCTTGTCACATGCATGTAGAAATTGAACACAAAGTGTATTGGGCAATAAAATCAGTTAACTTAAATCTCAATTCAACTGGCCCATTACGAAAATTGCAAATAAATAAATTGAAAGAGTTAAGAATCTTAAGATGTAATACATATTACAATTCACACAATTCGAAGGAAAAAATAAGAACATGGCATGATCACTATATCACAGCCGTGTTTTTCATCCATCCAACAAAGTGCTTTTATACGATTCACGCCTTCATCTATTTCAAGGAAAATCGCATTTACGATGCACCAGACCATTCATAGTTAAAAATATACACCTGCATAGTGCAATCGACATTGAAAATTCAAAAAATGGTCATATATTTAAAAATAAATAGAAAACGATTAAAGCATTACTTAGAATTTCCGAAGCACATGGAGGAATATCACATTTAGTAGATCCTTCAACATCGCACTGATACGAGCTAAATAGAGACACAATGTTTATTATGTACTAATAATTTTGTTTTATAATTGATACATCATGAATAGTGCACCGAGGTAATTTCTAAGTACTCTATCTTGAATTTTACTTGTTCTTGATAGATTAAATAGAAATATCAATTTATTGACGACAATGTGCATTTTAAGTTAGGGGAATTGCTTATGAAGTTATCTTAGTTTTGATACCTATGATACTTTCAATGATTTTGTTTTAAAAAAAATTCTTTCAAAATCTTTTAAAATTTTTCAAAACTTTCAAAAAAATTTATAACTATTTTTTTTTTCTTCTATAAAAACAAAAATATTTGCTAACTATAGTATAGTTACTAACCTTAGAAGTAGGAACTAATTTTTAGTTTTAGTTATTAATTTTAGAACTAGGAATTAACAAATAGAATATATAAATAACACTAATCGAGGAACTAACACTTCAAAAAAATAAAAATAAAAATTTTAGCTTGATGCAGTTCTCACCAGAGAGCAGCTATCGAAGCCGAAGGTTGAAGCGGTTATTGACAGCCAGCCTCTGAAGGAAAAAAATTGCCCTGTCCGAGAGCAGCGGTCGAAGCCACTATCGAAGCGGCTGTTGACAGCCATCGATAGCAGGCCTCAATTATAAATAGATCATAAGTTTTCTTTTCTCCACAACCAAACCCTAACCTCCTTTCAACAGCCTCCTAGAGAAAAATTATTCCTTCAAAAATTATTCCCTTTCGAAGGCTAAAACCAAATTTCCTGCAATTTGTTTCAAATTTTCAAAGATCTCTAAGCGAGTAAGTCTTCTTCTCTTTATTTTTCATGATTCTTCGTAAAAAGTAGATTTTTGTTTCAAATATCTAGATTTACAATTTATATGAACAAATTTGAGTAGATTGAAGATAGATATTTACTTCTTAGTAGATTTGGAGTGGTTTAGCTAATTTTTATGGATTTTTTACGAATTTCTCAGAATAATTGAAAATATATGATAATTCGAAGGTAAATCAAATAAAAATCTCAACTTTCTAGCATATCAATCATGGGTTGTTTGAATAATTAGCGTATATCAAATTCATGCATTAAGAGTGAAACAAAAATAAAGTTTGATAAATATATTTGAAAGAGGAATTGAGAATTATACAATTAAAAACAAAAGATAAAAAAAACTTAAACAGAAAGAATAGAATAGAAAAAAATATATAATATGTGTTAAAATTCATGAACAATTTTGAGAAATAATAATATATTTTGTGATTATTTTTCAAAATGGGACCAACAAAACAAACAATTTCTAAGAGAGCGAGAGCAGAATCTTCAAGTCTATCTCCTCCACAGAGATACAGAGTTACCAAAGTGAGTAAGAAGCTTATGGAGAAGTATGAGTAATTTAAGTTTTGGTATGAGTAATTTAAGTTTTAGCCCAAATGAGCGGTTGATTATTCACACATTCGCAAGAACTTTACCTTCAGAGCACAAATGCAGGCTGCAAGATTAGAAGAGTATACAATGCATAAATGCATGCGAGCATGCAAAGAAATTATGCGTGAGTTTTATGCCAATATGCAACCGGCAGTTGGAGATCAACATGCACATTCAATAATAAGGGGCAAGAAAGTGTCATTCACAAGAGGAGATCTTACAGACTATTCTTATCCCCGATGTGCCTAAAGAAAAATCGTGTTGACAAAGTCAATGAAATACCAAGCGGCTCCCAAGAATTTAAAGAGCTTTGCACACATATCAGCGATTACGCTTTTAATGAAAACTTCTTGAAAGAAGGCTACTTGAGACAGAAGTATGTTTTGGTAAGCTTATTTATCAAAAATAGCATCATACCGTCCTCTACAACAACGAAATTATATTCAAGGGACGGATTATTAAATATGATTCTAGAAAGGCACCCATTCGATGTCACCTCCATCATGCACTTCGTAATAATTCAATGCATGGGGCAAGTCTATGAGTGTATCCAACATCCGAGAGTAGCAACGCCAGTCCTAGTTCTGCCATATTTAATAACGAAAGTTTGCATGAACAACGGGATTGATTTGTCATCAACTGATACATTTGCCCAGGCAATACAACTATTTACGGATACAACTGTTCGAAGGAGCATAAGAGCTCGACACGCCCAGTAGAAGTAGTAGGTACAACAAGAGCAAATAGAAGGTACTGTCTCGCTGGTCTGTCACAAAGAGCATTAGTAGGAACAAGGTGTAGCAGCTGAGGCTGTCCAACCAGCAGATATCACACTCCACGATTTGAATGAGTCGATAATAAAGATGACTAATACATTCAATGAAAGGCTGCCAATCATCAAGACTCGGCAAGCCCGAACCGAGCGTTGTCAACAACGTCGATATCGGCTCCTTACTAAAGTTGTTAGACAAATAGCCGGTGAGGATGTCAATGTTTCTTCCAATGAAGACGAAGAGATGAGCCAGGAGACCACAAGGTATTGCCGGTGTCACAAAAGCAAGTGACAAAAAGGTAATCATCAACAACATCATTGATATCGACTACTTGAAGGAGTAGATTTTTTGGAGAACTATCAAAGTCATGTGTTTTCTACCCTTAACTTTTTACATTTTTTCTTAGTGTGTTGTTTGTATAGAGATATTTTTTATCCATTAAGGATAGTACATAATTTAAGTTAGGGGTGGATAGATACACTTTACTTTACTGTATCATATATATCAGAGCTAACTAATTAACCTATAAAATTATAAAAATTATAAAAATTTCAAAAACTATTTTTGTTTCTTTCAAGTAAAGAGTAAGATTAGAAGTATTTTACATAGTATATTTATGAGATTGACATTTTAATATTGATAGTTATATGATAGTAGTTTTTATGTAATCTTAATTGAGATTTTAAATCCAACAATAAGATATATGGATACTTAAGATTTGAATCAAATATGCACTCTAAACACTTGCGCAATGAGTCATGAAAAGTTGATAACAAAAAAAAAAACTTAAAATGAAGACCTATCTTATATAGATAAAAAAAAAAAAAAAGTGAGCCTAGTATTAAGGGAATATACTTCGAAAAAATAATATAATATATAACAAATAAGATAAAGTAAGTGTTAAGTAGTTAGATTCTTGCACCTCGGTACGCATGCGTATTCACAAGAACGATACTTATGAACTTTTATTATAAACATAAGTTAAGTAACTAGGCATTTGTGCCTCGGTAGGCATAAATGTTCACATGAAAAGCAGCTGTTTATAAAAAAAAGAGAAAAAATATTATATATATATATATATATATATATATATATATATATATATATATATATATATATATATATATATGAAAATGGTTCCTATAAGTTTGATTGGAGTTTGATACTTGACAAGACTCATATATATACATGATCGTAAGGGTGCATAGGGAAGGATAATTGAAAGTAAAAATATATCTACGATACGATTTAAATGATCATGATAGATACATAAAGATATTAGATTATAATTGATTTGTTAATGTCGATATCTTTATAAATATCTCTGTGCATATCTCTAATTGAACTTGAAATGGAAAAAAATAAAAAGAAAAAATATTATAGATAGTTAATAATAAGATATATGATATTTTTCCTTGTCTTTATTTTATACTTATCTTTATTTTTCAGTTTATCTATTTCTTGAACCCAAACATTTCTTAATGTTTGTAGGTATTATCACTGAAAACCCCTACGAGACAACACTCGTCACTACGCTAACTTAGGAGTTTAACGACTTGTTATACGTGCTAAGTGCAATTATGATTTCTACGAAAATGAGTTAGGATTTATTTTCTTTTATGTTAAATCTTTAGTCTATTTTCATAATTTGATAATTTTGCTAGGGACTCACAAAACTCAAGTTGGGGGTGTGTTTACGCTTGAAAAATGTAATTATTTTAGTTTATTTTATGCACGCATAATCTAATTTTGGTGATTAATATAAGAAATTAATGAAAAATTATTTTATTAATCAAATTCTTCATTATGATATTTTTCTAGTGTTTTGATAGTCATTTTGCAGAGTTTTATATGCAAGGAAATCGAAGAATCAAAGCGTATATCAAATATCAATTCAAAACTGTGATTTTACAGGTCTAGCTGTCAACAGCCGTTGACTGTAATGCAGACCCAAGAGTAGCTATCGATGGGCCTCTGGAAAGCCACATCCATAGTTTGATTTAGTTTGCTTATAAATAGAATTCTTTTTAGGGTTTTGTAAGACTATACATATATAATGTAATTCAGAATTATATAATGGTTTTGAGAGGCAAAAAAGTTTTAGAGTGATTTATATAATTAGAGATTCAATATTTTAGTTTTTATACTCTTTTATAGAAATCAATAAGAGAATTCTTTTTCCTTTATTCATGCCTATGATAAGTATAAGTGACTAAATTCTTATGTTGGTTCAGATGGGATAACAAATCCTAGGTAATTTACTGGTATGTAATTTATATGTTTATTATTTTTAATTGATTTATGTAAAATTGATATTTTTAATTCCTTATTATCTTGTTAGGTTTTAGATATGATTTTGAGTTTTCAATGATTTATTGTTTAATGATATATTCGTTACTTAGTTTCTGATAACCGTATACTCTTTAGGCACGGCGTATACTTAGACTTTGAATATTTATTTTTATTATTCATATTTCATGTTTAGATAAACTCAAAATACATATAGGTTTAATTAGATGAAGTTATTCAAAATATAAGGTTTGCAACTTTGTTAAATTTTATACTTTAATGATATATTTTCCGGTTATAAGAAAACCATATGATCTATGCAACTGAGATAAAAAAAAAGCATAAAGACATCCACTGAATTATTCTATAGGAGAGTGAATCCATCTACCAAAAATTTTATTTCAAGTAAATTTAAACTCCTTTTAGCTTTAGTTTTAGTTTTAATTAATAAAACTCCAATATTTCCTTTAGTTCCATAATTTATTTTTCTTTAGTATCAACACAATAGTCAAAACGAATGATATTTGGTTACTATATTTGTACTACTTGTTCGATCCCTTATATTTGGGAGTGTAAGATTTAGATCACAGTCACCACTATGCGCCTGCTTGAAAAGTAGAAGCGTATAGGAAGAAACATTATTGGGTGGAATATGGACCCATTTTTATTCTTGCATTGCTTGGCAAATGGAATACAGAAAAGGAATTCAAGCCGGTAGGCCCCACACTGTCACATCACTTGAGGCGGGAAGCTAGTGGGCCCCATACTGCATGCAATTCCATCTTTTGTTTCCATCTTCCAAGCAAGGAATTGAAAACAAAGTTCAAATTTCAGTTCCAACTTTTGAATCGGATTCAAGTTGATTTCTTCTGATTCTAATTCTTTGGGGGTGTTCCATTTGCCAAGCTTGTCCTACCCGGGACAAAAACTAAAGCAACCTGTCATGCCTAATCTTGAAAACTCAATGTAAAACATGTAAAATTCAATAAAATTTAAATATTTGATGATATGATTCTGTTAAAAAAAATATTATAGAAAGTGATAGAATTGATATGTAACCAAGCAGATCTACATATTTGTTCATAAATTAAAAATTAAGAGCGAAACTGATATTCATAAGTATGTTTAACCACAGGAAACAAGCAACAATAGGTATTAATAAAAGCAACTTATAATCATAGTAATCATGTTCAAATCTGAGAGCTTATTGGATCTTCAGTGGATAGGTAAAAATATCATCAGGGAATTCTAGAATCACAAATAACTCTGTAAGGAGACACTCTTTGAATATCCAGACGGATGACATGCTTAATACCGATTATCAAGCATACTCTTTAAACGTAAAAAACTTCATTATCCTATAAAGTACTGAATAAATTGTGTTTGATAAGGACAAAGATTATCCAACTTACCTCCACCACCACTGATGATCTTCAGATGCTAATTGAAAGTAGGTCAGCGCCACAGTGATGAAAGCAGTGACAATTATGAGAATAATGAAGACTATAAAGAGGATGCTGTAAATGGTGTAAATTCTATGGCCCCACACACTTGCAAATATGTAGTATAGTTCTATATATATCGCACTGAAGGGAAGAAATCCAGCCATTGCCATTTGGGGAAGGGCTCCACGATACCAAGGCATTGGTGGAAGCTCTCTAGGATACTTCGTTGTGCGACAAGGAGCATCGAACTCTGTCTTGCTGTTTTTGCCAGCAATCCCACCCAAAACAAGCAAAGGGAAGGTTACTAGTGTCCATATGAGAAGGATAACCAGAATCGTCCCAAATGGCAATGCAGCAGTAGACTTGTATGAGATGGCAACAGTATTCAGGAAGCAGAATGTAATAAACAGAGGGCCGCAAAATATACATCCTGTTAACAGCAGATTTCTTACCTGCAATCAAAATCCAACAGACCTTCATAAGAAAAGGTTATTTTAATTGACCGCCAAATATTTTAAGCTAGGAAACACAGGTATTTCTATTGTGTAGCTGTAAACATTTCAAACACGACACTTTTTGTTGTGTTATTGCTGTTTTATATGTTTTTTCAAAATTTATCTTGGTGTCGCAGTATCCTGTGTCGCATTTAGTGTCGGTGTTCCCATGCCTATGCAACATAGATATTTTTCAGTGAATGTGCTATTAACAGGCAGGTGACTGAAGCAATAAAAAAAGAAACAGAAAGGAACAACACATACCCAGTTCATACCCTCAAGCTGGCAATAGAAAGATGTAGAAGTATAACCAGCCACACCAGATGTAAGAGCATACATGACAACAAGTGCAGTGAAGAGAGCTCCGCGATTGTAGGGGTAGAATACCCCAACTAGTGCAAGAGAAAATATGAATATTGTTCTGCAGCATGAACAAATTAAACAGGCATCAGAGAGATGCATCCACAGAAACTATGGAACAGCAAAATTATTCAGGGATAATGCTTACATCCTATTTTAGTGTGTGCACAGCATTAAATCAAATAAATAATTTTATGAACAAACAACAACATGAGTACTTACAGAACAAATAACTGAGTTCCAGAACCAAGACATGCAGCAAACAGCGATTTGTTCGGTGGATACCTAAATACATCACCATGGATATATTTCCACCCACTCTCTTCCTGATCTTCAGCTGATTCCTCATCATGAGCATACCTTAAATGGTGCAAAATGGATGTGCATTAAGTTCATTCAACAGGAGTAAGTACTGAAAACATTTTTTACAAAATAAATATAAAAGATAAAGGCAAAACTAATTCAATGATATAGAAAGCACATATAAAAGCTAGCAAAACCATATTTAGAAATCTGGCCATGATTATTTTGGTAGTTGAAAGATAGATTTTACATCAATAATTAATAGGAGAGTAATGCTCGGATATCAGTAATTCCGACGACATATTTGTAGAAATATGCTTATCCTTCAGTATAATTTCAATAGTGAAAATAGTTAATGATTAAACATAGATTCCTCGCTGAAAAAACCTAACTACACTTACTTTTTGAGTTAACGAGAATAATTTTAAACTACACTAACTCTTATCTTATATGCAATGTGGGACTATTAGTTAGGAAAATTTTATTCTCCTTCCTTTTTAAGATTTGATGTTACCATCAGAGGGGCATAGTAACAATAATATTTTGTTAGGTGATGTAAGATTCTAGAGGTGGTTCCCCACAATAGACATGCCACTTTGTTCTATGTAGCATGTAGAACTATGTGATACTTAGTTTCGTACAGTTTTGACTTATGTTGGTTCTCATACCACTTATAGTGCTCCCTATCCAAAAATGGTTAGCGGAAACACTAGTGATATATTGTAGGAATATGCTAAGCCTATTTTGCGGTAGTAAAAATGCCAATGACATATTAGTAGGTATATGCTAAGTCTCTGAAACAATATAAACAGTTAAAATAGTCTAAAATTAATCACGATTTCCTCACTCAAAAAGGCTATTTATACTTACCTTTTTTAGTTTATGAGAATGATTATAAACTACATTAACTTCTGTCTCAATGTAATACCCCCTATCCGGAATTTGGATAGCGGAATTTCAACAACATATTAATACGAATATCTAAGGCTCCAGTATAATATCAATAGTTAAAATAGATCATAATAACTAGATATTTCTCCCTAAAAACAACTAGCTAAGATTACTTAATCATTATAAAATACACTAACTCTTATCTCATATCCAATGTGAGATTATTAGTTATGGTATTACATTTTCCCCCTTTTTGGATATGACATCCTCGTCAATGAGACATATTAACACAATAACACTTAAACTAGATGACATGAGATTCTAGATGTGATCCCTATGGATTTTAAAGCTGGCTCTAGAGATTCAAAAGGTAGCCCCCACTATATTTGTGTGGCACTTGTTCCATGTAACAATTAGCTATATGTGACATTTAGTTTTGCATACTTTTGGCTAGTGATGACTCTAATTTCACTTGTACCCATGACCTCCCACACACTCATCCACTTGAGTCATTTGCCAAGCTATTAGACTATATTACTTGGTTGTTGGATTGGAGTTCAAATATTATTTTGATTCCATCTTTTTGGATTTTTCATCTTTCTCAACCTCTAAACTCCAACTCTTCGACTTTTCCCATATAATCCACCATTACAATTCATATTTTAAACCATTTTTAAAATTGAAAATTAACTCCATTTAAATCCCCATTATTCTCTTTAATTCCTTAAATCTTTCATTTCTTTTAACTCCCAAATCTAACTCTATTTAAATTCAATTTCTCTTCTGAATTCAACCCCTACTAATGAGGAAATCAAACAACCAAGATTTATTAGAGTTCATCATTTGGATTTTATTAGATTTCTTTATATTTTATTTGATATTTATATATTTTAATGTTGTATTTAATCCCACATCGGTTATTTGATAAAATTATTATTTGTAGTTGCCTATCTAAAGGCTCCGATTTATTAAAAAACAATCAGAGTTGATTGATTAATGAAAAATTGCTTGATATAAGATGCCATGATGGTCATTAGATCAGAATAGTTTAGATTAGATTAGGTTATTTTTTGTCCTAAAATCTTAGCTCATCTTCAATTTTTCAAATTCTTAAAATCATAGTTTACCTCTAATCTCCAAATCCTACCACAAAAATCCAAATCCACTTTCGTGCCTCATCAATTTTGGTATCAGAGCTAGGTTGACCAAAGATCCACCATGTTATTCTCCATCTTCTTCTTTATCTATTCATCTTTTTTTTTTATTTTCACATTAAAAAAGAAGGAAAAAATTCTGTGAAAAGAAAGAGTCTGAGAAGAAAATGAGAGAAAAAAAGAGTGAAAAATTTTCCAGCCATCATCTCTTTCCATTCCCATATTGTGGTCCTCACCCATCACACAAAAGACAAAACCTTTCATCACCATCTTATTTTGCCATACCTAATTAAGAAAAACACTCAGCACCTCCATCCTATGCATGGACCCCGTCTTCAACCAATTATCTCTTCATGTGAGTGCTTGCCTTGGGGCGGCTTACATGCTTCCACTCTAGCCAAAGGAGCAAAGCAAGGGCCCCATCCGTGTCCAGCATCAGTCTTGGGGCCCCCCACTTTCGCTCCTATTTGATGCCCATCTCTACAAGCATGCGAGCCAAACTGCAAGGTTCGTACAAAGAAGCTCCTCACTTTTCTTCTCCGTATCGCTTGCACAAAGTCAATGTGCCTAGCAGAGTAAACTTGCGGAGCTCACCACGTCGACCATTCTGATTCAAGTTATATTGCAGGTATGACATGATATTGTAGTATTGAGATCCGTTACCAGCACAGTTTCAAGTCCAAGTTAAATCAGATTTGAGATACTACATTTTTGGGGTACTTTAAAATTTATGAACTGTAATTTTCAATTTTGAGTTAATTCTCCATGGGACTTTTATTTTGTGGGTAATATATCTATAGTGATGATGACCTAAAGCAAGTTGAGCAGGACATGTATAATGTTGTCATGGTATTTCATGGTTTTCATGACCTACATGGTTATGAAGATTGATTGAGCAATCTTGAAGTTTTTTTTTTTTTTGGCTATTTTCCTCTATTATTTAAGAAGAAATGTCTCTATGTGCAAATGAAGTTGATGGGGAACCTTATTTTTGAATGGAAGACAATTGTAAATAGCTGATTTTGGACTTTCTTGCGAAGTCTTCTTTATGAACGATATAGCTCCGCACCTTTTGTCAAATCATCTACAGCTCTTGTTTGTTTCTATTTGAGTCCAATGTTGAAGAAGAGCCTGAGCCAGAGACCCATACAAAGACTAAAGTAAATCTACAAGAATTTGAAGGAAGCCCACATCAAAATATGTGATGTAGTCCATAGAAGAATTTGAAACGGCACTAAAGCCTGAAATCCATGAAGCATGACAACCAAACTTCTCAACTAGAGCCAACCATAGAAGTTCTTGATAAGTTGGAGTTACAAATACTTACTAAATTGTTGCCATACTCGAAGAAACTTCTTCACATCATATAAAAGTAAAAGAGCCCTTTAATGAGATCTGGAGATCTTTCAGCTAAACCAACTTTGAAGATAATACTTTAACTAACTGAGAAATTTGAACTGTTCATAAGATTGCCTCATTTCTATGATTCTTTTCAACTCTTTTTCATTAAACATATTCACAAATGATCAAACTTCTTATGGTAAAAGTACATTGAAGCCCGTTCGAATATCATCATGATCAGGCATTATATAACACATCAATCGGTCCCATTTTCAAGAAGAATTACTTCTACCACTTATGATTTTGATATCTCTTGATAGCTCTTGGGATTCTAGTATCAATCTAATTTTCAGTGGGAAATATCTTATGCACATACTGTTGTTGAATCACCGTCTACTTCAGCTAATCTACTGTGGAAGCCAGTTCCATCTCTACAAACTTGGCTTACAGTAGAAGCTCACATGCCTAATTTGCAACGACCACCATGCCCTTATTGAGATACTCCATTCAAGGAGACTCATTAGTTAAACATATAGATTCTTGATGGTTATTACCACTAGAATTACTGGAGACGAATACTTTAAAGAGGGGAAGAATGATGATGACATAGAACAACCAAGATTTATTAGAATTTATTAGATTTCTTTAGATTTTATTTGATAATTTTAGATTTTATTATTTTGTTTAGTATCACATCATTTATTTAAGTGATACTACTATTTGTAATTGCCTATTTAGAGGCCCCGATTTATTCAATAAATATCATACTTGATTGATTGATGAAAAATTGCTTGATGTCATGATGATCATTAGATTAGAAATTTAAATTAGATAAGGTTATTTCTCCCATAATATCTTTGTTTGACTTCAATTTTCAAATTCTTAAAATCCTAGTTAATCTCACATCTCCAAATCCCACCACAAAAATCCTAATCCACTTCATACTGCATTATCTACGTACTCAAATTTTCTCAAAATTTGCTCTATCTCATCGAGCGACGACCATCACTATACCAACCACCAACCCAACAGAACACCGCCTTCCCCTTTGCCGAAACTTTGATCACTTGAGCAATAATCATCCCATCATCATCATCTCCTTATTGTGTTTTGTTTTCTCAAATTGAGGTAGGTCACCTATATTCTTCTAATTCCTTTTTTCTTTTCTTATTAGATTTAAGTAAAATAAATCCTACAATAGTTCACACCCATTAACTAAAAAAATCATAAATAATAATTAGTTTCCACCATCTTATAGAACTAATAAAATGGATTCCAAATTTATTAAGCTTATTTATGTTGCTAATGGAGTCCATTGCTGCAACGGGTTTCGGTCTGCCGAAATGGGTCCAAAACCCGTCCAAACCCGTTATGAGATATATATAAAGGGGGTGTTGCGGTTAGGGCAAGTTTGAGCCAAGGGTTTTCTTCTTTATGCGGCTGCAGCTGTTGACAAATTGTTCATGTGCGGCTGCTGCTATTGATTATGTGTGGCCAAAGGAAAAATTAATAGTGGGTGGCTATTAATAAATTTTTTTGGCCGGAGCAATAATAATCAAGGAGGGAGAAAACTGCTGCTGTGAATTATTGGCCGCAGCTGAAGATAATTAGTGGTGGTGCTAATTATTTTTGGGCGACTGCGAATTCTTGGCTGGAAAATAAAGGTGGCGGCTTCCTTGGATTTTCGGCGGCCGAAACAAAGAGGTAAATCACTGCAATAAGAGGTTAGGGTTTGATCTCAAAATCTTGTGTGATTTCTTTGTGTTTTCTCTTGTGGTTGAGAACTAGAAAGTTGTAATCCTCTTTTTTGATATAGTAGAAGTTTTTCGATCGTGTCCCCGTGGACGTAAACATATTACCGAACCCCGTTAAATCTGCGCGTTCTCTGTCTCTGCTATTTTTCTTTTCGGTTAACTATTTGATTCCGCTGGTTGTTGCATTAGTATTATTCCGCTATCTTTTGCTAACAATTGGTATCAGAGCCCTGATTCGGGTTAGATTTCACTCAGATCAGTGTTGATTTTGAGTGGGAGTTATGGCGGAAGATAGGAATGGAAAGATTGAAAAATTTGATGGGACAGATTTCCAATGGTGGAGTTGCAGATGGAAGATTATTTATATCAAAAGAATTTACATCAAGCACTGTTTGGGGAAAAACTAGAAAAGATGACAGATGAGGAGTGGAAATTGTTGGATAGGAGGGCTTTGGCGCAGATTTGATTGTGCCTGACAAAGCAGGTTGTGTTCAACGTTTCCAAGGAGAAGACTATTTCAGATTTGATGTCAGGTTGGCTAAATTTTATGAGAAGCCATCTGCTTCAAATAGACTATTTCTAATGAAAAATTGTTCAACTTGAGAATGCCTTCTGATAGTTCAGTTGTTAATCATTTGAACGAATTTAACACATTATGGGTACATCTTGAATCCTTAGATTTTGTCTTTGCTAATGACATTAAAACTTTGATGTTTATGTATTCGTTACCGGATAGTTGGAGTAATGTTGTAATGGCCATCAGTAATACTTCCAATACTGCTCTTAAATTTGATGATATTGTGAGTACAATCATGAATGACGAATTGATAAAAAAGAGCATGGGTGAGAGCACATTTTCTACAAATACTGCTATGTCGGTTGATAATGACAGAAGAAAGGAAAGGGGTAGAAGTTCAAGAAAGGAGTCGAAACAAAGAGGGAGATCAAAATCTAAGGGGAAGTTCAAGAAAAAGTTAGTGTGTTGGAAATGTAAGACAGAGGGCCATATGAAGAAGGATTGTCCAAATAAAGAAAAGGAAGGAGCGAATGTGGTGAATCCAAGTAAAGAGTATGATAACTTGTGCTTGTCTGCTTATACAGAATCAAGGTCAGATCTATGATTTGTGGATTCAGGAGCTTCGTTCCATTGCACTGCTCGTAGAGAATGGTTTGAGAATTATGTCCAAGGTGATTTTGGACATGTGACTGTTGGTAATGGACAGGAATATAAGATTGTCGGTAAAAGGACAATTCAGTTAAAGTTGCACAATGGTGGAAAGTTGCTTTTACAAGAGATCGGGCACATACTAGATTTGAAGAACAATTTAATATCTGTTAGCAAGTTGGATGGTAAAGGTTATTAAATCTCATTTGAGAGGAAACAGTGGAAGATCAGTAAAGGAGTAATGATAGTGGTTAAGGGTGAGAGAGTGGGAACTCTATATTTACTCTCAAACTCGGTGGATCACGTTATTTCTTTGGCCACTGTAAAAAATGAGAAGGCTGCATTATGGCTTCAGAGGCTCGGTCACTTGAGCGAAAGTGGCATGAGGGTATTGCAATTCAGAGGTATGTTGACAAATATAAAAGATGCTAATTTTGATTTCTGTGAGAACTGTGTGTTTGGAAAGCAGAAAAGAGTTAGTTTTATGAAAAATGGTAAGGAGAAGAAAACCAAGAGATTGGAGTTGGTATATACAGATGTATGGGGGCCTTCTTCGGTGAAGTCTCTTGGAGATAATTCTTATTTTGTCACTCTCATATATAATGCAAGCAGGAAACCATGGGTGTTTGCACTTAAGCAGAAATCCGATGTTTTCAAGATCTTCAAGGTATGGAAAGTTCTTGTTGAGAATGAACAGGTTTGAAGATGAAATGTCTATTGTTATACAATGGTGGAGAACTTTGCAATAGGGAGTTCGATGACTATTTCTCTATCCACGGGATCAGGAGAGTGAAGACTGTACCGAGGACACCGTAGCAAAATGGCGTGGCTGAGAGGATGAATAGAACTATTTTGGAGCGAGCTCAGAGTATAAGACTACATGCAGGTTTGCCTCTGCAACTTTGGGGAGCCGCTGTAGATACGGCAGTCTATCTGATCAACAGGAGTCCAGCTAGTGTTTTGGATGGAGGAATTCCAGAGGAGGTGTGGTCTGGTAAGACTGTGAATTATTCATTCTTAAAAGTATTCGGTTGTATAGCATATGCACATGTGGATTATGAGATGAGAAAGAAACTTGATTCTAAATCTCAGAAGTGTGCATTCATTGGATACGGTGGCGACGAATATGGTTATCACTTATGGGATTATGAGCATAACAAGGTAATTCGTAGCAGAGATGTAGTATTTAATGAGGGCTGTATGTATAAAGACCGAATGGAAAGTAAGAGTTAGAAAGCAGTGGAGAAAGAGCACTTGGAGCTGGATGAGCCACAGGATGGGATGAATCCCATGGATAAAAGAAAGGAAGAAATACCTACATCTGAAGAGAAGAAATGGTTACACCTGAGAATACATAAGTTTCAGATGAGACCGAACAGGAAAGAGTGCCAATGACTGAAGTAGATGGTTCCAGTACTTCATCAGAGAGTGTTCCCACTTTGAAGAGAAGCACGAGGATAAGGAAGCTAACCCAAAAACTTTGTTTTCCTTTATATCATGTTTTGTATACTGATGCAGGTGAACCAGAAAGTTACCAAGAGGCTATGCAGGATAAATTTCATCTTAAGTGGGAGCAAGCCATGTGTGATGAGATGTTTTCTTTGGAGGAGAATCACACATGAAAATTGGTGAAGCGACCGAAAAAGATGAAAATATTGCATAACAAGTGGGTATACAGGGTAAAACATGAGGCCGGAGGGACACAAATGTTCAAGGCTAGACTTGTGGTGAAGGGATACGGTTAGAGAAAAGGTATTGACTTCAATAAAATATTTGCACCTATTGTCAAGATGACTTCTATCAGAGCAATACTAAGTATTGTGGCTGTGAAAAGATTATATTTAGAGCAGCTCGATGTAAAACTGCTTTCCTTCATGGTGATTTGGAGGAGGAAATATACATGGAACAGCCGGAGGGATATGAAATTAAAGGAAAAGAGAATTGGATATGTCGACTAAAAAGGAGCTTGTATGGGTCGAAACAAGCGCCGAGGCAATGATACTTGAAGTTCGACAAGTTTATGTTGGATTCGGTTTTTGCCAGATGCAATTCAGATTATTGAATATATCTACAAAACTTTAAGGATGGTAACTTTACTATACTTACTTTGTATGTAGATGATATATTTGTGGTAGGTACATGTATGAAGAAAATCAATGATCTGAAGAGAAAGTTGGTAGGGAGATTCTCTATAAAAAACATGGGTGAGGCTAAACAACTTCTTGGAATGCAAATTACCCGAGATAAGAAAAACAAGAAATTGTGGTTATCTTAGGAAGGGTACATAAAGAAGGTGTTGGAGAGATTCAATATGGAGAATGCAAAACCGGTAACTACAATTTTTGGTGGTCAGTTCAAACTGTCAAAAGAGTAAGGTGTTAAGACAGATGAGGAGATGAGATACATGGAGAATGTGCCTTATTCATCGGCCGTTGGGAGTCTCATGTATGCAATGGTGAGTATAAGACCAGATATTACACATGTAGTGGGAGTAGTGAGTAGATTCATGAAGAACTCTGGAAAGAAACATTGGCAAGTGGTGAAGTGGATTTTCAGGTATTTGAAAGGTATTTCAAAGTATTGTTTGTATTTTGGGGGTGATAACGTTGATGTGCAAGATTTTGTGGATTCGGACCATGCGGGTGATAGAGACAATGGCATGAGCACTACTGGTTACGTCTTTACTGTAGGAGGGACAGCGGTAAGCTGGGTTTTAAGATTACAATCAATTGTTATTTTATCTCTGACAAAAGCTGAGTATGTTGTAGCTGCAGAAGTAAGTAAGGAGCAATATTTAAAATAGCGATAACAGTAACGTAACGTTTTGCCTTTGTTAGGTTATGTCGCAAATAGCGTAACGCATAACGTAAGTTATGCAATTTTCTATTTATTTAATAAAAATAAATATAAAACCATATAAAATAATTTTAATAAATTAAAAAATAAATTTAAAATATCTAAAAAAATATAAAATTATTTTGTAATACATAATATATTCAAATGTTATATTAAGTTTTACAATAATTTTTATATATCTTCATAAATTATATTAAGTATGCAACCCTAATTCCTATCATTATTTAAATAAAAAAAAGCAAAATTCCAATTTTTTATTTCGATTCCAATTATTATCATTGTTGTAATTTATATTTTGTAATGTTCAATTTATCTTATTTATGATTGTTGATTTCAGTTCAATTAAAAATTCAATAAAATCAACAAGTAAAATATTTTAGCAACAGGACGAGAAATACAACAAGTGAATAAAGAAACAAACTTAAATTATTAAGTTAGAAATTCCAAAAGCAATCAAACAAGCCAACAATTAATTAAGAAAATTACAGCAATTTGCTAATAATCAAAATAATAATCAACAACAATATATGAATTACTAAAAAAAATAATTGTAAATAACGTAGCATAACGTAATTTAACGTAACGTTATGTAATATAACGTAAAATAACGTAAAAAACGTACTGTTACGGTGCACTGAGTTATTTCCAGTTGTTACGTAGCGTTGGGATTCCGTTAGGTTACGTAATGCAAATAACGGGTTTCATAACGTGTTATTTTCAACAATGGTAAGGAGTTTATTTGGTTGCAGCGATTGATGAGTGAGTTGGGTTTTGATAGAGTGGATTGCAGGTTATTCAGTGACAGTCAAAGTGCAATTTATCTTACTAAGAACTCGGCGTATCATTCACGGACTAAACATATTCACTTGAGCTATCACTTCATTAGATCCTTATTAGATGATGGCCAATTGAAGTTGGAGAAGATTGAGGGCAGTAAAAATCCTGCAGATGTATTGACAAAGCCGGTTGATAAAAAAAAGTTGAGCTATTGCTCAACTTTGGTGCATTTGTGTTGAATGCTGAAATTGAGACTTTAAATGATCGAGATAAAAGTTTTGGACACTAGAATTATCATGTATAGAGATTACAATTTTTGCAATAAGTCTCCAAGTAGGAGATTGTTCTAATGGAGCCCATTGCTGCAACAGGTTTCGGTCTGCCGAAACGGGTCCAAAATCCGCCCAAACCCGTTATGAGATATATATAAATGGGGTGTTGCGGTTAGGGCAGGTTTGAGCCAAGGGTTTTCTTCTTTATGCGGTTGCAGCTGTTGACAAATTGTTCATGTGCGGTTGCTGCTATTGATTATGTGTGGCCAAAGGAAAACTTAATAGTGGGTAGCTATTAATAAATTTTTTTGGCCGGAGCAATAATAATCAAGGAGGGAGAAAACTGCTGCTGTGAATTATTGCCGCAACTGAAGATAATTAGTGGTGGTGCTAATTATTTTTGGGCGACTGCGAATTCATGGCCGGAAAATAAAGGTGGCGGCTTCCCTGGATTTTCGGCAGCCGAAGCAAAGAGGTAAATCACTGCAACAAGAGATTAGGGTTTGATCTCAAAATCTTGTGTGATTTCTTTGTGTTTTCTCTTGTGGTTGAGAACTAGAAAGTTGTAATCCTCTTTTTTGATATAGTGGAAGTTTTTCGATCGCGTCCCCGTGGATGTAGGCATATTGCCGAACCACGTTAAATCTGCGTGTTCTCTGTCTCTGCTATTTGTCTTTTCGGTTAACTATTTAATTCCACTGATTGTTGCATTAGTATTATTCTGCTATCTTTTGCTAACAATTTAACCTTAAAATTGACATTTGAGAGCTTTATAAATACTTGAAAAACCTCCAAAATCACCTAAATTCATGTATTTGTATAATAATTTCATATGTAGATTGCATCATTATGATTGCTACTTGATCAAAATGTAAAATGAACCGAGAAGAGGTCCTTTTGGACTCTCTAAATATGTTAATTTCTATAAGATATTATTTCGATTATGTTATTCATTTTGTATAAATCAACTTTTTTGTTTTGAACAAATTATGTTTTATCAATTCCAAAATTATTATTCATGTTATCAAAATTCTATTATTCTTATTATGTACTTATTACTAGAATTGTTAAATCACCAAATATAGTTAGATTTATGAATATCGCTGGATATTATTTGGTAGAATCAATATTGAAAATAACGCATTATGAAACCCGTTATATTGCATTACGAAATCTAACGGAACTCAAGCACTATGTAACAACTGGAAATAACTCAGTGCTTCATAACAGTATGTTCTTATGCTATTTTACATTATATTATGTAACGTTACATTAAATTTTGCTATGTTATGTTATTTGTCATTTTTAATTTCTATATTGTTATTGATTATTATTTTTATTATTAGCAAATTGCTGTAATTTTCTTACTTGATTAGTTGTTAGTTTATTTGATTGCTTGTGCAATTACTAACTTGATAACTTATGATTATTTCCTTATTCGCTTATTGTAATTCTTTTCTGATTATTGAAATATTTATTGTTGATTCTATTGAATTTTTAACTGCATCAACAATTACAAATAAGATAAACTGATCATTACAAAAATATAAATTACAACTATGATATTAACTGGAATTGAAATAAAAAATTGAAATTTTATTTTCTTATTTAGATGATGACTGAAATTACGGTTGTAGTTTTAATATAATTTATAAGGATAAATGTGAAAATTATTTTAAAATTAAATGTAAATTTAGAATAGATTATGTATTACAAAATGGTTTTATATTCTTTTTATAGAAATTTTAAAATTATTTTTCAATTTATAAAAGTTATTTATTAAGTTTTTTTTTTTTTTTATTAAATAAATAGGAAATTACATAATCTTCATTATATGTTATGTTATATGTGACATAAGCTAATAGAAGAAAAATGTTATGTTACTGTAATTGCTATTTAAACATTGGGTAAAATCATATAAAATATATAACTGTGGAAAATAATTTTGTGATATCATCATGTGTTGATGTCTAGGTAAGAGCACCGAAAAGATAAGTGGTTTTAATTAAGAAATGTATTTGTACAGAAAACCTCTTACTAGTTTACTCTTATCTAGCAGACGTATCTCTATAATATCCCAAATCAGCACACTTTTGATTTACTTAGATATTGATTTATTTTGGTAAAGTATAAACCGAACAACCTCATTGAATATAATTATGTTACTAGCAAACTAATCAACTGAATCAAATACTATTCTTGATATTAACCATATACGAGTTACATTAATAAGACTTGAACTTGACTTAAATTATGCTTGAATCTTAGTAAGCTACATGTAATTAGTTTGCTACATTACACCATGTGTGTGGTGATTTACTGGATCACACACGATTATCGCTAGTCTAGTAGCAAGTCCGAGTCATTATAGGACAATCTATTTCACCATTTTTTGGATTTGTACAAAAAACAATCAAAATAGTAGTATTCTATCTGTTAGCTTTTCAAATTATATGACAATCCAAGTATAGTTACTCTTAGTTATATTATTGACCCCGAGAAGGACTTTTGCTGATATAGTTGAAGACCAGATTAGTTCTATGTAATATATTATCTTTTTATATCTTTAGACTTATCATCTCCGAGTGGGAATTATCTTAAATTATTATGTATTGTTTCCATTATTTTTTGTTATGTGATATAATAAACTCTGTGTTGTAAAAGAGTTCTAGACTTGCCCTTATACTCTATGGCTGTGATATGGTATTTTGGCTTAACATATTCAAATCGAATGTGTTGCTAGTACTTACTATGTATGCTCGTATACCATATATCAGAAGTGGGACATGATCCTCATATCTAATGTAAGACATTGCGAGTAAACTTACTGTAATTTCTTGCTTTTGTCAAAACTACCATGCATGTGCAAAATAATAACACGAGGCCTGAGTTGAATGAATATACAGGCTACACCACCATTCTAACAACTCGAATACTTGAAGGCATGAACAAAGTCATAGAACACATTGATAAATTTAATCTCCAAATCTATTCCAATATGACCTCACTAGTTAGTTCATGACATTCTCCTTCCAATAGTTATGATGGGTATTTTTAAAGATAGACTTATATAACTTTTGTATCAGGCTTCCCTAACAAATTGCTTGAGGCGTTTTTAATTTTCTTCAGCAGTAAAAAATTATATGAAGCTACTTTAGTATAATACTTTATATATCATATTAGTTTAATACCTACAGCTCAAATAATAATGAAATATATGACATTCGTCTCAAGAAGAAAATAAAAAATAGGAGATTTTAAGAAGTTATAATGATTTTTAAGGAGTATCGTTCCAAAAACTGACTGGCTGATCAAGTCTGAAAGACTATAAAAGCCCATTAAGCAATTGGGTTAACAAAGACAGTCAAGTCCACAAAATTTATCTAGAGATAATCCAATGCCATCATTACACCTGAATATTTTATGAGGCCTGTATGTGTTGTCTCAAATGCTACAGTTGAAGTTCAACTAGAACTCTATCACGTCTAATTTAAAACCTCTTTTTTCACATGCATAAAGAAACCTTAAGACTTTCAATTTTATCGGGACGATGACCGATCAACGATCCAGAAAACTATAAATACATCTCTCCTTCGTAGGGAGGGGAGAATTATGTTCATCTAATCTCTAATTTTTGAGAGCTTATAATTAGGGAGAGAAGAGTCTTAATAGTGAGATATTGTATTCAACAATTAATATACAGATCTCATCAATGCATCGATATTCACTCAAGAATGTAGCTATGACATTCCACCAATTTGACTCTGTGTGCATCTTTTTCTCTGTTCTTTATATGTATCTCAATGTTTAAAATAGCGATAATGGTAACGTAACCTTTTGCCACTTTTAGGTTATGTCGCATATAGCGTAACGTATAATATAGATTATGCAATTTTCTATTTATTTAATTAAAATAAATATAAAACTATATAAAATAATTTTTATAAATTAAAAAATAAATTTAAAACATCTAAAAATAAATATAAAATTATTTTATAATATAAAATCTATTCTAATTTTATATTAAATTTTACAATAATTTTACATTTATCTTCATAAATTATATTAAGTCTGCAACCGTAATTCCAATGATCATTTAAACAAGAAAATAAGATTCTAATTTTTTATTTCAATTCTAGTTATTATCATTGTTATAATTTATGTTTTGTAATATTTAATTTATCTTATTTATAATTGTTGATTTCAGTTGAGTTAAAAATTCAATAGAATCAACAAATAAGATATTTTAGTAACCGGATAGGAATTATAACAACCGAACAAAGAAATAATCATAAATTAACAAGTTAGAAATTTCACAAGCAATTAAATAAGCCAACAACTAATTAAGTGAGAAACTCAGAGCAATTCACTAATAATCAAAATAATAATCAATAACAATATATAAATTACTAAAATAATAATTGTAAATAGCATAACATAACGTAATTTAACGTAACGTTATGTAATATAATATAAAATAATATAAAAAGCGTACCGTTACGGTGTACTGAGTTATGTGTTGGGGTTCCGTTAGGTTACGTAACGCAATATAACGGGTTTCATAACGCGTTATTTTCAACACTGATGTATCTTCTCTGTTTTTTTTCTACTTTTATAGCTAACCAATTCTCTTGAAGGTTGTGTTTTCCCTATACTTTCTTTGGCTCGATTCCATCTCGAGCTTCTGTGTTGGCTCTTAAATTGATCCGAGTGCCCTGATTGCCAATTTTGGAGTCAACAAGAAGGAAGCTTAGAATCACATTGGCGGAAATTGTTCATGTTATGCTCGTCTCATTGTAATATTGTAACCATAATGACACATCATGGTGGCTAACTGATGTATCTTCTCTGTTTTTTTTCTACTTTTATAGCTAACCAATTCTCTTGAAGGTTGTATTTTCCCTATACTTTCTTTGGCTCGATTCCATCTCAAGCTTCTTTGTTGTTGGCTCTTACATTGATCCGAGCGCCCTTATTGCCAATTTTGGAGTCAACAAGAAGGAAGCTTAGAATCACATTGGCGGAAATTGTTCTTCATGTTATGCTCGCCTCATTGTAATATTGTAACCATAATGACACATCATGGTGGCTAACTGATGTATCTTCTCTGTTTTTTTCTACTTTTATAGCTAACCAATTCTCTTGAAGGTTGTGTTTTCCCTATACTTTCTTTGGGTCGAATCCATCTCGAGCTTCTGTGTTGGCTCTTAAATTGATCCGAGCCCTGATTGCCAATTTTGGAGTCAACAAGAAGGAAGCTTAGAATCACATTGGCGGAAATTGTTCTTCATGTTATGCTCGTCTCATTGTAATATTGTAACCATAATGACACATCATGGTGGCCAACTCTTGCTATCAAATATTTGAAGAACATGTCAAGCAATTGCTAGTTGCATTAAGAGAATAATTAAAGAGGTACTTGGTGAGTCGAGGGATGATGATCTACCGTGAAAAGACATATTATGATAGAATAAAGAGGTATCACTATTAATATCAAATTGGATTCTCACAAAAATTTGAGAAAGAACATTTATGAAGTGAGTTTTAAGAGGTGTAAACTAGCCTAAAAGGAATTAAGAAAGCTGTTCAAAATACAAGAGCTAATATTTATAAAGAAGTGCATGGAAAATTGGATACCAAAGAGACTGAAAATGATATATATATATATATATATATATATATATATATATATATATATATATATATATATATATATATATATATATATATATATATATATATATATATATATATATATATATCAATGTTTAAAATAACGATAACGTTAACGTAACGTTTTTTTTTTTGTTAGGTTAAGTAGCAAATAACGTAACGCATAACGTAGGTTACGCAATTTTCAATTTATTTAATTAAAATAAATATAGAACTATATTTAATAATGATTATAAATAAGTGAATAAATCCAAAAAATCATATAAAATACTGTAAAATCAATTTAAAGACATAGAAAAATTTTAAAAATTGTAGCAAGTATGACAACAATTTTTTAAACTATGTTTAAAATTCATAGTTCACATCACAATATACATAAAAGTCTTAAAGCTCTTAAGTCTTAATAGTTAACATATCAACAACTTCATAATATACAAAATTACAAATTAAGTATTTAAGTTATACAAAACATTCTCCTCCAATATATACAAATGAAGTTCTCATCCCATCATCTACTCTAATACAACTAGATCATCCTCGTCCAAAATATAATTAGCATCTTCAGGATCGATATCATCCCCCGTCTCATCCACCACATCATCAATTGATTTTCCTTTGTCCGAGGAAGATGCTACAAAATAAATTCACAAATTAACAAGGTTATATGATACTTAAAGCCATAGGCTAGACACTTAATCAAGAATTGAAAACCCAAATTTTAATTACTTACATGAAGTATTGACCCTCCGTTTTTTTCTTGTACTTTCATTCTCATCTTGCTTATCACCCTTATCTGTAGATGCCATAACATTCTGATTGTTATTAATCGCGGTGACATCTAGAAAATCCCTTGTTCCTGTATCAACAATATTCTCATTTCGGTCATCGAACAATCCAAGATCATCGGCAAGACACGGTTCTTCACTCTCTACAAGCCATTCATCATCAGGAGTCGCTTCATCTATAAGAATTGGATCCAAATTCATTCGTTTTCTCCATATATTCCTCTATCTAAGTTTAATATTATACATGACATAAACAAGAGAGTGTAGACGTTCTTGCTCCAAGCGACATCTTTTCTTTGAATGAACCTTCAACAAATTTGTGAAATGTAAATTTGTATAAGTAAATTAAAAAAATGTCAATGAAAAAAATATCAACCAAAAATATTTTAGTTTTAAATTTTCATACTTGCTCAAAAGTGCTCCAATTGCGTTCACATCCAGAAGCACTAGTAGTAAGAGAGAGAATCCGAATTGCAAACTTTTGGAGTGTAGGAACATCTTCTCCAAATCTTTCCCACCAAGCAGCTAAAATATTTTGGAGTTAAAAAATTTAAAAATGAATGATATTGCTAAATATAGAATCATAGAAATAAATAAAATTATACCTAGACTACGGGCATTCATAGTCATTTGAGCTAGTGGGGATCCAAACTCTCCAAGTTTTTGTTTATAGTGATCCAATTCGACATCAGCTTGTGCATACTCATTAAGATCAGGTATCATACGTTGCATGCATTCACGAAGCCCTCTCCTGACCTCTGGAACATTGGAAAAGGAATCACCATAGAAATATCTTGGATTAAGAAAATATGCTGCCGCATGGAGAGGCCTATGTAACATATCTGTCCATCTCTTATCTATCATATTCCAATAAGGCATGTACTTCCTCTTATTGCCATCACAAACATTAGCAATTTTCTCTTTGCAGCTATCAAGCATTTCATAAAGAAAAGGTATAGAAGGCCTAATATCTGAATCCACCTCTCGTAATACATAGACAAGTGGAAGAGTGGTGCTGAAGCAAAATAGAACACGACCCCAGAAGCTTCGGCTAGACAACACTGCTTTCTTAGCCTTAATTGCATTCGGTTTTTTGGCCCAAACACTCTTAGTAAATTCATCAGATGCAAACATTTTTCTTATAGGTTGCCTTAATTTATACAACCTTTGCAAAGTCAAGAATGAGGTAGCAAATCGAGTGATGGCAGGCCTTAGAAGTTCTTTCCCCTTTGTATATGTCCGCATCAAACTGAGAACCCAACAATGATTGTAAATAAATTGTATTATACCTTTTGCCGTATCAAGTGTCTCCTTGTGAATTTTCATCTTGCCTATGTCTTCAAGCATCAGATCAATACAATGAGCAGCACAAGGAGTCCAATATAAACATTTTCTTGATTCCATAAGCTTTGTACCAGCATTCACGTAAGAGGCATGGTTGTCGGTAATCACTTGAACAACATTCTTTTCTCCAATCTCCTCAACCACCTTGTCAATACACTCCCACAAATAAGTTCCAGTCTTGAACTGATCTGATGCGTCAATGGACTTATAAAAGAAAGTGCCCTCGGGTGAATTTACAAGAAAATTAATTAAGCTTCTGCTCTTTCTATCAGACCATCCATCTGACATAACTGTACATCCATATTTCTCCCAAGCCAATACGTGTTTCTCTTTGATTTTATCAATATCCTCAACTTCGGCTTTAAGGACTCGCGTCCTTATCTCATAAGGGGATGGTTGTTTCAAACCGAATCCGAAGTTACCAACTGTTTCTATCATTTCCTTCCAATATGGACTATTCAATATATTAAATAATAATCCATTAGCAAATATGCATCTACCAATCTTCCTTACACAATCCTCTCTTGCCTCCTTCTTTAGAGAAGTTTCAAGTTTTGATTGACGGGCTTCCACATTAATAAATTTGTCTATTGCACCTAAAGTCCGAGGCTGGGAGTTGCTTCCTACGGCACTTTCAAGTTCTTGACTAATCACCTCAGCCTGTGGTTCACCCATTCTCCCAATTTCACGGGTCAATACTAACTTCTTCTTTTTCTCTAACTCTGTAACCTGTAGCGTCTCTTGACATGTTTTCTTCACATTTGCTGGAACTCGCTCACAAACTTTAACACCATTTCTGGTACCAGCCAAATGATGCTTCAATCTTGTAATTCCAGCAGTGATATGGTGATTGCAAAATTTGCAATAAAAATAATTGCTTGGTTCACCATCTTTATGAATCCCCCATTCTCTTGCCGGATCCATATGCTTAGACATGATTTTTCGATTTCTTATAAATCAAGTATAATAAAAAAAAAATTTCAGTTTCAACAATAACAAAAAAAAATATATCTAATTATTTGTATGACTTCTATTTCAATTTCAACGATCTAGCCACTTCCACGATCTTATCCTATTTAACTTTTTAATCAAATGATATTTATGCTGTAACACATAGAAATCTAGCCACTTTTATTTCATTACTGACTTACTGTATCAAATGATATTTATGTTGTAACAGCAACTTAAATTAAATGATATTTATGCCGTAACACAGAGAATGATATTTATGCTCTAAGCCTGTAACACAGCAACTTAATTCTAGCCTGTAACACAGCAACTAATCTTTGATATTTATGCTTTTAAGTTTTAACACAGAGAAATCTAGCCGAAAATTAACAGCAACTTATCAGTTGATATTTAATTGAAACAACAACTTAGATTAAATCCCAAAATCTAACCAAAAATTAACACAAATACAAATTGCCCTTTGAAACAGCAACTTAAATGAACATCAACCCAAAATAACATAAACTTAATTAAATTCCAAAATCTAACAACAGCAAACGAAGTTGGCCAGAATTACTAACAAAAATTTGGGTTTAAAATTTAGGTTAAACAGAAATTTAATTTTTTATTAATGTATTAATAAAAAAATTTAAACTTTGAAATTTGGATTCCTAACAACAACAAGTAAGCATTACAATAAAAAAAAAAAGTTTAAATTTTTACCTGTTGAACCTCGCCGGAGTTACTCGCCGGAGTTCGCGACGGAGATGGTCGGTGATGGAGAGTTTTGGCAATGGAGTCGGCAAAGGAGATGGAGAGTATCAGATCCGGCGATGGAGAGGAGGAAATCGACGGATCGGCGATGATGAAGCTGATCGGAATCGGTGACCGGCGAGGAATGAGAGAATCGGCGAGGATGGAGTTGGCCGGTGATCGGCGAGGGTCGGAATTGGGTGAGATTGGAGATGATCGGCGATGAAGAGGGACGGGAACAGAGGGGCGATCGGTTTTCGGCTGAGGGAAGAGGAGAATCGCGAATTCGCGAAAAAAAAAGGGGAACGATTTTAGGGCTAAATCGCGATCGGTTTAGGAGTTTTTATACCCAAACTGCCCTAGGAAATAACGCACGCTATTTTGAGGTATAACGTTACGTTATCTAACGTACGTTATTTTTAAAAAACGTACCGTTACGCAGCACTGCGTTTTTTCCTGCCGTTACGGAGCGCCGGGTCCGCGCTCCGTTACGAAACGCGTTATAACGCGTTTCGTAACGCGTTATTTTCAACACTGATATATATATATATATATATATATATATATATATATATATATATATATATATATATATATATATATATATATATATATATATATATATTAGCTCAAATAAGAGAGAAAGACTTGAGACTTATGTACTGTGAAGTGTGTCAAAGATGGGGATGAGAATGTTCTAATTTGGGACAATGGTATAAAGGAAAAATGGAGAGATTATTTTGTAGAGTGTTCCTTTGAAGTTTTATCAAGATTTAAGTGACCTTACCATTAGTGTCAGGATTTGAACCATATTCAATACCCAGAATTAGAGAATCTAAAGTTAATGAGGTTATAAAGAGGATGAAATCATGGAAGATATTGGTTGGAATGGAATTTCTATGAGGTATGGAGATTTTTAGGAGAAAGGGTGTGAGATGGCTAATAGAGCTCCTTAACAAGATGTGATAAACTAAAAGGATATCAAATGAGTGTTTGAAGAGTATCCTAGTGCCTCTCTACAATTAGCATGATATTCAAAAATGTTCTAACTATTATGAAATAAAACTCATGAGTCACACCATAAAACTCTAGAAAAGAATAATTGGAAATAGATTAAGACAAAAAACTAAGATATCATAAAACCAGTTTAAGTTCATACTGGAATGATCGATGATAAAGCTATTTATTTACTTTGTCAAGTTATATAGCAAGTTCGATAAAGGAGAAGAGTTTTATATATGGTCTTTATGATTAGAAAAAAAGTACGATAAGATACAGAGAGAGGTAATATGGTGAACATCGATGAAGAAAGGAATCAACATCGAGTATATTGTCATAATCAAAAATATATATGATGAAACAATGGTAAATATTGATATTATGGTAGCCTAACAAGTGATTTTTTTTGTCACAATTAATTCACATCAAGGATATTGTATTGAGTTCTTTTTGCCATAGTGATGGATGAACTTTCTAAAGTTATTCAGAATGAGATATCTTAGTGTATGTTATTTGCTAATAATAGAGCATATCTTATAATCTATAGATTTTAGATTAAATGGGTCCAAAATAGAGTATATAGTGTGCAAATTCATTAAATTGAGGACATGAGAGTGATGCTATGACACTAGACAGTAGAGAGATGCCAATGAAGAAACATTTTAGATACCTGGATTATATATCCAAAAGGATGCAAAAATTGATAGTGATGTTAACCATAAGATTCAACTGGCTAGCTAAAATGGAAGTAACATAATAAAAGGTTTATGCAACTTTAACAATCCGTTGAGGCTGAAAGAAGGTTTTACAGGATTCTACTAGGCTAGTTTTGTTATATGATATAAAATTTTGAGCTACAAAAAGACATTATAAATAGAAGAAGATGCATGCAACAGAGATTTGCATGGCTCATTGGATGTGTGATACCATTAGGATGATGTGCAATAATATTAGGAAAGATAATGTGAGAAATAAGGATATTTTTGTTAAGATACAAAAAAACAGATGGTTTGATTATATGTAACATAGACCAATGTTTAAAATAGCGATAACGGTAACGTAACGTTTTGCCTTTGTTAGGTTATGTCGCAAATAGCGTAACGCATAACGTAGGTTATGCAATTTTCTATTTATTTAATAAAAATAAATATAAAACCATATAAAATAATTTTAATAAATTGAAAAATAAATTTAAAATATCTAAAAAAATATAAAATTATTTTGTAATACATAATCTATTCAAATGTTATATTAAGTTTTACAATAATTTTCATATATCTTCATAAATTATATTAAGTATGCAACCGTAATTCCAATCATCATTTAAATAAAAAAGCAAGATTCCAATTTTTTATTTCGATTCCAATTATTATCATTGTTGTAATTTATATTTTGTAATGTTCAATTTATCTTATTTATGATTGTTGATTTCAGTTCAATTAAAAATTCAATAAAATCAACAAGTAAAATATTTTAGCAACCGGACGAGAAATACAACAAGTGGATAAAGAAACAAACTTAAATTATCAAGTTAGAAATTCCAAAAACAATCAAACAAGCCAACAATTAATTAAGAAAATTACAGCAATCGCTAATAATCAAAATAATAATCAACAACAATATATAAATTACTAAAAAAAATAATTGTAAATAACGTAGCATAACGTAATTTAACGTAACGTTATGTAATATAACGTAAAATAACGTAAAAAACGTATTGTTACGGTGCACTGAGTTATTTCCAGTTGTTACGTAGCGTTGGGATTCCGTTAGGTTACGTAACGCAAATAACGGGTTTCATAACGCGTTATTTTCAACAATGACATAGACATATGAATGCACCAATTCGGCGAGTGGAGCTTATCAGTATAGGGAAAGTTAAAAAATCAAGGAGCAATCGAAGAAAATATTAATGGACAAGATATGAAAAGATATGGATGCTAAAACGCCTTACTGAAGACATATTGCTTGAAAGGAATGAGGGGAGAAGGTTGATCCATGCACTTGTTCCGGCAAAAACTCATTTTGGTTCATGTAGCCTACCCAAAATACATGGGATAAAAGGCTTAGTTGTTGTAATAATCCTTTTTAGTGATAAATTACTTGAAAGTACATTACACTAGGAGCTAAAAGGCAATTCTAAGAAATTTATAGACATCCTTACTTGAGAAAATCATTCTTCAGAACTCGCATGAGAATTGTGGCAAGGAAGCTTGTCAGCAAAAGAACTGTAACACAGGAGTTTATAATTGAGAACCAATGAATTTCCAAGTGCTGTGGCTGTGAAGAAGAGTGTGAATATTTCTCCATCCTCTTCTCAAAGAGTGTGTCAGTCTCCGTCCATTTCACTGAGTATGAGAACTGAGCCTCAACCTCTCTATCCTCAATGAGGTCCACCAAAGCATTTGGATCCGCATGGACACTGATCTCAATGACTCGGTCGTGATTATAAAGAATATCGAATCTGAGATGTTTGTATAGAAAGTATTTGTACTTGCTCGGGTCAATCTTGCCTTCCCTTTCAACCTTCCCAATGAATCCCCAAATTGGAAGATCATCAAAATACATCTGAAAGTAGTAGTCCTTGCTTACTGCTTTACGGAATTTAGCCACCTCTTCTTTAGTGAGCTTCTTATTGCATATTGATCTGGACTCATGATCAGCATTAAACTCAAGCTTATAAGGAGCATCAACAAGACGGTCTCCATTCAGTACTTCTCCAAGAGCTTCCTTTTTATCCTTCACATTTTCTGTTATTAAATTTAAAATATGTATGAAAGATATACAATAATATTTTAAAGGAATATGATCAAGGAAACTCATGAGCCAGGAACAAACCTGGAGAACAAAATGGCAGATCAAAGTATCGATATGTCTCACTGAAACAGGGAAAACATGCAAATCAGAGAAACGGCTAAATGATTCTTTTTCATTCAATAAGTCAAATAGTACCTATACACAATGAAACATTGCACAATCTTGAAAATTGTAAATAGCAGGTTTATCAAGTGCGAAGTATCAACTACCACGTGAATCACTTGAAATATAGACAATAAATGGTTAGTCCACTTCACAAGATGCTGGCTCAGATGCTATGATATAAATTTGAGATTAAATATAAAGAATTACACTAAACAAGATGGTATCATCAAAGATCACCTAATTTCTATTCTTTTTTAGAAATCTCATTCAGCAATAGATGAATCCTGAAAAGGTACTATGTGTACAATCAATATTGTTAGATAACAATGAAACAAGAGGGGATTAGGAAAAAAAAAAAGAAGAAAGTGATGGTATTAGAAAGGAACTTGATATCTACATGTCTAACCCTGTCTCTAACAAATTCATAGCAATTTGTCCCCCTGTACAGTATAATGCAATATTATGTTATTCTTTCTTTACAATATGTACCACTTTAAATCAACCAAGGTTTCAAGTAGAGGCCTAGTTAACCCGCTTAAGTTGTTATATTCTGAGCTTCTCAAAACACTAGGTACAGTATTAGGAACAAGACTCTAATTTATTTAAATCCAACTTTCAAAAATATGGGTATTTGCATACACACACACACTATGAAAGCACATTTTGCTTATTTAACAATGAAAGATTTCTAACACATATATACCCTTTATACATATTAAATTTGCAACTATTTATGTAATAGCATAGAGAAGATAATCCAAAACTACAGAACACGTATATACCCTTTTTCGGCGGACCAGGTAAGTAATCTCCAGCGATCAAAAAAAAAAAAGACAAAAAACACAAAGGAAAGACAACTGCTGGAGATTTCCCAAGGGGAGAAATTATTTGCCTCATAGAAGCTTCATCACCGACAAGTAGTTGTGCAAGATTGGTGGAGGCCGTTATCAAGACTACCTCTACGACTAACTCTACTCTCCACTATTTCGGGCCTATGGAGTTCACTTGGGGGTGGCTGGGGAAAGACAACAAGCAGAAGGAAAGAGACAGCAGTGACGAAGACAAGAACCCAAAACACCACCATCGTAATTGGAGTGAGGTGGTTAAGGAGTCGCTAGTTCTGCTGGGGAATGCGGCTGCAAGTGTGACATGTCATTCACAATCCAGTGTGACTGTCCCCGTGCCGAGCTCTCCCGGAAGCCCATGGTGACCTCGACCACCCTGAACCCAAATGGTGTTTATACAGACGAACAAGTCATTGCACTACTTACTGAGGCCAAAAAAAGCAAATTCGGCTCCACTAGAGAGGATAAGGAAGGTTGGATTGAACACAAGTCAAGAAACACAATCAAGAAAGAAAGTAAGATGGAGAGTAAAACCCCAAAAAAGAGGAGATTTAACTCACCAACTAACTCAATTGAAGGCTACTGGATCTGCAGAAAGAGGGGGCACTTCAAGGATGAATGCCCGTATATAAAATGTAGGTTTTGCAAAGTCCTCGGCCACGTGATTGCGGAATGCCCCACGATCTCTAAGAAGATGAGGGAGGAGACTAAAGAGACAAAGAGGGTCACGATCAAGACAACCAGTGCTCAATTTTGATGTTTCCGGTGTTTTAAATATTATATATTAGTGATATATCAGTCAACAAATCAGATATCATATATCGGGTGGCACATTGAAATATTTACTATCGGATGTCATATTGGATATCTTCTTGGATAATAAATACGCAAATTATGTCTACATAATCATATCAACCTATTTGCGTTGACTTATAAATAACTTGATATTAGTAAAAATTTTTCTAAATATATCAAGACACAAACCCACTAGATGCCAAATCTTCAAAACACAAATAAAATAAATACACACACTATAATTGACGGCCACATCTAGCAATTGTCGCTCGCAATAGAGGAACGGTCAATGAAGGGGGCAGAGACTATTAATCAAGCCCTAACTCTACTCTTTTCTTGCATATACATAATCGAGTTTACAAACTAACTAGACGGGTGAGATTTTTTACATAATAGAAAGAAGATCTAATATCACTTCTTATCATCGATATTTCGATGCCAAAATATCATCCAACATCTCGATTTCGAGCCCATATATCGGTCCATTTGTCTATTTGTCTAAAAATAAAAAATGAGAAACACATGAAAACACACATATCGCACGAATTAGGGACGAAAATGAGAATATCAGTCGATATACAGATATACCTGCTGATATCTGAGAGATAAGGTACTTGTTGGGACGAGTTTTTCTTTTCGTGGTCTATCCTTCCTATGTCCGAGTTTACTTGGAGTGTTGAAAGAATTGCAATGTCCCATGTTTGACCTTCGAGCGATGCACATTTGCGTGGAGGTGAATACCGTGTGGTTAAGTGGATGTAGAGGTTGACAATAAGGGGGTTATTCTAGAACCCATGTGGCACATATCATGGGTTGGCTCCAACAGTGCAATGAGTTTCACACAATTTATATTCCTCGTGAAACTAATGGAGCTACCTATTTTTTAGCTAAAGGGGCTCAATGGACAGCCTATGATTACCATTAGTGAATCTTTCTCAAAACTTTTGCGCATCATTAGCGATGGTGTGAGAGGGCATGGTTAACTGAGAGGGCCCTATAATGGCTTCTCATACTCAGCAAAATAATAATAATAATAATAATAATAATAATAATAACAACAACTAAATAAATTACGTAATATGTGAACAACAACATGCAGAATGACAGGACAAATCTTGAATATGCCCAAGGGGTTCATTAATAGCTAACTCAGAAATGAGGACTAAGGAAGAACCTAGTCTCACTTCAGATTGTTCTCACTCTAGCTATAGCCCTTTAATCACTTCAACAGACCTAAATATACCCCCTATATACTCGGCTTTAATGTTTATAGTCCACAGAAATTGGAGTCATCCAATTTCTGCCAAAATTATATGCATATAATAAACAGGCCTCAATCCTCAGAAGACATGCACATCATCAACCATTAAATCTGAATCTAAAAATCTCACATCCCCTACAGATCTCAGTTAATGAGCCAAACAATTTAACCAAAATCACATCAAAACTCATAAGAAATTCGACCACATTAAGATCTCAACAAGGAATTGATAAGAGTAATACCTTGGATTATGGAAAGGGCCAATCTTGTTGGCGTAGAGTGGGACTGGCTCCTGCGGCTTGTACCGGTGATCTGACCCATCCGACCCGACTCCATGGATCTGCAGGGAGAGCAACAAAGCCGATAACCCTACGAAACGCATGGCATTCTCCCTCCACATTTTGTTTTATTGATATATTTTCTCTCTCATTTGAGAATGTAGGAGTTAATAATGCGTGCAGAGAAAATGGAGAAAAAGCTACGTGAAAGAAATGCTAGAGAGAGAGAGAGAGAGAGAGAGAGAGAGACGGTTGGGCTGATGCTGGTGGTGGGGGCTTCGAAGGGTGACAAATGTAATTGATTCCGAGTCTGATGCGGAGGAGTTTGGAAGCAGCTTGGGACTGAATGCCAAGGGAGTTTCTAGAGGAGCACACCACTTTTCAAAGTGAGCCCACTAAATAGTTCTTTTTTGTGCATGCTTTCTGCTGGAAAGTGGGCTCACTAGGAAAAATGGAGTGCTCCTTTGGACACTCCTGAATGCCAAAGGTGCACTTTTGGGTCAAGATAAGATCACAATAGAAAGAATATTTATTTTCTTGCCTTTTCCGATTCTACGTATTTACATACCATGTCAAATGGAAAATTCTAAATGTGCACCACATTTTTCCTAGTGAACCCTGTTTTCTTAGTGAGTACTAGGTAACTTAAAAACTAGTACTTTTTTCTTAGTGAGCACCACAAAATTTTTCAAACTAATCCTCTCTCTCACAACCATTTCTCCCCCAACACCCTTTTTTACTAGTGAGCATCAACCCTAATTGAATCCTCTACTCGATCCAACACTCCCACGTCGCTGACCGGAGCTTTTCTGCACACGACCGCCGCAACCGAAACCACCCTCGGCCTAATTCGCCGTTGCAGTGAAACCACAGTCTCCCTCTATACCCCTATAACCACATAGCGAAACCACAGTTTCTTCTTTGATTTTTTTTTTTGCCTGGCTGGGGTTGCAGCCCTGGCCAGTCTATTGACTGGACGAGCTCGCAACCCCAAATAGTGCTTCTTACGGTCGGTGTTACCAATCCGAATAGTAGACTTAAATCTACAACAAACCCCTGTTAAAAAAAATTTAGAAACAAAAAAAAAATACAATGGTCGTAAATTCAATCCCGACTAAGTAAGAACACTGACCAGGATCTCGACCCTGGTTGGTTACTGTACAGGTCGAGAGTGGCTCCCCGGCCAGTATTTACGAGCCCAAATCCAGACAAAATGCTTGGCAACTCTAAATAAAGTTAAAATCTCTCAAACTTTTATTAATAATTAATGGATCAAATTATACTTCAAATTGAGTTAAAAAAATGTTTATGCAAACTTCTAAACATGGAGATTCATCCAAATTTTGCCATTTTTCTATTCTTGTTCTCCATCTACCTCATTTTCTTTACATCCAATAATAGATTTTCCTTCTCAGATTTACAAAAAAAAAAAAAAAAAAAAAAAAACTCAAACAAACCCTAGAAAGCAATGTAACTGATGGGATTGAAAATTTTCAAGGGGATTTATGGTTTTCAAAAAAAGAATTTTTTTCTTTTTCTTTAAGGATTTGGTTTCGCAGAGATGTACTGGGTTTGAGAGAGAGGATGGTACTCACTAAGAAAAAAAAAAAGAAAGAAATAGTGGAAGTAATGGTGCTCACTATGAAAAGAGAGAAGGGATTTTTTGTCAAAAAAATAAAGCAAACTTGTAATATTTTTTTGGTTAGATTAGGGTAGTCACTAAGAAAAATATGGGGCGCATTTAGAATTTACCCTCTCAAACCCAGGACACTCTTATCTCACATTTATGTGGTCTCTAAAGTATCGAATTAAATTTTCTATATTGATATTTGCCGGAATCAAATGTGAAACAATACTATTGAGAGGAAGGGATTTTGTTGACGGACTAAACTAATTTTATAGATCACTGTTATTACGAATAGTATTTATGCGTGTGATTATGGATATGAAATGTATTACTCCATGCATAAATTTGTAAGATTTGATTTAATTAGTGTACATGGGTAGGATTATTATTATTTTATTCCTATTATGTTTCTATAAAAGTAACTCATCACAAATTAGGAAGGTGAATATTTTTTTTACCCTATCCTAATCTTTTATATTCCAAAATTATTTTATTATATATATGACTCAAATGATATCTATACCGGCTGATTGGATATAAGGAAATTCTATTTGTGCACTTGACACTAAACTCCCATTTTAAAATATCACCAATTTACTTTCTGCGTTCAATTTTTTTTTTTAATTTTAACCCGCTTTCTAACTTCTTATCTCGTACGGTCCCAAAATTTTCCAAACTCTCTGAGTCTCGTCGCTCTGAGTCTCGTCGCTCTCATGTCCAATAAAGGTATATTTTTATCTAATTACATCCCCACTATGTTGTCAAGATGATATAATCAATCATCTTTAATCTGTGCATAGATCGGTCAGGCTGCAAGACGTTCGTACCGTGGCGAGCCCCGCTTGGGCCATCTCGAGGTGGGAGCGGTGGAGGAGGTCGATGTTGTGGGCCCAGTCAAAGACGTCGAGGGCCTTGTTGGCGGTGGTGGGGGGAGTGGGAGAAGTTGTGGGCGAGCTTGGAGTAGAGGAGGAATTTGTGGATGGTGCACCCTGAGTAGGGGAACTAGCTCCTGAGTAGGAGAACTAGTTTCAGAGCTGGAGGAAGAGCTCGTGGGTGAGATGGAAGTGGAGTTTCTAGAGGTGGAATTGGAGCTGCTTGCTGTTGGTAGAGAACGGTGGAGAGGTGGAGAAGGAGGGTTGTGTCGATGGGGGAAGTTGTGGAAGATGAGGAAGTGAGGGAAGTGGAGAAGGAGCGGAGGGTGCGGGGTAGTCTTGGGAGAGGCATAGAGAGAGAGAGTGTCTTTGGATGGGAGTTTGAATTAGGCAAGGTTTTTTTTTTTTTTTTTTAAAGTAAATTGATCAAATAATCGGATCAAAAAGCTACGTATAAGAATGCAGACGGAAGAGCATGTGCACACTTGGCCGCAGCGGGGGTGGCAGCTATGGCCCTAGTGGTTTAGAACCATACTATTAAAGGGTAACTTAGTCAAAAAAAAATAAACAGTAAATTTGTAATTATTTACAAGTTTTAAAATCATACATGAAAAGTAAATTTCCGTGTGTAAATAGAATTTTCCTTGGATATGCAACAAGTTACATAGGATAAACTGACCAAATTGTCCGTCCCTTTGCACTAAATAACTCCAAAAAAGAGAAAAAATGGATGATGCATCATCAATGTCTCTTCTAGGATGAAAACTAAGTGATCCTCTCTTGCTTCAGCCCCAATTCTTTATAGATCGATTGGACAACTTAATCGCCATCTTCATCACCATCTCAATCTAAAAACAAGATAAAAACCAAGCCAAAAGGTCACTCGTCTCCATCTCCCTCGCTATCTCTGTCTCAATCAACTAGCCCGATTTTAGTGTCACTTGAAGCCTTATCGACATAGTCCTCCAACACAACCGCAACATCAAATGGTGAATCCAATTGATTTTACTAAACTTTTTCATCATCTAAAGGTTCTTGATTTATTTATGGCGAAAATTAATATAGTCTTAAATAATTGATTTATGAGATTTTGTGTCACGCCTTATTTTTCAGTTATTTATGAAAAGTAGAGTGTGTTGGAAAAGATAAACCTCACAGTCACATGTGTTGCATTCAGATGAGTAAATAATATATTTAAAATTGACATGATTTCTTATATAGATAATGATTTTATTAAATAAACAGGTATATGTAGATTGAGAAAAATTATCCCTGCACGAATCAGAGTCCGAATTCGAATCCGAATCCAAAGTCCGAATTCAGAATCCGAGTCCGAGTCCGAATCCAAATCTGAGTCCGAGTCCGAATCCAAAGTCCGAGTCCGAATCCAGAATCCGAGTCCGAATCCAAAATCCGAGTCAAAATCCAAATTAAAAAAAAAAATTAATTAAGCTGGCTTCTGGCTAGCCTCGCGCCGGCGAGGCCGGCGACGTCCGCCTCCGGTGCTCACTCACCCCATTCGGCCTCCCGTTTCACACGGTGAACCTCCGATCTCATGCATAATTTATTTGGTCTCGTCTCGAGTTATTTTGCAATTTCTAATCCTATCCAAAATTTAATTAGAATCAAATTGATTTTTAGAATAAAAACTTTAAATTAATTTCATTAGAGTTTGATAATTCTACAAATTCTAATCAAACTCAAATTGATTTTTGGATAAAGAATTTTAAATTAATTTCATTTGAGTTTAATAATTCTACAAATTCTAATCAAATTCTAATTTGATTTTAATTGATTTTGGGTACAGAAATATGACCCGATTTAATGAATCTGGAGAAAATCAAATCAAGAGAAAATTCGAATATCTCATCAAGATTACAAATAGATTTTGATTCTATCTACAAGGAAACCAAATCTTGTTTCTATTTACAAGGAAACTAGATATTGTTCTTATCTAGAAGGAAAGCACTTCAACAACCGGGGGCGTATAAATACCCTCAAGAAAACTCAAAGAGGACCTTTGGCCCGATCTCTCTCTCGCGCAAGCATTTGTGCTTCCTCTAAGAATCAGCAGAGAAAAAGAACGAGCTCACCTCCAAATCATCGACGTCAGATCGTCAACGGGGAAATGACCGATCCCCATAGTTGTCTCGAATCCCACAAATTTCTGTAAAAAGAGAGTGACGATATATAAGTCCTCTCTATTTATTTTTATTTTCTTTTCATTGTAATAAAAAAGAGAGAAATTTTGATAATCTGTATTTTTTCTCTAATTCAATGGCAATGGAAAGATTGTCTGTTTTCCCCGAAAACAGACTAGCAACCACAGTACGAGAGATCTCCTATACTGAAGAGGAGATGGTGATCCAATCTGACGTCAACAAGATTGAGGAGACGGTCGATATATTAGTCATCAAAATTGACTAGAAAAAAATATAAAGATTACATATTTTCAGACTCATCGAATCCAAGCCACAAGAGATCTGCACGGCGAGAGCACAAAAAGACTAACTCTAAACAAAAGGAGGACTTCATGGTCTTAGATGTCAAGGAAGCATTGATTCATCAACAGCCCCTTGGATTTCTAAACTATGGTCCATCAAAACCAACAGCATCCCTCCTAATGTTCCGGGAGCTCACTACATATGATACCAAAGGAGAACCTATCGCGGTGCAAAAAAAGACCCAAATCTGCAACCAGAATCTGAGGGCGGGCCATAGAGCACTCAAAACTCGTTTTGCATGTAAGGCCCAAGACCAACCTAGTGGTCCGAACTTGGCGAAAATCAGCCCAGCACCCATCAGTCTGGCCAACCCAACACCCATCAACCTGGCCAGCCCAACACTCATCAGCTTGGCAAAAAACAACCCAGAACCCATCAGCCTCGTTAGCCCAGCACCCATCAACGTGACCAGCCTAGCACTCCTCAGCTTGGCAAAAGACAGTCTAATATCCATCAGTCTGGCCAGCCCAACACCCATTAGCCTGGTCAGGCCAGCACTCATCAGCTTGGCCAAAGACAGCCTAGCATCCATTAGTTTGGCCAGCCCAACACTCATCAGCTTGGTAAGAGACAGCCTAGCACCCATCAGTTTGGCCAGCCCAGCATTCATCAGCTAGTAAGAGACAGCCTAACACCGATCAGCTTGGCTAGCCCAGCACTCCTCAGCTTGGCAAAAGACAGCCCAGCACTCCTCAGTCTAGTTAGCTCAGCACTCATCAGCTTGGCAAAAGACAACCTAACACCTATCAGCCTAGTTCAGCCCAACACTCCTCAGCCTGACCAGCCTAGCACTCATCAGTCTGGCATGAATAAGGCCAGATGCCATCCTGACACAAGTAAACTTGAAAGCCAAACTAAGTCTAAGCCAGCACGCGATGATAGTTCAACTAAGCCAGCATGTGAGTCTAGATCAGTATGCTAGGCTTTTCCAGCATACGAGAATCGTCCAATGCGCAAGGCTAGAGTCAAGCCTCAGTCTCGCATAAGAACAGAAGGATGTATGCCTAATCAGCAAAGTCATGCAAGACATACCAAAATTAATTGTGAACATTGAACCAGACTTAGAGTTGAGAAACATAACTTATATAATTTCTCGGAGCCATTTGTCTGAACGAATAAACATCACTCAAGAAGCAGGTCCCATCTCCAAAAGATGCTTATATCTACACCACGAGAAGAAACTCCGGATTTATGGGGTTATCTCACGAATAAAAGGAAAGCCGCACAGCCCCATCAATCATACTGCTGCAAAAAATTGATCATCGCGGTTCTAACTCACTGTCGTTGTAAGGCCCCGAGAACATCAGTGTTTAGCCGGTTGTTAGCACTGGAATCTTGCATTCTGAAGAGAAGACGACTGCAGAGGTGAGACTCTGACTCAGATGAAGAATTGCCCGCTTTCACATCAAATATGGTGAATAAAGGAAAGAAGCCAGTCACCGAAGAAAATGTCTCTAATACCGAGGCAGAGGAGACCTATCATCACACACGTCTCAAGACAGGTGTGATAACTCCCCGTGATTACAAAAAGTTGGTTGGGGGTTTTGATGAAAATATGACGAGCTTAGTGATCACTCGGCCATAACAATGCTAAGATCGTATGCTTCCTCTCGGTCTGGTAGGAGTACAGTTCTTATGGCCGAGCCGTCGGCCGATATGAGATAAAGGATTGAGGCACAAGAACACCTCATCTAGGAGCAACAAAAAAGTATTGAGGACCTCAAGGCAATGCTTGCGAAGGTCTTGGAAAATAATCCAAAGAACATAGAAAGCAGAGCAGGAGGTTGTTCATCTTCTGATAAAACTAAAAAAAAGAAGGATGAAATGAAATCCAACCATGATAAGACCAAGAAAGATGAAATTGACCCTAACTACGACACGGAGGAAAAAGACAATGAGGAAGAATATTTCATTGATCTTCACACTGAAAGAAGCGAAGCTTCAAACCCAGTTGAAGCCTTAATGCACTGCAAAGGACTGCAAGAAATAGGGATTACAAGACCCTACCCGATAGAGTGGGAGTCCGCCCCATTTTCAGCAAAATATAAGCCTCTCAAACTAGAGTCGTATGATGGGAAGGGATTTCCGAACCAACATATGTACCATTTCCTTTCACAGACCGGCCATCTCACGGGCAATGACTCAGTGATGACAAAAAGTTTTACGAGTACCCTGCGACGGCCTGTATTCACTCGGTTTATACAGTTGCCCCCGGAACTATCAATGCCTGGTCTGACGTGGAGAGAGTTCCTAGCTTGCTTCTTCGAAGATGATGCCGAAGTATCTATTTACTCTCTTCTGGCAAATAAGCAAAAAGAGGATGAGATGGTTAAAAGTTTCATCGAGCGTTTCCACGAGATATCAATGCGATGTCCGCATGGCATGTTGCAGGAGACATTGGTGAAGACTTGCAAGCACAACCTGCAAACCAAGATATTGGTCAAAATGGGAGTGGTTGAATCTAAGAGCTGAAAAGAGCTAGTTAAGTAAGGCGAACTAGCTGAAAATCTCATCCGCTGCTTAGGAGAACAACGCCCCACAAGAAACGCCCTGGAAGGATGACAATATTCTCAAAACTTTCGATCGAAAGGAAAAGAGACTATGACCACGGGAATGCCACTGCAACAGAAACCCAAAGATCAGAAAGAGAAGGGTGCATCCAAGCAGTACACCGCACCCATCTACGACTTCAAAGATGAGCAAATAGTGACGCTGTTCAATTTGCTCAATAGGAAGGGATGCTCCAGTTTTCCTCCAATCCGAGGCCAGTGATCAGAACTTGGGACATGCTATGAAGGACTGCTACACAGTAAAAAGAAAGATCCATGCACTAATTGAAACCAAAGTAATCATACTAAAATCAGAATAGAAAAGGGTGACGGCTAATGCGGTCACTCTAACGGTTGGAACTAATGATTTCCCCACAGGAGTGTCCCTGCTGCAAAAATGGTGCTCGTTAATCACGAACCACATAATATGAAGGAAAAAGGATTCTCACCAGTCACCATGAAAAAAGGTGAAATTATGTGGGTACATACGGATCTTTTGAATGATGAGCAATGGTCTTCATCAAATAAACAGAAGTTGAGCAAATGAAAAACTTGCCACGTGATTTCTGCAATCATCGAGGAAGACCACGATGAGACGAGTATGTTAACTGGCTTCAAAACGGAGGCATCAGTTTTGACCACTCATCATGATGAGGCAGGCCCGTCAGGAACTCGCTCAGGGAGGAGCTATCTCAATGATTACTCCAAAGTGTGACCTGACGAACCCACCGCAATGAGTGAAGAGCCATCATTCAAGCAGAAAGAGCTCCGCTTCCAGAAAAGGACAAGGAAGGATCGTGGGGCAGGTAGTGCACCATTTAAATTTGATGTGCTTGCCCAGCTAGCTAACATCCCAGCTTGCATAAATCTTTACGAGTTGTTGCGATTATCCAAGACAACCCGAGACGCGTTGAGAGAAGCTTTGGCTGACTTCAAAATCTTTTTGGCTCAAATTTCAGAGTTGTTTGTGGACGCAGAGGAACCTTGCCCTCACTGCTACCAACTGACGAGGCATGTTCTATGCATTACCTTCTCGCTGGATGACCTATAGGTCAAAAACTTTAAGTATAACAGACCCTTGTATTATACGGGATACATGGACTCTGTTAAAGTAGACCGAATTCTCATAGACCCGGGGTCCGTCATAAGTATCATTCCAAGGAGATTAATGCAGATGCTTGGAATCTCAGTTAGCCGACTGACACCCACCAACACCTCCATCTTTAGCTTCAACTCCAATGAAAGCCATCCCTTGGGGAAGATCTGACTTCGTTGCCAGATTGAAAATCTGAAGTCCGAGGTGATATGCTATGTCATCGATGCCGAAACCTCTTATAACATGCTTCTAGGATGTCCCTAGATTCACTCCAACATGGTGGTGCCCTCTACTCTCCACCAATGCATGAAATATTGTGATGATTAGGGGGCACAGTTCACACGCTGATCGCCGACAAGCATCCCTTTAAGGGGGTGGAGAACTACTTCACGGATGCCATACTGTATAGAGATACAATAGAGGTATCCACAGAATCAGCAAAGAATGCTAAAGGGGATTACGACAGTGGCAACAAAGCAGACACTGAACCCAAGACATCAGATGAAGAGGACTGTGAGGTCGAAATAAATCCTCTTGTAATCAATATTAATGACTTTGATGTAACCAATGCCATTGATGAGGCGGACAAGTAGTTTATCAATGAAAATATAGGTTTTGCTTATATTCCTGCTGTTACTTCAGACTCTACTCCGTCTTGTACAACTACAGAAGTGGATAATATATCTGAGTGGGAGGTCCATCTGTAAATATGGTCGTCGTTTGCGGGGCAGACCAAAATCCATAATACGGACGGGGCTACTTTTGAGGTGCCCGCTCGATGGCCAAGCCAACAGTCGATAATATTCGGACGAGTTGAGTCGCAGCCCGAGCCTACCATAAATAGTGAAAGCGATGATCAAGTGGCGCCTCAATTTGGCCATTACGAATTAGTCTCCCATCGAATGATGGAGAAGATGGGCTACGACTTCAATCGAAAATAAGAATTAAATTTTGGAAGAGGACGACAAAACCTTTTGCGTTCGTTTGTCCCACGAGGAAAGAATCCCGATTACTACCGTAAAACCCGTAGGCGATCTGGATGTGTTACTACTTCCGAATCCTTGGGAATTGAGTACATAGATTCAGCTGGATCAGAAAATCCTAAAGAAATAGTAGATTGGGACTCTGATATCAGTACGAGTGTAATATTCAAAGTCTTTGCTGTGAACATGGTTTTAGTAAGCCATGAAGAACCAGAGGATGCCTGGGCAAAACACATGGATATCTAATGGGATATCAGATCTGAGCAGCGAGAATCACCAACTGAACACCAAGTGGTTCAAGTCAATATAGAGACTGAAGAAGACCTGAAATCTATCTTTATAAACGAGAGTCTCACTCCTCAAGAGAAAGAGAATCTCGTGTCTCTTATAAGAGCATACATCGACGTCTTCGCATGGAGCTACGAAAACATGCCCGACTTGGACCCACAGGTTGCCATGCACTGACTCAACATTAAGCCGGATGCTAAACTTGTACAGCAGTAACAAAGACGCTTCAAGCTCGAATTGATGGAAGCCATAGAGTCTGAAGTGAAGAAGCTGATAGACTCAGGGTTCATCTGCGAAGAGAAACACCTTGACTGGGTAGGAAACATCGTGCCAGTGCCGAAGAAGAGCGGCAAGATAAGGATATGCATAGATTTCTGAGATCTCAACGCTCCATGCCCAAAAGATGAATTCCCGCTCTCCATCACAGATGTCATGATTGATAACACGTGTGGGTTTGAGCGGATGTCCTTCATGGATGGTTTCTTGGGATATAATCAAATCAAAATGTAACCAGAAGACGAGAAACACATAGCATTTAGAACACCGCTCGGAATATACTGCTACACAGTAATGCCCTTCGGATTGAAGAATGCCGGCGCTACTTACCAACGGGCTATGAGCGTCATCTTTCAAGAACATTTACGTAAAACCGTCGAGTGTTATATGTATGACCTCGCCGTTAAGAGTAAGAAGAAAGAAGATCACTTGCAAGACCTGAGGGTGATATTCGATATCATGAGGAAGTATCAACTGAAGATGAACTCTACCAAATCCTTTCTTGGAGTATCGAGCAGAAAGTTCTTGGAATTTTTGGTGACTTCAAAAGGGATCACCTTGACCCTGATAAGGTCAAAGCAATAAATGAAATGCAGCCACTGTGGAATTTGAGGGAACTCAGGGGGTTGTAAGGCAAGCTGGTGTATATTCATAGCAAACCTATCAGGGAGGTGCCAGCCGTTCTCAAAGTTAATGGAGAAGGGAGTCTCATTCATTTGAAATGAAGATTGTCAACGAGCTTTTGAGAACATTAAAAATTACCTTACAAAACCGCCTGTGTTAATGACACCTATTTCACGGAAGCATTTTCTTATCTATGTGCAAGCAATGGACCACGCCCTGGGGGCTCTATTGGCTCAACATAATGATCAAGATCAGGAATAGGCAATCTACTATTTGAGCCGGATGATGATTGGTGCAGAGCATCGGTACAATTCAATCGAAAAAGATTGCTTAGCGCTAGTGTTCGCGGTCCAAAAGATGTGACACACCTAGTCGGCCAGACAATACATTACATTTCTCGAGTAAACCCGCTGAAATTGCTCATGACTAAGCCAGGATCATGAAACGGTTGGCTCGCCAATTCGGTGTTATTATTGTCTCCCTACGACATGCATTTCGTGTCTCAAAAAGCAACAAAAAGCCAGGCCATAGCAGACTTTCTCGCCGAGCTCCTAGTTCCAGAAAATTCTAAACTCCAGGCTGACATCTCATATGAAGTCGCGGAAGTCAACGCAACCTCTAAAAAATAGATGTGGCAACGGTACTTTAATGGAGCAGTAAGAAGAGATACTGCCAGTGTAGGGGTCGTTCTAGTATCTCCCTACAAATACATAGTACACCAAGGATATCGCTGACCAAACCTGAACAAATAATGTAGCAAAGTACAATGCCCTTATCACTGGCCTCTAAATAGCGTGGCAACTGGGGGTGAGGCATTTCAAAGCATATGGCAATTCAAAGTTAGTTGTTAACCAGATGACTAGGGAATATGAGATTAAGTATGAAGCTCTCATACTATATAATCAAACAGTAATGTGACTAGCAAACAAGTTCTAAGAATTTTGTATCGACCATATGCCAAGATACGAGAACACATACGCCGTTGCCCTTGCATCGTTGGCTGCGACCTTCGCCGCACCAAGCAGGTCAACTAAGCATGCTACCATTGGAAGTTGCAAAGTCCTACATCTAGAAGAAATCATGGAAGTAGATGAAGCGAACCAAGTTAGAATCAAATTTGAGTCACGAGACTGACGTTTTCCACTTGTGGACTATGCGTTGCACGACATCCTCTCTGAGGACCCTAAAAAAGCCGCTTCCATAAGAAATAAGGCCACAGAAATTTATTACAACACCAGGCTCCAGACTCTGCATCGAATATCTCACGACGACATCCTACTTCGTTGCTTATCAAAAAGCGAAGCTCAGGAAGTGGTTAAAGAAACTCATGACGGGACCTGCAGGGCCCACCAGCTTGGATCAAAACTCTGGGACCGTGTTAAAAGATTGGGATACTTCTGCCCTAAGTTGATCACAGATGCAGTGGCATATGCAAAGCGTTGCCATGCCTATCAGGACCATGCTAATTTTATACACCAAGCTCGAGAGTACTTATATACATCAACTTCTAGTTGACAGTTTGAAACATGGGGAATGGATGTTGTCGGACTAATCACTCTTCCGTCCTCTAAAAGACATCGGTTCACATTGGCGATAATAAACTACTTCTCCAAATGGGCAGAAGTTGTCCCCATGAGAGAAGTAACGACAACGAATGTGGTCAAATTTATTAAACACCACGTAATTTACCGCTTCGGCATGCCCCGACAGATCATCCACGACAATGGGCCTTAACTCATTAGTCAAGGCTTCGTGAAAATCTGCAGCAAGTTCATAATTCAAGATATGGTTTTAACGCCTTATAATTCGGCAGCCAACGGATTAGCCGAAACTTTCAACAAGACTATTGTGAAGTTTCTACAAAAGTTCATTTTTTTGAGTCATCGCGATTGAGATGAAAAGTTGGGCGAGTGTTTGTGGGCTTACCGTACAACAGTGCGAACCCCAACCAAAACTACGCCCTTCTCTTTGGTGTATGGTTACGAAGCTGTATTGCTATTGGTGATCCAAATCTCATCCCTGCGGATAGTGCTGGCTACAAACATAATGACTGAAGAAAAACATAAAAAACGACTCTAAGAATTAGAACCCCTGAACGAAAAGGGCTAAATGCGAAACAACAAATTGAGTTGCATCAAGCGCGCATCTCGAGAGCATTTAATAAGAAAGTTAAATGAAGAACTTTTAAAAAAGTAGATTTGGTCTTAGTTGTCAGAAGACCAATAATCTTAACCCACAAGACTAAGAAAAAATTCGAACCCAAGTGGGAAGGACCTTTTGAAGTAGAAACTGTCTACTCAAATGAAGCCTATCGCCTGATCAATCAAAACGGTGACAGAATGATGCCTATCAGCCACAAGTTCTTGAAGAAATATTACATCTAGCCAGCTTAAAAAAATGAAGGAAAGGCTAATGAATCAACCGCCCAATACTGTAAAAAACAACGGGAAGAGAAATCAAAAATTTCTCGCCAACCCTATTATACTGGGGGTAAGAGTATGAAACCAATAACCCAATACTGAAAAAGCTAAGGGAATAACGAACGTTTGATATCTAAGCCCAAATAATCAGTCCAAATAAAATTTTCGACAACTCATCATGCTAAGGAGAATAGCATGGCTAGCTCAACGTAAACGACGATTGGTAAAGGCATGTCAAATTCATTGATAGCTGGGGGTTTACTAAAAATTTCGTGAAGCTATCATGTTAAGCTCTTACCTCTGACAGCGAGATTCAAATCGTCTCATCTCAATTCAACCAAATTTGTCATGTTAACTCTTACCTCTGACAGCGAGATTCAAATCATCTCATCTCAAAAATGACCGAACCTGTCATGTTAAGATCTTATCTCTGACTGCAAGATTTGAACAATCGCACAAATAATACACCCTATGATCCCAACACGATCACTGGCTCTGTCTGTCAGCCAGGCGAGCTACTCCATAATTTAGATCCAATCACCTCAATATATTTAATAGTATACCTCTACTGAAACTCTTTGGTATGTTTTCTGAACACCTTCATCGAGACCCCATGAGTACGTTTTCTGAACACCTCTGCTCATGGTTTTCTGACTCTAACTCGGTCACCTCGGTACATTTTATGAACACCTCTACCGAGACCCCATGCTATGTTTTCCTATGCCCATGGTTTCCGACCCTATCACAGTCATCTCAATACGTTTTCTGAACACATCTGTTGAGACCCCTTTGGTATGTTTAATAGTATACCTCTGTCGAAATCCCTTAGTACGTTTTCTGAACACCTCTGCCAAAACCTCATGAGTATATTTTCTGAACACCTTTGTGCATGGTTTTCTGACCCTAACCCGGTCACCTCGGTACGTTTTCTGAACACCTCTGTCGAGATCTCGTGGGTACATTTTCTGAACATCTCTGCCCATAGTTTCTGACCCTAACATGGTCACCTCAGTACGTTTTCTGAACATCTCTACTGAGACCCCTTTGGTATGTTTAACAGTACACCTCTGCCAAAACCCCTTGATACATTTTCTAAATACCTCTGCTAAGACCCCATGAGTATATTTTCTGAACACATCTGTCCATGGTTTTTGACACTCACCCGGTCACAGTCCAATAATCTATTGAATAGATATGCATTATGATAAGAAAAAAATATGCGGACAGCCTAGCATCCTTGAGACAAGGGGCAAGAGAAAGCTAAAATTCTCGACCAGTCTTATCATACTGGGGTAAAAATAACCTAATGCCGAAAAGGCAAAGGAGAGAGGTATCCCATTAAACATGCTAAGCATTCTTGATATGCTTAACATTATACTTATGTCAAAGTTCTATGGGTACGTTTTCTGAAAACCTCTTCTCATGGTTCTTTAATCCCAGCCCAATAATCTCCGGCTCCTCTGTCAGTCAACCGAGTCATCGGCTCTGTCTGTCAGCCGGGCAAGTCACCTCTCAATTCGAAAGCAATAACAGGTTATGTCTGTCAGTCAGACGAGCCATTGGTTCTGTTTGTCAACCTAAATGAGTCACATCATGTTCAAAATGCTTAGGTCACTAGGACACCTTCACTCACTTAGCAAGTTCCATTTTCCATTCACCAATTCCATTAAATCCATCCATCACTTTCAAAACGATCACTCCCTAGGCATGTCAGTCATACATATGTTTATGATTTTATAATTCTAACACGATCAATAAGGTTGTGTCTGTTAACCAGGCAAGTCAATATCATAATGATTAACAAAACTCGGCTTACTATGATAACACTATATTCTTAGTAAGTTTCATTAGACACGTTAAACAATTAGGTTTAAAATGAACAATTCAAGTGTGGGAGACTAATCTTGAATAAGAGTCCAAAGTATTTCAAAATTTTCAAAAGAGATAAAATTTTGAAAACTTTGGAGGGAGTCTTATAGAACGGAAAAAACTATCCCCGCATGAATCCGAATCTAAAGTCCGAATCCAGAATTTGAGTTCAAGTCCAAATCCGAGTCCGAGTCCGAATCCGAATCTGTGTCTGAATGCAAAGTCCAAGTCTGAATACAGAATCCGAGTCCAAATTCAAAATCCGAGTCAAAATTCAAATTCAAAAAAAATTAATTAAGTTGGCTCCTGGCCAAGCCTCAAGCATGCGAGGCTGGCGACGCCCACCTCAGGTGCTCGCTCACCCCGTTCGGCCTCCTGTTTCACGCGGTGAACCCCCGATCTCATGCATAATTTATTCAGTCTCGTCTCGAGTTATTTTGCAATTTCTAATCCTATCCAAATTTTAATTAGAATCAGATTAATTTTTGGAATAAAAACTTTAAATTAATTTCATTAGAGTTTGATAATTTTAAAATCTAATCAAACTCAAATTGATTTTTGGATGAAGAATTTTAAATTAATTTTATTTGAGTTTGATAATTCTACAAATTCTAATGAAATTTTAATTTGAGTTTAATTGATTTTGGGTATAAAAACAGGACCCGATTCAAAGAATCTGAAGCAAATCAAATCAAGAGAAGATTCGAATATCTTATCAAGATCATAAAGAGATTTTAATTCTATTTACAAGGAAACCAGATCTTATTCCTATCTACAAGGAAATCGAATCTTTTTCTTATCTAGAAGGAAACATCTGCAATAATTGGGGGGCCTATAAATATCTTTCAAGAGAACTCAAATAGGACTTTTGGCGAGATCTCTCTCCCGCGCAAGCATTCGTGCTTCCTCTAAGAATCAGTAGAGAAGAAGAACGAGCTCACATCCAAATCATCGATATCAGATCGTCAACGGGAAAAGAATCGATTCTCATAACTGCCTCGAATCCCACAAATCTTCTGTTAAAAGAGAACGACGATCTATAAGTCTTCTCTGTTTGTTTTTATTTTCTTTTCATTGTAATAAAAAAGAGAGAAATTTTGATAATCTGTAATTTTTCTAATTCAATAGCAAGGGAAAAGATCCACTGTTTTCCCAAAAACAGTATACCAATCCATCTCAAATTCAGAATATAGAATGAGACTCCTAATTCAGAGTCATTTTTCTATTATATTTTGGTAATTTTCTTAGAATTTTATGAAAAAGTTTGAAATTTGGCTAATACGGGAGCCCGATTGGAGACCATTAGACTTTCAATGGATATTACTTAAATTATATGACTCCAAATGGTATTTCGTCTTCATGTATATCGTAATTTTTTAGATTTTTTTTTTGAATATTCTAAGAAAGTTCAAAAACCAACAAAAATACCTGGTTTTTTTATACTACCAATTTTATCTATTAACAATTTCTATCTTACAAACCGCACATTAAAAAATTATTCGGTAAATTGCACCATGTTTATCTTGCTCCAACCTATTTTATATATATTTCTAAAAATTTTAGTGAACATTATGAGATGCGAGCTTGAATGGATTAAAATATTAATCTCGTTAATCCTACACCAAAACTCACTATCTTAACTCATGTCTTTTTTACACTAAATGGTCAAGTTGGATGGAGAGACCACCTTGTACTCTCCCTTCATTGGAACTTTTCCAGCTAAACGAATGTTTATGTTTCCTTGATTTTAATTTTTAAAGAAATTACAAAAAATAGAAAAAAAAAAAAGAAGAGAAGAATAAAAACCCCTTCCTTTCATTTCTCTTCTCATTCTTACTCAAATCTCTCATTCTCAAACTTTCTCTAGTTGTAGCTGAAGAGAAAAGAAAGGTGTCTAGAGTAGGCCTAAAGAGTAAAGGACTAATATAAGTAAAAATTTTCTTCCTCATGTTCTTCATGCTTGCTGGTTTTCATATATATGGATTTTTTTTTTTTTTGTGATTGTTTATATCAAAGCATGTATTTTGGAGTTTATAAGAGAAGCTTGTCTTATTGTAGAAATTTCATAATCTGAAACTGTGAGAGAACTATTATCCAGCAGTAAAACCCACAAGGTAGCAATTTGACCATGGTTAAAAGGGATGAAATTTCACTAGAGAGATTAGGATTTTTGATCAATCTATATTTTGGTGCATGATCATGATAATTATACCATATGTTGATGAAAATAATACGGTGTAATTGATATCATATTATTTAGAAAATTTATTCTTTAAAATGATTCTAGGATATAGTATAATATTATGTTTTGGGTTAAGTTTTAATGATCTGGTGAAGAATGCTATAACTTTGTAATACTTTAAAGACATTGGAAGAGTTTGAGGATGTTTGGGTTTAGTATGACCTTCAGATAGCAGTTTTGACCATTACCTAGTGGTCAGATCGAGATCATTCACTTTGAATTTTGATCCGAGAAGTTTATTTTAGTTAGTAGTTTATTAATTTATAGATGGAAGTAATTATGAACATATAAGATTAATATTTGCATTATCATTTTTAATTAAGTATAATGGATATGATTCTATTGCTTTGTAAAATGAGTTTGCTTGTTATAATTAAACTTAGTTTTCTTATCACAGAAAGATTCAGATTAATAAAGATTCACGAGTCTTATGAACTTCACAGGTATAGTAGATCTTGTTCAATGGGCTTTCTTCATGTGAGCTTGGACCTGTTACTTGATGAATCAACCGTATTCAACTATGCAAAATGATATGTGAGGAAATTGATTGATACCTATCTTATATATGTATCTATTGGGCTATGTATTTTAGGATAGAAAAAATATATCTTAGAATTTGCAAAACACACCTTATGAAATATGATATGCTATTATACATTGAGTCAATCTATAAATAAATTTTAAACTCATTCAAATTGAGTTCCATATTCATAAAAAGTATATACTTTTAAGAAAAGAGGGCATCAAAGTTCAATATATCTATTCTGATTGATAAAAATATCCAAACCAATCATAAAAAGAGGTATAGTATTAATTTCTAGTCAATAGTAATTATGTAATTCTAATTCTCATTTTAAGATCATGTGCTTATATGTGTACACTTCAAAGAAAAATTCATATAAATTGAAGAAGATGCAGATGAAGAAACTAATAATTCAACTCTTAAATATGATGATTGTGTTGTGATATAATGGATGATTAATTGATATTAATTATTTAATTCTAATTCTCATTTTAAGTATCATGTGCTTATTTATGTACATTACAAAGAAAAGTTCATATAAATTGAAGAAGATGTAGATGAAGAAACTAATATTCAACTCTTAAAGATGATGATTGTGTTGTGATATAATGGATGATTAATTGATATTGCATTCACTTTTTTTATGTTTTCAAAACTTAATGAACATATAGTCAATCCTTCGATTTTTAAAATTGTATATGGCTGGAACTATGGTAACAAAAGAGGGTTAAAGATTGTTAGGATTTTCTTCAGTTAATCTCACTAATATACAAACTCAAGAACGCATATTATCAGTTTTCAAATCAAACATCATATCAAATATACCTATTATTTTAATCAAAAATTCAAATCCTGTTTCTCAATACCCACTAATAGATAATCATTGGCTCCTATACATCTACGTGCACGTGTGATAGTCTACTTCGATTTTGGACTCAAACTCTAACTCATGATTCATCTCTTCTCTCTAAACAATTTTTTTTCTCTTTTTTGTGAATATTTCACATTTCATGCGAAGATTCATGTTTGCTTAGGCGCAAATATCCGATTACTCAAATTATACTCTTATATTTTTTTAAAAATTATTGTCTTAATACCAGGCTCATTCTTTTTTTTCTTTTTTTAAAAGGCTTATTACCTTAATACTAGGCTCATCCTTTGTTTATTCTCTTTTTTCTTATTTAGAGAGAGAAAACTACTCAATCGTTATCATCTTTGTCCTTAAACTAATAAACTATTGTGAAGTAAAAAATAGATGTATACTTACCTCAAAATTACTATTAGCGGTATTTATTTTTCGGATTTTTATTTTTTCATAAAATTCTAAATGTATTATCCAATCTAATCTCTTATCAAACTTCAAATCTAAATTTATTCTTTTATTTGTAATTAGGTTGATTTATTGAAGAAAATATTTTTATATTTTTTTACTTTTTAATCTTTTTTAATTTTTTAAACTTTTTTTGAAGATTTTTTTAGTTACCCTAAAAACTACCCAAAGTGTAAAAATAAAGAAACAAAAAAAATCTAAAAATAAAATAAAAATCCTTAAAAAACTAAAGATCCTAGAAAAACACAAAAAATCTCCTAATCTACTCCTTCGTACCTAAACTCGTGTATGTCCTCATACACGAACCAAGGGTGGTAAAATAAATATGAAAACTATTGTACAAATATTATACAAATAATGAGAGTTATGAAAAGTCACGATCCCATGATCTCAATATTGTCACCCTATTAACGCATGGAAAGTGGTTACGACCTCTCGCTCGCTTTCTACTTTCATAGTGTTTGTATTTTAAATATAAAGTATATGTATTGTTATATCTCATCATCCTCCTAAAGTCACAAAATTACATTTTTGCTTCTTATGCCGTCCTCACTTTTTCTTTGTCTATATGTAAATATTAATAATTGGGTTAAAGAATTCTTCATTATAAACCTACCAATCATCGTTAGTAACACACATGTAGGAATATCGTGAGGTGTGAAGGGTGCAACATGATCAAGCGAATCAACTGTGAAGTGTGGTGCCTCTTCTAACTCACAAAGTAATGCAAACTCCTCTACAAACAATTCCTTAAAGCTTTGCTCATAAATCAATGACATATTTGTACAAGTATTATCATACGTAGATTTAGTATATGCCAATTCATCTAATAACATGAGCTCATCTTCGAAAATTTGCTCAAATGACAGTTCATCATTAGCACAAGAGGTAGAATAAGAGTGCAAACTGTGAATCATATTTATCTCAATAAAGGAGCTCGTTGTATGCTCATCCATATTGAATATGTTTAATGCCACAGTCATATTCCTAAATGATAGCTTCATGAGACCACTCCTGTAATCAATTAATGCATTTGCTGTTACAAGGAATGGCCTGTCCAAGATAACGGGAATTTAATTTCGTGGATTGAAAATCGGTTAAGTTTCTAAGGCAATAAAGTTTATAGGAAAGATGAACTTGCCGACCTTAATGAACACATGTTCAACTATACCAAGTGGACTCTTGATTGAACGATTAGTTAACTGTAATATGACCATGGTAGGTTGAAATTTTTCTAACTCCAGTTGCTGATAAACAGTATAAAGAAATAAGTTGACACTTACCCTTAAATCAAGTAATGCCCTGTCAAATATAGTGTTTCCAATGGTGCATAAGATTGTGGGAGAACCTAGATCTTTGTATTTGACAGGTAAGGAGTTAGAGAGGATAAGATATATATTTGCAGTAAGAAAAACTTTCTCAAGAACGTTTCTTGCTCATTTCTTAGTAAGTAGGAACCTATTGTATAATATCAAGGAGTGGAATATTAACCTTCACCTGCTGAAATATTTCAAGAATCTTCTCTACTTGCAGTAAAAGCTTCCTAAGCCGATTGGAATATGGTGCTTTTGGCTTTGGAACAGATTCTTCCAAATGAGTATGTGATGGTAATGGAAGTGATGGAGATGGATGTGGAGAAAGAGATGGAAAAAATAGTGTAGCCTGCGGAATAGTAGGAGTGAGATCAGGGGCATGGCTATATTGTTGTCTACTTTCTTGCCAGATCTGAATGCGTGAATGGCATTTCATTGGTAAGCATGGGATGAAATAGACTGAGATGAGTTAGAGTTGGGGTTCATTATTGGTTGACTCGGAAAGGTACTTGGCCCCTACTCACTAAGTTGCGTGGCTAAATGTCCAACCTACTGCTCTATATTCTTGATTGACTGAGAACTTACAAGAAGTTATTGGTCTGTCCATTGTATAAAATCAGCCAACACTTTCATTAAATTTTGTATGTCTAAATTAGACGTTGTCTTGAAAATATTCTCTACATTCCTTTCAAGTGTTGTTAGCTGTCTATCATAATTATTGTTAGATTCCTGCTGTAGATATGATTGATTATGCATAGATGGTCTATTCTGGTTGTTCCCTTACTTCGTAGCATTTGGGTGTTGATATACACCCACATTAGGTCTCGAAAACTGACCATTAGGTGGAGGTAGCCTGTTAGGGTTGGAGCTCCCTGATATTGTCCTTGACTCTATTAGAGATTTGAGTGATTCCTCTAACCCGAATTATAAGTAAGAGTGTAAGGATTGTTCATAGGCCATTGATATAAGGCGTTAGCCTGCTCAAGTATTGGACCCATGAGATTCATTAATAATGGACACTCCTCCATAACATGATTAAGAGTTCTGCAATTAAAATATGTGGAAAATTGAATTTGATTTACTTGACTGACCAGTAGAGCACTAGAAGTCTCAAATGCCTCAAGTCTCCTTATAAAGGCTGCAATCTTAGCTTCGACAGCTATAAAATTATCAACACTATGGATCCCACCCTTTGCGCAGAAGTTGATACATTGGATTTCTGAGCGGGACTCTCTCATGTTGGCAGTGAAAATTTCTAAGTTAAAAGGATTTTCCACAACAGGACACGGAGCCAATTTGATAGACCTGCGTTTGGTAATATCAACCTTGCGTTTAAATAAAACGCGGAGATATTTAATAGCTCCGCGTTGATTCCGCAGTCTGGCTTGTATTAGCCTCGCTTTTGAGTAAAACGCGGAGATGATCAATAGCTCCGCGTTAGCTCCGCATTTTGGTTATTTAGCGCCGCGTTTTGATGCGATTAAAGCTCCGCGTAAGCAGATAACCAGAATCTCAAATTGATTAAGATTATGATTTTGGGCTTATCCAAATACCCAAATCAAGTCTAATCAGAATTCCATCAAAACTAAGATATTTGATTGGAATCCCGGATAACGACGAGTTCTATTTAGATAGAAACTCTTGCATTAACCTGGGGCTATAAATACCTTCCTGGTGAAACCCTAGGGATCTTCTTTTCGGCAATTGAGATATTTTTCTGAAATCTTGGAGAATTCAAGTTACGCACAGAGCCTTGAGTTCGTGAAGATCAGAGAAAATCACCATCTTCTTTCTGGAGTTCTTGAGAAGTTCGAGTTACGCGAGAGAGCCTTGAACAAATCAAAACCAGAGAAGATCGTCTATAGTCGGCCGATATCTTTAAAAGAGAAGATTTCAACGTACTGATCGTCCAAAGGAACTACTATAGATTCCATCGCCACAGATCCCACAATATTGTAAAAGAGAGAGATTGAAGTATAAAATCCTCTCGTTTGTTCTCTTTATATATCTTGTTCACTTCTATTGTAATCTAAGATGTGTTCAATGGAAGGAAGTGAAGAAACTTTTGCGACGAATAAACTGGCGACCACAGTGGGAGCCATCTCTTTCACTGATGAAGAGATAGTAGCGCAATCAGACGTTGACTTGATCGGATCCGAAGTAGACACGCTGGTCATTGAAATCGACCAGCAGAAGTACGAGGAGTTCCTCTCCTCCGGATCAGGTGACTTGGATGAGACACGGCACTATCATTGCATGTACTCCAATGCCTGAGTGACGGGTAGAAAGGTATCCACCGAGAGACGGGGATCCTTAGAGACTGCGGCTATAGAGCCGGAGTTCACACAAGAAATCCTAGCAGAGGATGAGCTTCCGACTGCCGAAAAAGATTTAGGGACTGGACTGACCAGGACCCAACTCCGGAACAGGAACCGGAGAGCGAGGCGTAGAGCCCTCAAAACCCGCCTTGGACGCGGAGCTAACTCTAGAGGACGCGAGGCTGTGGTCCCTCGCAAACTGGCTCGCGCTACCCTCGAGACCAGTCTCTACCACGTTAAACGCGAAGATACAACTTGCCTTAAAAGCAAGGAAAAGCCAGCGTGTGATTTTCCATGCGAGGCTATTACTGAGCCTAGCGAGAGACGCGAAGCCAGTAAGGGTTGCACTAGTCGCAGAATACCCAACACTCGCGAGAGACGCGAGTATAAAAATTCTTCAAAGCCAGCGTGTGATTTTCTACGCGAGGCTATTACTGAGCCTAGCGAGAGACGCGAAGCCAGTAAGGGTTGCACTAGTCGCAGAATACCCGACACTCGCGAGTTACGCGAGTATAAAAATTCTTCAAAGCCAGCGTGTGATTTTCCACGTGAGGCTATTACTGAGCCTAGCGAGAGACGCGAAGCCAGTAATGGTTGCGCTAGTCGCAGAATACCCAACACTTGCGAGAGACGCGAGTATAAAAATTCTTCAAAGCCAGCGTGTGATTTTCCACGCGAGGCTATTACTGAGCCTAGAGAGAGACGCGAAGCCAGTAAGGGTTGCGCTAGTCACAAAATACCCGACACTCGCGAGTTACGCGAGTATAAAAATTCTTCAAAGCCAGCGTGTGATTTTCCAAGCGAGGCTGATACTGAGCCAAGCGAGAAACGCGAGGCCAGTACTGATTGCGAGAAACGCAAGACTTATGACACTCGCGAGAGACGCGAAGACGATTGGCAAATAGTTGTCAGTCGTAAAAATCGTGCTAGGCGCGAAGCTATGATCTGCGTTAATCGCAAAGATAAGCCAGCGTGTAAGACCTTTCCTTCACGCGGGGCTATTATTCCAGAAGCTAAACTTCTAAAAACATACCAAGCTAGCGAGAGACGCGAGACTAGTGTGGATAAGCGCGGAGCTATTCTTCAGGCCCGCAATGTGAAACGCGAGGCTATTCCTAAGCCACGCGAGGATCGGTCCAACCCCAGAGTCAGGGTTGATCAGACAAAGAAGCTTCAGTGGGTTCCCAGAACTTCTCAAGAGTTGAATGGACCTCTTGACTCTATCACTAAAGGCGCTGATCTCAGGGAATATCTCTCTAAGAAGAGAGGCATAGACCAACTTCAGGTTGAGCCTGTCTATCATTGCCAGCAACTTGTGACGATGGTATCAGCCGTGATGGACAACTGTGGCTGCGGCAAGAACAAGATATCTGTGTTCGACCGATTAAACGAGTCAAACCAGAATCCTACTAAGAAGACAAGAACAACTTCCCTTAAGCAAGGGAGAGCTGTAACCTCCAACATGGTAGGAAAAGGGAAGAAAATTATAGAGATGGATGATGATTCAGAATCGAGTGATGAAGAACCTCATCCTGTTACTCGACTTAAATCAGGAGCCGTCCCGCCTCGAAATTATAAGAGGCTCGCAAGGGGTTTCTACGATGGGGACAGCGATAATTCAGCTATAGCCTCACCTCATTCCTCTGCATCGTCTCGACTACAGAAGTCAGCATCTCACATGGCAGATAAATCTGATGATATCAATCAGAGATTTGAAACTCAAGAAAGGATGATTCGAGAGCAGCAAAAGATGATTGAAGGTCTTAAAGTCAGGCTATCGAGATTTGTTGAAGATAATGCCAAAAAGGGCAAGAAAAATCCAAATGAAGAAAAACAGGAGGAGAAAGCCCACTCGATGCATGAGGAAGAAGATAGATTTTCTTTCCATGATCCGCATGAAGAAAAGCTGGAAAAATTACAGAATCAACTCGAAGCTTTAATGCGTAAAAAGGAGTTGAAAGAATCAGGGGTCTTAAGACCGTATCCTCCTGAATGGGATACAATACCATACCCACAGAAGTATAAACCGCTCAAGTTAGAGCCTTATGACGGGAAGGGATTGCCCAATCAGCACATCTATTATTTCTTGTCCCAAGCAGGATATCTGTTGGGTAATGATCCAATTATGACAAAAGTATTCGCGAGTACTTTGCGAGGGCCTGCCTTTACTTGGTTCATGCAGTTGCCCCCAGGATCCATTAATACCTGGTTTGATGTCGAGAAATTATTTCTCTCACGATTCTTTGAGGATGATACCGAGATTACAGTTCATTCCCTCCTTGTAACTAGACAAGGAGAACAAGAAACGGTTAAAGATTTTATAGAAAGGTTCCGGGAGAAGTCCGTACATTACAAATACGGAATGATCCAAGAAACTCTAGTAGAGACCTGTCGTCACAATCTTAAGACCAATGTGCTCCTCAAAATGGGGGTCGTAGAGTCCAAGACGTGGAGGGACCTGCTCAAACAAGGAGAGCAAGCTGAAGACTTGATTCGCTGAATTGAAGAGTCCCGCGGGCCAAGAAATGCTGGGGGTAATAAGTCATATACCCAAAACAACAGCAATAAAAATAAAGGGAAAGCAGCGATGTCGTCAGAAACTGCTCCTCAGAAAACCAGTCCTCCGCTAGAGCCGAAGCCTCAAGGTCAGCGAGGATCAAGGCAAATTAGACCGCAGCAAGAAAGGAATTACACTTTCAAAACTGAACAGACACCTGTCCTCTTTCACTTGCTCCAGAAAAAGGGAATGCTAAAACTTCCGGAGAATAAGAAGCCAGAAGACGCTTGTAAGACTAAAGATCCCAACTACTGTCTCTATCACCGGAATGTTGGGCACCCTACCCGGGATTGTTTTCCCCTTAAGAACAGAATCTAAGCACTAATAGAAGCGGGGGTTCTGACGCTTAAGGAAGAGTAGAAGAAGGTCACTGCCAATATGGCAACCATAGTGGTTGGAACCCATGAGTTCCCCGCAGGAGTGACCCCAATCCCAAAGAGTGAGGCAGTTACAAAGTATCTTGATCCTTACAACAAAACCCAAGAAGGACTTGTCCCTGTAACGACCCAAAGAGGGGAAGTTATGTGGGTTCACCCCGATTTGATAAAAGACGAGCAGTGGATAAACAAAGGGGGTCACAAGAAAAAGCGGACTAGCAATGCTATCTCTGCGGAAATAAAGGATGAATATATTGCAGGAATACCCACAGACTCTGAAGAGGAGCTCGAAGCTATGGCCACTCATCAAGATGGGGCAGGCCCTTCCGGCACTCGGTCTAGGAAAACATATCTTAGAGACTACACCAGAGTAGATCCGAAGGATATATATGCGAAAACTACTAATCCTGCGAAGCAAAAAGGTGTTCGTTTCCAGAAGAATCCGCGAAAAGATGAAGGAGTTAAGAATAACTCCTCCCAATTTGATATCATAACTCAACTTGTAAATATTCCAGCTCGAGTAACGCTATACGAGTTGTTACGATTGTCAAAGTCAACTCGTGAGGCGTTAAGGGAAGTTTTGGCAGACTCTGAGTCATTCCTATCTCAGATTGTCGAACCGGCTAATGAAGAACAGGATTCTTGCTCCCGCTGTCATCAAGTGAGGAGGCAGGTCCCACAAATAGTTTTCTCTCTAGAAGACATGCAGGTAAGGAATATAAAGCACAACAGACCTTTATATTTCACCGGATATGTCGGATCCACAAAAGTGGACCGAATTCAAATTGATCCGGGCTCTGCACTAAGTGTCGTACCCAGAAGGTTGATGCAGCTGCTAGGGATCTCCCTCCATCGTCTGACACCAACCAACATGTCAATATATGGATTCAACGCCAATAATAGCAGCCCCCTCGGGAAAATTCGATGCCGATGCCAAATTGGAGATCTAAGGACGGAGGTTACATGTTATGTTATTGATGCAGATACCTCCTACAATATTCTACTAGGACGACCTTGGATCCATACTTACATGATCGTCCCGTCGACTCTTCACCAATGCATGAAATATTGCAATGAGGAAGGAGAAGTCCGGACACTAATTGCAGATAAGCAACCTTTCAAAGGACTGGAGAATTACTTTATAGATGCTTCACTCTACAAACCAGCTCATGAAATCTCCAATGATGATCCTGGCAAGCCTCAAAACCCTGATGAAGGTGGTAACGAGGCAGACACGGAGTATGAACCTTTTGAAGAAGATGATGGGGGTGATTATGAAATTAACCCCAACCTAGATTTTACTCTTAGTTTTGATAATATAGTAGATGTAATAGAGAGTGAATGAGTTATTAATGAAAATATAAGGTTAGTCTACGAGCATACTGTAACTACTGAGTCTGAACCCTCTTGTACTTCCACTGAAGTGGATGGCCTATCCGAACTTGAAGTTCTGGCGGCATATCATTTGCCACTTAGGTCATCCCTCCTCTCCCAGTCTAAAATAGCTGAAGAAAAAGGTCACTATTTTGAAGTGCCTCCTCGGAGAGGATCCCAAAAACCGATTATGTTCGGCAAGGTAATTACGTCACCTCGGCTAAAACAAAGCAGTGAAAGTGATGAGCAAACATCACCCCAATTTCATATGTATGAACAAAGATCCCGACAGATGATGGAAAAGATGGGATATAATTTTACCCAGAAGCCGGGATTAAACTTCGGAAAAGGACGATGGAATCTCATACCCTCGTTTAGACCGAGAGGAAAGAGTCCTGATTATTATCAGAAGACCCGCAGGGGGTTGGGCTATGTGTCTACTCCACCCTCATCGCCATCCAAGGATGAAGAGAGTTCTTCGGCTAAAGAAGAAACATCTTCACCCGACCATGATTCGGATATAAGCACCGGTGCTTGGTTTCAGTCTTTGACAGCCAATATGGTTTCAACTGTGCCAGAAAGCAACGAGGAACCAATTGACGTTCAAGATGATGCTTGGGCTAGGCATATGGATACTCTCTGGGATGTCCGCTTTGAACAGCGTGACCCGCCCACAGAAGACAAATTAATACAAGTTAACATGGGAATGGAAGAAAATCCGAAACCCATCTTCATAAGCGACACACTAATTCCTTTAGAAAAGGAGGAACTTATATCTCTTATCAAAGAGTATATAGATGTGTTCGCGTAGAGTTATGAAGATATGCCTGGGCTTGACCCTCAAATTGCCACACACCAGTTAAATATAAAAGAAGATGTCAAACCTGTTAAACAACAACAGAGGCGTTTTTGACCGGAGTTGATGGAGGCAATAGTTGCCGAGGTCAATAAGCTTATTGAATCCGGATTCATCCGTGAAGAACAACATCCTGATTGGGTGGCTAACATAGTGCCAGTTCGTAAAAAGAATGGCAAAATCCGGATATGCATCGACTTTCGGGATCTCAATGCTGCATGTCCTAAGGATGAGTTTCCACTCCCCATCACCGACGTGATGATTGATAATACTTGTGGTTATGAGAGGATGTCCTTTATGGTTGGCTTCTCAGGATATAACCAAATCAAAATGCACCCGGATGATGAAAAGCATACAGCTTTCAGAACACCGCTGGGAGTATACTGCTATACGGTGATGCCTTTTGGGCTAAAGAATGCAGGTGCCACCTACTAACGCGCAATAAGTGTCATACTCAAGGAACACATGCGCAGAACAGTGGAGTGCTATGTGGATGACTTAGCAGTCAAAAGCAAAAACAAAGAAGATCATCTTCATGATTTAAGAGTGGTTTTCGATCTTATGAGGAAACATCGTCTGAAGATGAATCCTACTAAATCGTTCATGGGGGTATCCAGCGGGAAATTTCTTGGGTTCATAATCACCTCAAAAGGAATTTTTCTCGACCCTGAAAAGGTAAAAGCGATTAGCGAAATGCCGCCTCCCCGCAATCTTAAGGAATTAAGGGGATTATAGGGAAAGCTCGCCTATATTCGACGCTTCATTTCCAACCTATCTGGACGATGCCCGCCATTCTCAAAACTTATGAAAAAAGGAGTGTCTTTCATATGGGATGAGGCATGTCAACAGACTTTTGACGACCTTAAAGAATACCTCACCAAACCTCCTGTTCTTATGGCACCGATCCCCGGGCAGCCCTTCCTCATATATGTGAGGGCCATGGATAATGCCTTAGGCGTATTACTGGCTCAATATAATGAGCACGGCCATGAACATGCCCTTTATTATCTAAGCAGGACAATGATTGGGGCCGAACAACGGTATACCCCGATTGAAAAGGAATATTTAGCCCTAGTGTTCGCCGTTCAAAAAATATGACACTATCTTTATGGGCAAACGATTCATGTCATATCACGGGTTAATCCCCTGAAGATTCTGATGACAAAACCAGGGGCTTTAAATGGCCGATTGGCAAAATGGGCCCTGCTACTGTCGCCCTATGACATACACTTCGTTCCTCAAAAGGCGATGAAGGGACAGACAATTGCCGATTTTCTTGCAGACCACCCAATTCGGTCTAATGCCAAACAGATGTCAGAGGTCAACACAGTTAGTAAAGAGCAACCATGGCAAATATTCTTTGATGGTGCTGCCAGACGATCTGCTGCTGGAGTGGGGGTTGTGCTAATATCCCCACATAAACATATATTGCCTAACGGTTACTCATTAATAGAACCGTGCACGAATAATGTAGCGGAATACAACGCGCTCATTATCGGCTTAAAAGTAGCTCTGCAGCTGGGGGTGAACCATCTAGAGGCATATGGAGACTCTAAACTCATCGTTAATCAGATGACAGGTAAGTATGAAGTCAGACATGAAGCCCTCATCCCCTATTATCAGCTAGCCATTGAACTGGCAGGCTACTTTAAGCAATTTTACATCTCTCATATACCTCGGAATGAGAATGTATATGCGGATGCCCTTACCGCATTAGCTGCAACATTGGCGATCCCGCCACGAAAGGCTAAAAGCATCACTATTGGAAGCAGAGAGCTCCTTCATCCAGATACTCTTCTTCAAAATAAAGAAGTGTGCCAAGTAGGCCTAACCCTGGAGTCCCGTGATTGGCGATTTCCGTTTGTGGATTACACTTTACATGGGATATTACCAGAAGATCCTAAGGAAGCCACCTCTATAAAGAGGAAGGCCCAAAGATTTTATTATGACCATAAACTTCAGACTTTATATAGAAAGTCAAGAGATGGTCTGCTACTACGCTGCATATCAAAAGTGGAAGCAGAAGAAGTGCTGAGAGAAACACACGATGGAGTATGTGGAGCTCATCAGTCCGGTCCTAAACTTGGAGACCGTATAAGAAGGCTAGGATACTACTGGCCAAATATGATCACGGAAGCAATGGCATACGCTAAACGGTGTCATGCATGCCAAGTTCATGCTAATTTTATTCATCAACCCCAAGAATACTTGCACAATACTGTTGTAAGTTGGCCATTTGAAGCATGGGGGATGGACATTATGGGGCCAATAACTCTTCCGTCATCCAGAGGACATCGGTTTATTCTTGCAATAACCGATTATTTTTCAAAATGGGCCGAAGCCGTGCCCATGAAAGAGGTGAAAACGACAGATGTGATCAAGTTTATCAAGCATCATGTCATTTACCGATTTGGCATCCCTCGACGGATCATTCATGATAACGGTCCGCAATTCATCGTCAGGAATTCTCCAGATTCTGCAATAAATTCAGAATCAAAGATATCGCTTCTACACCATATAACCCTGCGGCTAATGGGTTAGCTGAAGCTTTTAACAAGACGATCATCAAACTCCTTCGGAAGTTCGTCTCTTCCAATAAACGAGATTGGGATGAAAAGTTGGGAGAATGTTTGTGGACATATCGCACCACCGTTCACACCCCAACCAAAGCTACCCCGTTCTCTTTGGTTTATGGAAGTGAGGCTGTTTTGCCTCTTGAAATCCAGATGCCATCATTAAGAGTGGCTTTAGCCACAAGGATGACGACAGAAGAGCGCCATCAGCAAAGATCGCAAGAACTAGAGGCGTTAGATGAAAAACGTCTCAGGGCTCAACAACAAATTGAGTTGTATCAAGCCCGAATATCTCAAACGTTCAATAAGAGCATTAAGCCAAGGACCTTTAAACAAGGAGACTTGGTTTTGGCTGTTAAAAGGCCAATTGTGCTAACCCACAAGACTAAGGGTAAATTTGAACCCAAGTGGGAAGGACCGTTTGTTGTGGAGACAGTATACTCCAGTGGAGCATATCGCTTAATGAATCAGGATGGCAACAGGATGATGATGCCAATCAATGGCAAATTTCTGAAGAAATACTATTCTTAAGTAATGCGCAGTTTGGCGCCTCTGACCTAAACCCTGGTGTGTTTGGTTCTCAAGTTTGAACCACCTCCAGTCTTTTCTTAGGCATGCGCAGTTTGGCGCCTCTGACCTAAACCCTGGTGTGTTTGGTTCTCAAGTTTGAACCACCTCCAGTCTTTTCTTAGGCATGCGCAGTTTGGCGCCTCTGACCTAAATCCTGATGTATTTGGTTCTCAAGTTTGAACCACCTCCAGTCTTTTCTTAGGCATGCACGGTTTAGTGCCTCTTACCTAAACCCTGGTGTGTTTGGTTCTCAAGTTTGAACCACCTCCAGTCTTTTCTTAGGCATGCACGGTTTAGCGCCTCTGACCTAAACCCTGGTGTGTTTGGTTCTCAAGTTTGAACCACCTCCAGTCTTTTCTTAGGCATGCGCAGTTTGGCGCCTCTGACCTAAACCCTGGTGTGTTTGGTTCTCAATTTTGAACCACCTCCAGTCTTTTCTTAGGCATGCGCAGTTTGGCGCCTTTGACCTAAACCCTGGTGTGTTTGGTTCTCAAGTTTGAACCACCTCCAGTCTTTTCTTAGGCATACGCAGTTTGGCGCCTCTGACCTAAACCTGGTGTGTTTGGAGTGCCCAGTTCAAGTTACGCGAGAGAGCCTTGAACCGCCTCCAATTTGGTTCTCAAGTTTGAACCACCATCGGTCTTTTCTTGGGCATGCGCAGTTTGGCATCTCTGACCCAAACCTGGTGTGCTTAGTTCTCAAGTTTGAACAACCCCCAATCTTTCTTTTAGGCATGTGTAATTAAGCGCCTCTGACCTAAAAAGTATAAATTGCCCAACGCCGACTACGCAATGGGAAGAGAACAAATTTCTCGCCAACCTTATCATACTGGGGGTAAGAGTATGAGATTAACTACCCAATGCTAATTAAAGGCAAAAAGGGGAGAGGAGATTAATTCCTCGGCAACTCACCATGTTGAGGGGAATAACATGGCTAGCCCAACTCAAACGGTAGTTGGTAAAGGCCAATCAAACCCGTTGATAGCTGGGAATTTGCTAAAAATCCCATAAAACCTGTCATGTAAAATTCTTACCTCTGACAGTACGACTTGGAACGCTTCGCAGAGAAAGCTACTTCTTGATGGAAAGTTATTTGTTGTGCAAGAAGATTTCCTAGCCAACTAATAAAAGAATCAAAAAGTAGTTATCCTTGTTCATCATTTAAAAAAGAATGGAATTACAAAAGAAGTCTGAGAACCAATAAAGTTCTTTCTTTTATTACAAGTTCTCATTACAAGAAAAGGAATGAAGAATAAAAGAAAACTATGAATCTCTGAGATGCTTTAACTTACTCATAGCTTCGTCAACTACTCGACGACGAGTTGCCTCTATAGAGTGTTGAGCCTGCCGAAGCAGATCATCATCATTCATTCCAACTTGCTGGATGAGATACTGACGAGACTCTTCCATAGTACGGCTTCTTATTGTCTCATCATGATCAACTTGCTCCCGTTGAAGGATCAGCGCTTCCCGCTTCTTAATGACTTCCCCTAATTGAAGCTCGCTCTCTACTAAGATCGCCCGAGCATTAGCAATGGCCTCCTGGGTGCTGAGAATTGCAGCCTGGCTTCCCTCAATTTCAGAGTTCACCAAATCCAAACCTCTAAGAATGGACTCCCGACTAGCCTGGAACCCTGCTAACGCTCGAGACCACTCTTCTTCTTGGTGCCTCAATTCCTCTCGACGAGCAACCAACTCCGCCCGAAGACGAGCCCATTCGATCCCAGTAATCGACTCAACATCCGCTTGGCGAACTGTGTTGAGTATGTTCATTTGCTCTTCCAAAATTCCAAAACGGGCCCGGTAAGGAGCTGCTCGATCTCGTCCCCCAATTTCTTCGATATTTTCCAGATAGCGGAATAACAGTGGACGTGCGAAGTTGAAGAAATCGTGGCCAGCAAGGACCATCTCAATACATCTCCTTAACAAACGCATAAAATCGGCGACACTGAAGTTGAAAAGTTCTTCAAAAGGATTTATAGTGCCAACAGACAAAGCAAGTAATGCTAAGGAAGATGTCACGGGCAGAGGAGCAGTGGCTACCGGTGTCGAAGAAGAAGCCCGTCCTTGTACCAGGTTCATGACATGCGGGGCCAGTAAAGCCAATGCAGATCTGGTGGAATCAGGAACCTGAGAAGGAGGGCTGCTAATACAAGTCACCCGGGGAGCGTCACCAACATGAGAAGATGAGGGGGTATCTCCACCAGAATTTCCTCTGATCGCAGAAGAAGCTTCAAATGAGAACTTTAAGTTCTCCTCGTTCCCGACTGGAAGATTAGAAGCTGGAGGAATTACAGTTGTCTCAACAGCCATTATAGTAGAAGGCGTTAGAATTGCTGACTGAGAAACAGAAAGTACGCCAACGACCGTGGGAAATGTCTCAGTGGAACAGACTGGCGTTGGAGATGGCATGCTAGGAGAAGGCGTCGCCTCCCTAGCAGCAGCTGCGATAATGACCTCAGTTCTCTCATCACTTCCCAGTTCGTCAATTGGGGGAATTGAAGAGGGAACAGAGACAGGAGCCGGTGTGGAATAATCAGCCGCAAACTCGCCAACAGAGCTACCCACACCACCAACGGAGCCGGAATGGTCCATCCTATCGTCAGACTCTACTTGGGTAGTCGAATGCATTGGCGAGAGAAGTTGATCACCTGCATTTCGGAAGACCAGAAAAGCAGTGTTACGTTAAAATAATAACGGGCAAAAGATAAAATGCTAAGGGCCATACCAGGCGATACAAGTCTAGTTGTCGGACTTGAAGGGGGAGCCATTGTCGTTTCCAGCAACGTACCCGTCTCGCTACCCGTTAGTTGCGCCACAGGTTCTGCCACAGGCCCTATGGCCAAAGGGGCCGAAACCTCAACAACACTTGGAGCTTTAGCAGGTTCGTCCTCCCTTGCCGATGCTGGGGGTAAAGCAGAAGCCAATAAGTCTGAAGCAAGTTTGACAGCCACTTCTTGGGGAGCTATCAAAGTTTCCTGAGCCAATTTTTGCTTCTTACCCGGTCTTCTCTTTAAAGTGCCGTGGCGTTTGAGAGCTGGACTCAAGGGACGACTGACAACAGGCTGGGAAGCTCCACCAGCACCAGTATTGTCATCGTCATCACCGACATCGTCGTCGGACTCGCTGGTGTCTGAAGGCTCAGCTGCGGCGCCAAGGAATTCTTCCATTCCTTTTATTCTCACTCTAGAAGCACCTTGGCAGCTAATATAGAGGGCTTCAATCTCTTTGCAACAACTGCGATTGAGAGAAAAGCCGGGCACGTCAGCATTCGCAATACTGAACCAATTGCAGAAGCTGAGGGTCATGGCCAATTCTGGCACCTTCTGGGGCAAGAAGAATTCAGCCTCGGTTCCGCCTGCTGCAAAATGGAATCAGCCTTGAGCGCCTTCGTATAAATTCCCCTCGTAAGCGAGATCTTTATTTGGATTGCCCACATAAAGTTGGGAGTATCCAAACTGACGAGCAAAGCGACTCGGAGTGTATGGCTCGATCCGACACCCGAGATCTTGATGATACACCAAGTGTCCGGGACGGATGTTGAGAAGCCACCAGAACGCTCCTGCAGATAAAGTAGTGAACCTATCTGCTCCCACGGCATCCTTCAGCCTCATCCCATATCCTCCGCCGGGAAAGTCAGGAAAACACCGGAAGATCTCATAATTCTGAAAACTATGAAGAGTCTTCCGAATTTGAGACATATAATTCTGCTTCCATGAATAGCGTTCATACAGTTCTACAAAGAAGCACTTTTCGCCCGAACGACGCTCTGGTGCACTCATTAAAGAAGGACAGCGCAAGACGAGCCACGCCATCAAATAGGTGTAGGGCATCTCCACCCTAGGGTTTGGAGTTTTCGGATCGGCAGTCTCTTTCGACTTGCCCTTTCCTTTTCCCTTGACCTTAATAGTGGGAAGGAAATCACGACAGAGCACCCTCAGTCCATACTGTAAATTGCATACCATGGCGGGAAGAAGTCCAAGGGGTCGGCCATATGCGAGAAGAACCGCTGGATATACCACGGTCACTGCAATTGCTTCTTTGGGCAACGACGGCAGGACACATCTCTTCAGCCACAACATCAGAAATCCGGCAATGAGACCTCTGTTGGAGATCGGGAACTGGGCTTGATAATGGTAGCTCTTGAATGAAGTGTCGGGATCATATCCGTTCTTATTGAAGTCTGTAGTATAGTACAGACGGTAATGGCCCCTGGCTACACGTTGGTCAATCTCTGGGATGGGAACAGGAGAATGACCATGGATAGTGGCCGAGCTATCCTTAGAGTTTAAATTGGCAAAGAGATACTCGGCCTATTTCTTATGGCCGATACCGTGGTTACGCGCACCCGTCAAGTCAGCGCAAATATGATAATGGCATATCATCTCCCAATATGTGGCGTAGATGCGCTCATCCCTCGCCAGTAGCATATTCAGCTCATCGGTGGTGGGGATATACTCTTCATAGGGAATTTCACCCATGGAAAGCCCGGAAACCTCGAACATCTCGTGAAGAGCGAATCCTAGCTCACCCACTGGTGTAAAGAGAGTACAAGTCTTAGGGTTATACACCTCCAAGAGGCAGTAAAAATGATAGGCACTCTGGGAAAACCCGAATTGGACATTCCTGATAGCTTTATACAAGCCAATATCCTTTAAAATGGGCTCGTGGGAATCCAGCATGTACTGAACGAGGCGGGCCCACCACATATTGTTAGAAGAATGAACCCAGCCAGGCATCCTGAAGTCGCTAGCCGGGTACTGACCATCCTTCGCCAGGAACTCACTTAAGAAAGTTCGGGCACGAGATGAGACTTCTCCCACTGGAAACTCCTTGCCAAATCGGCCTGGAAGCAAGCCAGTAATGCATCTGGGGGGACCATCTTGATAAACCCCTTTTGCACCAAATTTGTCTATTGGGACGCCATCTTTCTCTTGAGTCAGTCCCCACTTTAATTCCCGAGGCATCGCCAGCCTCTGAAGATAACTAGAGGATAGCTACGAGCCATTCTAGGCAGAAACATCAGCATTTCACCTTAGTTATATAACCAAACACACTCCTCTTCAGAAAGGATCTCATCTGATTGATCCATCTGGTCTCCAAAGAGGAAGGCGGGTTTCTCCATCGCCTCTCTATTCAAAGTTTCGAAGGCTGCATCGGTTATGATTTCTCGCGCAGTAGTGGGGTGATACTTGATCAACTTCTCCTTGCGCTCCTTCGGGTCTGGCTTATATGAGCCAAGATAGTGGTGAAGCGAAATTGGCCTGAGGGATCAGAACCCCCAGCAAAGCCGAAGTAATTCTTGTGGGGAAGAGATTCCATCGAATACCCTACTACAAAAAGAAAGCAGAGTGAGAGAAGTTTCTATAAGACAGAAAAATTCTCTACGTATGGACTCGCGAAGCAAAGAATAGCGCCGCGCGAAGCTAAAAATTAGACCGCGCAGAACTCAAAATAGCTTCGCATTTCCACGCGACTGCTACTTAAAATAGCCTCGTGTTTCAGCGCGACTGCTACTTAAAATAGCCTCGCGTTTCAGCGCGACTGCTACTTAAAATAGATTCATAGCGACTGCTAATCAAAGATAGCCTCGCAATTCATAGCGACTGCTAATCAAAGACAGCCTCGCAATTCATCGCGACTGCTAATCAAAGATAACCTCGCAATTCATAGCGACTGCTAATCAAAGATAACCTCGCAATTCATAGCGCCTGCTAATCAAAGATAGCCTCACAGATTCATCGCGACTGCTAATCAAAAACAGCCTATCAATTCATCGCGACTGCTAATCAAAGATAGCCTCGCAATTCATAGCGACTGCTAATCAAAGATAGCCTCGCAATTCATCGCGACTGCTAATCAAAGATAGCCTCGCAGATTCATCGCGACTGCTAGTCAGATAAGCCCCGCGTTTCTAGCACAAGGGATGACGCGATAACTTCGCGGAGAACGGCGATCTCGCCGGTAAAATAAACAGTTGGCTGGATCAAACCAAGCCGAAACATCTCAAGAATGGTTCTTAGAAGCCCAAGAGTTAAGGTTTTTACCTTCGGAAGACGCTGCATAGACTGGTTCGCTGTCGCGTCTACCTTCACGGCTGCTGCCATTAACGCCGGCCAACTTGCACGATGTCGCACTCTTCCTAGATGGCATCCTAGTGATGAAGATCTATGGAAAGGAAAAAGAAGTTCGGCTGGAGATCATTCTTTCAAAATAAGAAGCCTGAGTCGCCTACTCTAAAGCCCTAAGATTCTTCGGATGAGATGAAGAAGAAGATGAGCCGGGAGCTCTATTTAAACAGAATTTCCGTCGCTTGGTATTCGGCGTAGAAATTCAGGGTAATTAATGACATAATTACTTATTTCACTGAAGACGAAGTGAAGCTGATTAGCTCCGCTGAGTGAGCATAACGCGAGATAGACTTGGTATTCTAACTCCGCGTTTCAGTTAAAAATATCCAAAGTATTTCAAAATCTGCTGAAGTCTAAGCCATTTTGAAAACTTTGGACGGGGTTCTGTTGGCAGTGAAAATTTCTAAGTTAAAAGGATTTTCCACAACAGGACGCGGGCCAATTTGATAGCCCCGTGTTTGGTAATATCAACCCTGCGTTTGAATAAAACGCGGAGATGTTTAATAGCTCCGCGTTGATTCCGCAGTCTGGCTTGTATTAGCCTCGCGTTTGAGTAAAACGCGGAGATGATCAATAGCTCCACGTTTTGGTTATTTAGCGTCGCGTTTTGATGTGATTAAAGCTCCGCGTAAGCAGATAACCAGAATCTCAAATTGATTAAGATTATGATTTTGGGCTTATCCAAATACCCAAATCAAGTCTAATTAGAATTCCATCAAAACTAAGATATTTGATTGGAATCCCGGATAACGACGAGTTCTATTTAGATAGAAACTCTTGCATTAACCTGGGGCTATAAATACCTTCCTGGTGAAACCCTAGGGATCTTCTTTTCGGCAATTGATATATTTTTCTGAAATCTTGGAGAATTCAAGTTACGCACAGAGCCTTGAGTTCGTGAAGATCAGAGAAAATCACCATCTTCTTTCTGGAGTTCTTGAGAAGTTCGAGTTACGCGAGAGAGCCTTGAACAAATCAAAACCAGAGAAGATCGTCTATAGTCAGCCGATATCTTTAAAAGAGAAGATTTCAACGTACCGATCGTCCAAAGGAACTACTATAGATCCCATCGCCACAGATCCCACAATATTGTAAAAGAGAGAGATTGAAGTATAAAATTCTCTCGTTTGTTCTCTTTATATATCTTGTTTACTTCTATTGTAATCTAAGATGTGTTCAATGGAAGGAAGCGAAGAAACTTTTACGACGAATATCTCACTGCATAGTTTTGCATGATAGGTTTTCAAGGAAGTCTCATATTTCATCCTCATTCTTTCTCATAAATTCCCCTGACACATAGACTCAAGAAGAGTTTTGGTTTTGTAATCGAGTTCTTCGTATACGATTTGACATAACCATCACTTTTCTATTGCATGGTGAGGGCACTAAGCTAACAAATTTTTGAACTGTTCCAAAAATTTTAGAAAGGCTCTCTCGGCACTTGACGGAATTGATTAATTTGATTTTGAATTTGTATCATCTTGTACGTGGGATAATACATCTTAAGAAAAACTGTAATGAATTCATCCCAAGTAGTGATCGAATTAGTAGGCATACTATACAAACACTTCTTGGCGTTATCTTTGATAGCGAATGGAATGAAACGGAGCTTAATTGCATCCTTCGACAAGTGCTGCAGTTTAATCATCACGCACACTTCCTGCAATTCACTGATAAAGAGATATGCATTCTCAGAATCAGAACTAGTGAATTTAAGAAGTATGCTGATATACTATAGTTTTAGTTCATAGTGATTATCTGCTGTATGTGGAAGTTAGATACATGACGGTAGTGATGTGTGCAACGGGTAGCATCGATCCTGAAAGATCGGGATCGGTTGGTTCATCTTATCTCTCGTGAACAAATTTGATCTCACAAGTTGACCATATTGTTTACGGGTCCAATATGGCATAAATCAGTGACCGTGAGTGGATGCATGAATTTTCTAAACTAATATAAGAAGTGAGGTGTGGTGAGATGAAACGGTGGAAGAAATATGATCAAAGAAAAATATGATGTCCTACAGTTCCTAATTTTTTTATTTTTGTTCTGTATTTTTTTTACAGAATCAGAGACCCAAAACACAGAATCAGAGAGAAAACAGGGGAGAGACTTAGTAAAAGTGTCGCTAAATGGTGGCAATAGCCACTTAATAGCGGCAAAACTAGGGAGTTTAGCTTTCTGGATTTTTCAGTGTACTTCTGAGTCTTTTCTCATTTCTTTTTGCTTCCTGCATCTAAACTTCCAGGTCCCTGCACACTCAACACACATTGTTAACTCATAAAACATTAGAAAAAGCAAGAAAACACCGTCGATTTTCTGCAACGATGCCAAAAACTTGATGTGATAAATTTACAGTGTCGGTTGTAGTGCTTTACAGATCTTTCCACAGAAATCTAGAGTGTTTTTGCGTTCTTACTATTCCTATTATTATAACGAGTTAATTATGAGTCTAGATTGATTTCGATTTTTTCTAATTAGTCTAGGATATAGAATCTACTAATTCACAACTAAATACTATCTATTTTATCTTCTTTATTCCATAAAAATATGATCTTTTAGTTTAATTCCTACTTAAAGCATTCTAAGTATGGACTATTAAGTGTCGTGTAAGTATAATCCATCAAAGAATTACTTTTGAATAGAAATAATCTAAATTATTAGATTAATTCAACAAAAAAAATAAAAACTAACAACTCCTAATCCTAATTAAGTATAGGCTATCAAAATACTTAAATTAAGCATAGCCTATCAAAGTTCTAATTTACGAGTTCTTGTATTTTTATTGTTTCATAGAAAAATCCTATCTTTTTTATTTTTATTTTAGAAAGAACACAAATAGAATAATATATGGTTGATCCCTAGTTTCATCTACATCTTATGACTAAGCTAATTGGCTACTCATACTCCTAGTTAATAAGATCCTATTTTTATTTGTGAAATCCATAAAAATTCTATTTTGATTCAAAGTAAGAAAAACTATACTACAAAGTAAATAAATCTATACTAGAAAGTAATTAAATCTATCTAAAATGCAATTAAAATATTTATATTTACTAAAACACACTTCTGAACAATGAAAAACCTCTGGAGCACGGTATAGCGGTCGTCAACCCTTTGACAAAACCTTAATTTTATTAATTAATCAAAAATACAAAATAACATGATAAAAACTCTATGTTATAGGGATATGACCAATATATAGGTCTCAGAGAACCAAACTCTAATCTCAGTATAGGTGACTAACTACAAAATTATATCGAAGGCTCCGTAAAAATTTCATGACAAGTGAGCCCTATAGTGACGCTATTTGGCGGCAATTGCCGCCAAATAGAGGCAAAGTATGGAATCTTGGCATGAAGTTCTAGTATTTTTCCTTTTAATATGAATGACTGTATTGTACTTTGGCTTTCTACAACTTCATTTTCTTGTAACTTTATTCACTTTTAACTAATTTCTGAACTTGGTTTCCTAATTCGGCTTTGAGTTTATACTATCTCCTTGTAGTAATAGATTTCACCTGAAAAGCACACTAAAAATACCCAAGTAGTATTATTTAAATACAAAAATAGATAATATGAAGGTTATAAATATGTAATATATGGAACTCATCAGTAGTATATATTGAGGTATAGTAGATTTCAAAGGAGAGTATATATGAAGGGGAAGCAATATTGATTTCATATTGCGCTTGTACTGTATGAATGTGCATTCATGCATGCCCTTGTGATTTTTGATACATTTTGAGAATATATACATTTATCTTATTTTATTGTTTTTGATGTGCACGATGTCTGTGGTCATACACTAAATAAAGAACTTTGTCACGAAATTGGCAAGCGAGAGATTGTTAGGATTTTTCATCCTATATGTGTGGCAAATTGTGTCATAACTCATGAAGATTTGATCCAAGTACTTGAACATAACCAAACTCAAAGCTGATAAAAATAAATACAATAGGTACAATAGATATTATGATTTAACATATCTACAACGAGAATCTTAGAAAGACGTTACTATAAAAGTGTAGAGCTATGAACGACTTTTCTAATGATACCAAAATTCAGCTAAAATGGAGTTCGGACATGAAAGTTATGCTCGTTCAAAGTTGTAAAGAAGTAGTAGCTAAAATTGATGAAGGTTGTACAACAATATCAAATTCAAGCTATGTATTAAAGATGATGTGGACAGAACTGGAAAACTTGTATAGAAAGGATTTGTAGATCTTTGAGTCTTCTTCGCAATGGCACTTAGAATATCCAAATTGAATTTCAGAATCAAAAGTCACAATTATTTTACTTAAGGGCAATTGAAGTGGCTGTTGATAACCAACACTGAGATCTTATAATAAAAGGCTGTTGAAGTGGCTATTGTAGTGGCTTTCGATAGTGGCAAGAGTTGTTGAAAGTGCCTTCGGATAGCCCAACAGAGCAACGTGAAGGAAAGTGTTTTTGGATGATTTTCTTGTGGAATTTAAGTTGGAATATAATTTCTTTTCGATCCTTAGATTTAATTTTGACAGATATATTTACAAAAAAGTTTGAGAGTTTATTTAGAGGGTCTAAATCCTATTTATATGCCATCATCTTCAATGAAAAAGGTGTGGAAAACATGGGAAAAAAAGAAGGCAAAAGTGGAGAAACAAAGAAGAAAGGGGAAGAAAAAAGAGAGAAGATAGCTTCTCATGACTAAAAAAGAGAGATTTTTATTAAAAAAGAAAAAAAGAAGGAGGCTTGGTTCATTATTTGTGAAGATCAATGTCCATCAACATCTTCAACTGAAAAGGTGAGTACCTAATTTATGGTTGTGGTAATTTCTACTCATTTATAATTCCTTTATAATTTAATATTTATAAATCTGCATTTTAAGTGGCGAGTCGTTACTAGATTTGAGATAGTTTGAGTATAGAACTTTATCTTTGGCTATCTAGCAGATTTGTTAGATTTTAAATTAATGGCCAGTCGTTGCTGTCTAGTGGCAGTAGTTAAATCGCCGTAATTGACTTGAGATTATAGTGTAATTCTTTCGTGGTTTTTACCCATTTGGGTTCTCTATGTTAAAAATCTCTATGTAAATCTGTGTGATAATTTGAGATTATTTCTGTGCTTACTAATTAATAATTTTTACTAATTAATGTTTAAATTGATATTCATCGAATAACACACAATTCTATAGTAACTAGCATGCTTTTTCAAAGATATTGGAGAAAGATAATATGATTTGCCGATGTGGTTTTACATATAATTATAAAAGGGCAGCTCTAAAGGAAGGACCTTAAATAGTGGAAGGTGTTTCTTAGATGGATTTTTGTTATAATATTTTAAGTTAAAGGGAAAACAAGTGGATCTACTAAAAGGAAAGGGAAGAGAAAAGTAAAACGAATTTTTTTTTTTTTTAGTTAGTTGTTTATCATTAAAATTTAGGGGTATTTACAGATTTGTCCCTTAAATCTTTATAAATTATAATTTAGTCCCCAAATCTTCATATTTAGGATTTAGTCTCCCAAATCCTCTAAGTTACTACAATTTAGTCCCCTCACTAACTTCCGAAAGCCCATTTTATTTTTTGACCTGATTTTTCCATTTTACCCCTCCTCTTTAGTGGCTTCCCCCTTCTTCTTCTCTTTTATCTCTTTATTCTTCCTCCATTTTTCTTCATAGGGGTATTTAAATCATTTCATTATTTTAAAAAGTAAAAATTAAATTCTGTCATTTATTTGGACGGAAAAACTAATGGAGAGACTAAATTGTAGTAACATAGAGGATTTGGGGGACTAATCCTAAATAGGAAGATTTAGGGGACTAAATCATAATTTATAAAGATGTAAGGGACCAACCTGTAAATACCCTTAAAATTTAATATCTAAGAGATATTTTTTTTTATAATTACTCATAGGACCTTGTAACTTGAAAGGAATAGGAAATAATAAATAATAAAAAGAAAGAAAAATAAGAGTACAATAAAAGAGGAGTTTGTATAGAGCAAAAAGAAGAAAATAGCATATATCATTCAACTTCAAGTTAATCTAGCGATACATTATATTTTCTAATATATTAATATTTGATAAATGATCCCATAGTTGTTTCACTTTGGATATTAATTATCTATTTATATATTATTATTTGTGTATATTACCATATTTTACATTTATCCCTAGTTATTTGTTTACTTATATTTTAAATAATTTTATATATTTGTCATATATATTATTTTTATGTGCATAATCACTCACAGTTTACTCGTTGATCCATGTATCTTTCCATATGATATGCAATATAATACATGTTCCATTTTGACAACTTTAATATAGACCCATTAAAGAACCTTATCTATTTTGGTGATTCCCACCCAATCCAATAAGTTACCTAGGACATTTTCTGGATCTACACTCTATGATTTGGGTCAGACTCTTTGGTATGCACGTATCATTCTTATCTAAACAAATGCTTAAATCATTATAAGTGATCATCCACTTTTGTACCTTTCACTTGACTTTTGTCTAGCCAAACACCACTCATCGGGTCACATATGTCACATGACCTTCTAGATCTGGTACCTGGATCACGTGAGTTTGATCCGGATATGTCCGCACTAATTTAATTTGCTGATGCAAAATATCAATGCAATAGAGAAAATACAAGGAAGAAGGGTAAAGAACCTGTTACAATTTCAATCGATTCACGACCTCCTTGTTGATGCTTTTTCTTCCTTTATATCTTCTTGAGACCTTCATTCTGATCATCTCAGTATATGTTGGTAAGCATGAGAATAGGTGGATCAAAGAACCAATTTTTGATTCATCATATTAAAAAATTTGAATTTGAAAAATAAAACTTTTATTCTTAATTTAAATTTTTTTATTTGGATAGGTCAAGTGCTAGACCTTGGACTTATTCTCATCCCTATGTGGTAGCTAGAAGCGCCATAGAAAAAAAAAGAAAGTAAGTGTTAATTTTATAATTCTATTTTTCACAAGTTACACATAAAGTGAAAAGCTTCTAATACGTATGTTATTACTGTACCCTAGATTGAATCTTTTTCGACAATCAGGATTTCTTTATTTTACAAATAAATAAATTAAAGAATGAATATTTTAAGAATATTTGTTGATCTATAATTTATGTTTCAATAGGATACAATATACATATGTGTGTATATAGAGAGAACAATGGAAATGACCCACCGATTCATGTAAGTTATCTGAGCTACAATCCATTTTTAGCATCTCCAATAATTTTTTAAATATTCTTTTGGATAATGATCTTGACTCATTAGGGTTTACTCATACCCAATTTCTTAGGTTTCAGTTTTGATTTCGTCCTCCATTAAATTGACACAAAATTAATGATTTTTAATAAATAAAATATTTTATATCTACTTGATGAAATGGTAAATGAACTCTAAAATTATTGAAATTTGATCGTCTTTAAGGAGGTACAGACCTTAATTACAGAAAAATTTGAAGAAAATTTATTAAATTACTATATTTATTCGCTAACTCAAGTAAGTTTTCTTGAGCTCGAAACTCACCTACAGTAATCATATACACACACACACACATACACACGTAATGAGCGCAATGAGCTGACAGCTCATATAAGTTACCTGAGCTGCAGTCTATTATCACTATCTCCAATATTTTTTTTCAATTTTTTTTTTTTTTTGCATTATGATCTCAAACGTTTAAGGTTCACTCATTCCCAATTTCTTGAGTTTTAGTTTAGGTTTGGCTTTCTATCAGATATAAACAATATTAGCTGTTTTAGTTAAGTATAGCATTTTCTATCCACTTGATGGGGGCAAATGAACTCCAAAACTTGTAAAAACGTTATAAATATCAACAGCTAATTTATTTTAGATAGTATTGTAGAAAATCAACATAGATAGTATTGTAGAAAATCCAAAACGTTAATTGTAATCTCCACGTTAAAAAATTTTGGTATGCAAAAAATCATGTATTTTAGATACATTTTGACCGTATATTAGAAATGTACAAAATAAATAGTTTTTCAATAATAGAGCAAATAAAGTCTCTTGATCGATGATAAAGGAGGTCTAAATCATTTGATTCTTTTATATTATATATTTAGAGTATAAAAATTACAATCAACGGTTCGAATTGTGCATATATATTCTCTATATTGAGATTTAAGATATTTTCATAGGCAAGTTTCCTATGACATCGCCTTAGGTGTGTGTGTGTGTGTGTGTGTGTATATGATTACTATATATGAGCCGACAGCTGAGGCAAGTCAACGCAAAAATGTAATGATTCCATTATTTTTTTCAAACTTTTTTTTAGGAATATGATATCTGAAGATCAAACTTTTTGAATTTTGAAGTTTATTTGCCCTTTAATCAAGTGGATACAAAATATTATATTTGTTGAAAACCATTAATTTTGTATCTATTTGATGAAAAAAAAACTAAAACTAAAACCAAAGAAATGGGATGTGAGTGAACCCTAGGAGTCGAGATCATATTATGAAAGAAATTTTTTTAAATTACTAGTGATAGTGCAAAGGAACTACAGTTTAAATAACTTATGTGCATCAGCGACTCATTTCTATTATGCTGGTTTCCAAGATCAAAATGGGTCTAGCTTGATGGGTTCATAAAATTAAGCTCCATTTTAACTACATATGAGCTGTCGGATTTCCAAAAATTTTATGCAACACATGAATGGAATTTGAGAAAGGTATCTATGAAATTCTCTTGCAAGATGACATCGAAGCATGCTACCCGTCATATCTCTTATGCTATGTATGGTTTCATAGAAAATGACTGAAATTTTTTTAATAGAAATAGTAAGAGAAAAGAAAAGAAATAAAAAAAAGCAATAGATTTATCTTTGTTTTTTGGTTCAAAGAGAGAGCAGAAAGAAGACATAAAAAAGTAAAATTAAAAATAATGTATAAAATTTATATATATATTTTTATTGGGGTTCTAACTCTCTCAACTCTTCTATCATAATTCTATATGATATTAATGCAATTACCATTTTCTCTCATTTTCTAGAGGTTAAAAAAGAAGAAAAAATTAGGTAACATATTTTCTCTTACTTTTTTCTCACTTGCTTTTCTTTTAAATTTCTCTCAAACTAAATAATAGAGCACTTACATTCTTATTATTATTATTTTTTTCATTTCATTCATTTTTCCTTAACGTAAACATAGCCATAATGCCTGTTTTTTTTTTTTTTTTTTTTTTTTTTTTTTTTTTAATCCTGTAGCGTAATTTGTTGATCCTTATTATCTTGATTTGAGCATATATTTTGCGTTCGTCATTAAAATGTAAAAAAATGCATCACCTCTCAATTGTTTATTTGTTACAACACCCTTCTATTTATTGTACGACTCAGTCTTTGAATGGTTAAATAAGAATTGCAGCATCTTGGAGCTACATATTATGTCGGCTGATAGCATCCAGCCCACTCAAATAGTTGGTTTCTTAGGTCTGTTTGGATTTTATTTAGCCCCTCGTAATTCGCCTCGTGATTCCGAACAAGGGTTGATCAGAGTTATTCAGAGATCAAGTTGTTTAGACAGTTAGTCGAATGTATGGAGCAAAGCATCCCTGCCAGGGAAAGGGGCCGGAGCCCTCAACGCAAAAATTTATCATGTTTCTGTTATATAATACATATATAAATTTATGGTATTATAGTACTAACATAGATATTTCGATTATATAATTTCTATGTAAATTTTAAAATATTATAATACAAATATTATTTTCAGATATTTTTATTATTGATTTTTGGAGTTTAAAAAATATATTGTATTCCATCCAAGAAAAAAAAAATGAGATTTTATTTTCACTCAATCATTAATTTGTTTATCTCTCATAATCATAGTTTTCGTTATATTAGAAAACTATTTTGTATTTAGATTTAGTCCCACATCGCCTGTTAAATTATTTGTATGGTGTTGAGACAACTACAAATATATGTATTATTTGTCTCATAATAAAAAAGATTGATTGGTTTTAATTATTTCATAACATTGTATCAGAGCATGTTACAAAATAAATCTCAGTTGTCAATCTCAATATTTTAATTGATGGCCAACTCGGATTCCGATTCCAACTTTGATTCTGCAATCGTTTCATTAATTCGATGCCGCCTCCGACTCTGCAATTGTGTTGCCAATTCGATTTTGCATCTGATTTAGTTTCTGTTTCTTCTTTGCTTCATATAATTCAGACTTGATACAACTCTTTACTCATTCCTTTGCCTGCTAGTGCTTCTAAAAAAGAAGTTTATATACTATTTACTATTTCTTCTAAAAAAGAAGTTTATCTGCTGTTTACTATTTCTTCTGAGAAAGAAATTTATCTATTACCGACTACTGTTTTTAATAAAAAGTTTATTTGTTGTCTGTTAAAATACAAAATAATTTTCCTCAACCCTCATCATAACTTCAGAGTTGTGGTGCAGTGGAAGGGTTTTTCAATATGGTATCAGAGCAATTCAGGTTCAATTCATGCCGGGCGTGCATTTAATTGCGAGTTTTCAAAAAAGTTATACCGCTACGTAAAACCCAGATTTCTGTCTAAAATGGGCCTTCAACCTGCGGGGGCGTGTTAAAATACAAAATAATTTTCCTCAATTCTCATCATAATTTTGGAGTTATGGTGAAGTGTTTTTTAACACTGTTTACCGCTTCTACTAAGAAAAAAAAATTATCTGCCTAATGCTCTTTTAAGAACTGCCTACTACTTCTTATATGGAAGAAATTTATCTATTACTACTACTCGAATACGTGTGTGCTCTGATGATTCAACATACTACTTCTTATATGGAAGAAATTTATCTATTACTACTACTCGAATACGTGATTCAACCTACTACTTCTTATATGGAAGAAATTTATCTATTACTACTACTCGAATACGTGTGTGCTTTGATGATTCAACATACTACTTCTTCTATGGAAGAAATTTATCTATTACTACTACTCGAATACGTGATTCAACCTACTACTTCTTATATGGAAGAAATTTATCTATTACTACTACTCGAATACGTGTGTACTCTGATGATTCAACATACTACTTCTTATATGGAAGAAATTTATCTATTACTACTACTCGAATACGTGATTCAACCTACTACTTCTTATATGGAAGAAATTTATCTATTACTACTACTCGAATACGTGTGTGCTTTGATGATTCAACATACTACTTCTTCTATGGAAGAAATTTATCTATTACTACTACTCGAATACGTGATTCAACCTACTACTTCTTATATGGAAGAAATTTATCTATTACTACTACTCGAATACGTGTGTACTCTGATGATTCAACATACTACTTCTTATATGGAAGAAATTTATCTATTACTACTACTCGAATACGTGATTCAACCTACTACTTCTTATATGGAAGAAATTTATCTATTACTACTACTCGAATACGTGTGTGCTTTGATGATTCAAGTGATTCATTTACTACAGCTACTCCTATTGCTACTCACCCGCTTCAATTTAATCTGTACTATTAAAGAGGGCTGACAATTTTTTCTACTATGTATAACAAGTTGTGTACAATTGATATTTATACTCCATATTGAGGGGGAGTATTAGATTAGAAAACTATAATGTATTTGTGATTAGTTTAGTTTCGTCTGTTGGATTGTTTGTATAGTATTGAAATACCTATAAATATATATATCTTTTGACTCATAATAAAATAGATTGGCCAGTTTGATTATTTCATAACACTTTTCATAATTGAAAACTAAATATTTAGAATGGAGAATAATAAAGTTGAGAATTTAGGAGTCACAACCTCAACAAATTCTTCAAAAAAATAAATAAAATAAAGTATATACTAAATCTTAAAGAAAAGTTGACTTTGTTGGGCCTTAGAATGTCAATAACAGAATAAAAGAAGGGACGCAATTCACCATAGACCAATGACTTGTATTTGGGAGACGGGGATGGTATCTTGATGCACAAAGATTGAAGGGTTAATTACACTTAGACCCCCTGTAGTATGGGGCATGTAACACTTAGACTTCCTGAAGTTTAAAACTCTCACTTAGACCCTCTGAAGTATCTAAATTTCCGTGTTTTAATTACATTCAGACCCCCTGGTTCAGGGGGTCTAAGTGAGAGTTTTAAACTTCAGGGGTCTAAGTGTTACATGCCCCATACTACAGGGGGTCTGAGTGTAATTAATCTAAGATTGAATTGTGGATAGCTAATTAATTTACAATTACAAAGACATGTCCTAGTTCTAATGTTTTCTGTATACAGATATATAATCTGCTAATTACCATTTTTATATGCCTAATATTGTTGTCGTTCCGGCCGTTAAAACTCTTGTCATTGTCAATGTAACTCGTACCCCATAAACTGCTTTGAGAGTACTATTTCTATGTTTTCTTGTCAAACTTATCACACCATGTGATGTGATGGTATGGAATCAAACTTTTGCATACATGATATCTACCACGCCAAGACTCTCGAACTTTTTATCATAGAGTAGGTAAAATTCAAAGCCAAAATTATCTCAGATTATCCATCGCCTTCTAGTTTGATATATTTCTTCTTGTTAATAAGCCAGGGTATTTTGTAATAGTTATTGTGCAATAGTTTTAAAACCATTGTAATATAATATGTTTAGTAATACTTAAATTAACTGTTACAATAGATTTTTTTTTTTTTTTTTTTTTGCAATGGTTATTCTGTAACTCTTCTAAAACCGTCCTATGATCCTATCCCCTCGCTTTAGCAAAATTAAAACTCCTCAAGAAAAAAAAATTGTAATTTAGTCGCCTAATTGCGCACTCGGTAAAGGGCTTAGAGTCTCGTGTGAGCCACTCGCTATGCATAGCCATTGGACTGAGCTCATCACGTAGATAATTCGTATCCAATAAATTATCTAGTGTCCCTCGATCTTGTGTTTAGCTACGAGAGTTAGGGTGTAGATGTTAGGGATATTAGAATGGGAAGTTAAAGGGTGTGCAAATGTCACATACATAACTCCTACTTCATCAAATAAAAAAAAGAAAAAAGAAAAAAGAGAGTTGATAGATGCGCCCTATGTTTTTCTTAGTGAGTTCCAAAAGTTAGAGAAAAAATAATTCTTCCCTCCTAATTTTTGGGGCTCACTAAAAAAAAACATGGGGCGCATCTAATAGCTCTCAAAAAAAAAAAAAAAAAAAAAAGGAGTGAATTCCTAAGGTCCTGTTTGGTTTGAGATAAAATGAAGGAAAAGAAAAGAAAATAAGAAAAAAAAAATATTTTCTTAGTTTGAGAGAAAATTTAAAAGAAAGGAAAACATCTCCTTACTAACCAAATATTAAAAAAAACCAATTTCTATCTTCTTTTCACTTTCCTTTTCTCTTTCTATTTCTTTCCTCTATTTTCTTTCAGACCTAACACAGCTTAAGTCTCTAATATAATATCAATAGTTAAAATAATATATAATTAAATATAGATTTCTTACTCAAAAAGTTATATGATTTTTGAGCTCGAAATATTCATCATAAACTACACTAACATTTTATCTCAAATTCATGAAAGTATTAAATAGGAATGCTACATATAGGAACCACAAAATACAACAAATTAACCTCCCATCTACAAGTAAAATACAAATGATACTCGAAATTTTTTTTGTATATTAGTGACTTCAAGAACACTGCATAATTTATTAAGATATTTTTATCACTTGTCCCCCCTACAATAATTGTGTTATAGATGTACCAACCAAGGATAGTTTACTTCTCAATCCAATTTCATACACAAACTAGATGGTAATTTCACAGTGAAATCAACATATCGGCATTTCATAAATGGTGGAGTCATCTCCGCAAACACTAAATGGATTTGGAAAGTTAAATGCTCTCAGAATATATGACTTTTCCTTTGGCTAACTCGTAAAGAAGCTCTCCTAACCTGGTCAAAACTGTAAAAAAGAGGTTGGTTTGGCCCCAATATCTGTATCTTGTGCAAGAAGGATGAGGAATCGAGCGAACACATCATATGTAACTGCTCGTTTTCCAGAAGTAAATGGGATTCGTGTGCTAGGGCATTAGGATTGAATATCAATACTGTCTTAGATAAAAATATTTGGAGAAAACTTGATGGGGGATAACGATAATCATGAGGTTAGAATTATTATTGCTGCATTTTGCTTGAATATATGGAGAGAGAGAAATAATAGATTATTTAATGATAAATATCACTCTATTGAGTATTGTATGAGACTTACTATTCATGATTTCATTATTTGGGTAAGTATTCTCTCAGATGAGAAGAGGCTCCACTTATCAGGTGTCTTTTCAGGAGATAATGTTGATGACACTCCGGCAGATGAGGAGTAGAGGAGTACACCGGAGCCGCGAAGGCTGACTGCATTTTAGATCATTGTATTTTTATTTTCTTGCTTTTTTTTTTTTTTTCCTTTTTAGCTCTATTTAGAACCTTTGCTTTGCAAGTTTATTATTGGGCCACTTTACTTGTGAACAATGACTATATTTGTTCTATTATTATCTCTTTAATAGAACACAGAGGGCTACATCCCGTGGTTTAGTGTAAAAAAAAAAAAAAAAAAAAAAAAAAAAAAAAAAAAAAAAAATCATACACACACTTGATACGTTGTACTTATTGGACTTACCATCACATTACGGTTTCAGAACTACGATACTCATTAACAACTTATTTTTACATAGTAATTATTTCAAATTTGTTAAAGTCCACATGACTAATTAACTAGTCTCCACTTTAGTCCAATCAAATCATAATTCACCAAATAATTCATCTTTAAAAAAAGAAGTATAGATAGATCTCGTGCTCAGTCGACATGTCGGGTTGGCAATCAATTACGTTTGATGCCGTTTCTTGCATGCGCGCACAGATTGCATGAGTCTGTGGGTCCCACAGCAAAGCGCGTCGGGTGGGGTTGGGTTTTTTTTTTTTTCCTTTCCCCGGCAGAGTGAACTATTCAGACTTCATGCAACTCCGTCGACACAATAAATACTACTTATTAATTCCTTAGAGAGAGGGAGAGGGAGAGGGAGAGGGAGAGAATTAAGAAGGCAGTGTTGTTTCCTCGTTTAGCTCAAACCGAATTAAGACTTTGCAGGCGTGAGCAAAGGAACCAACTTTCGACATGATGAGCTGCAATCGAATGTGATGGCAATTTCAAATATTTTGCCTGGGGGATGACACTATTTTGATGATAATCATGGCCATTTTTGTATTTGTCATGCTCTACTGCCTCTTTTATGGTAAATTAAGGGACGGTATTGCAACGCAACGTTTCTCTTCTTGAAACTTATGTTAAATTTATTAATTGTTTTCCTTTTTGTGTGTGCAGTGTGCACGTGGTTGAGACAAATTAATGTTGGTGAAGTACTTGTGGTGTTTCTTCTTACTTGGGTATGTACCTGCTTTAGTTTTCTTTCTTCCTTTTTCTTATATTTTAAAATCTAGTGTTTTCTTTTCATCCCAGCTATTTTCTAGAGGTAAAGAATTTCTCTGGAAAATGTTTCTGATAGGTACCTTACACGTCAAATTAATGATCGCTGCGATAGAAATAAAATACCAGCTCCATTTTTAATTAGAAATGATAATAGACGCGTTTACGGACTAATTTTTAATTCTCTCTATATAAAATTTTAAATTAAAAAAATAAAATTTTTATTTTTAATTTAAAATTTTATATAAGACTGGCAAAAAATTGACCTCTGAATACATCCATTACGTACCATCCTTAATTTTCATCAACCAATCAATTCATTAAACCTTGGAAAGGAAAATCCATCTATATAATGTAAATATTATTTCTACCTTCAATTTATCCTATTAAACAACCCGTATTTTCTATTATTAGGGTTGATATAAAGCAGAGAGACATTATCACCAAATTAACGGGTTTGGCTCCAATTTTGACCTTCCTCATGTACATGAGTTGGTGTATTTGATTTTTCATATACAGTTAAATTCTTCATGATAACTAATGTACTCTTTCTAAGTGGTCCTATACTCAAAACATACTTAAATATTGAATGATAGGTTAGAGATTTGAAAAAAAAAAAAAAAAAAAAAAAAAAAAAAAAAAAAAACTAACTTATAACTATCGAATTACTATTTTCTCCCTTCTATGTCAATCACTTTGTTCATATTTTAATTGAAATATTTGGATTCTTTTCGAAATATGCAAGATGACCAGTCATCAACTACTTGGCCATTTCTAATTAGAGTATGATTCTAAGGTGTCATGCCCTGTTTATGATATATGAGTACGTATAATAGGTATTCAAAACATATTTGGTTTGAATATGCTAAAATATCTCGTAAAATAACAATAAATTTGCTACAATAATACTCAATAATTACGATAGAAAAATTTAACAAAAATTACACTTTTCATTGATTGGATTGACGTTTGGATAGAGTTGAGAAAATAACATAATACAGTAAAACTAAATAAGAGGAAGTAAGATAACTTTAATCCTCTATTAATATCATCCTACTCTTCTAAGTACACTAGATTCTGCGTCAATTTCGGTGGGTCTATCGATAAGTCGGGACATACATAGGCAGGTCTTCAGATTACGACCAAAACAATAAATGTAAAAACAATTGAAAGACTATAAATGCATCATATTAATTTGTAGCAATAAAATTAACTATGAGTAATATGAGTAAAGTGAATAAATCAAGAAAGAGAATATCAGCACACTAAAAATTTTCGGTTTTCAGCTCTTCCTGAAATACAGGATCAATATAAAAATGAAATCTTACAGGCAAGGATTTAGGAATAACTGTAACTACTACTATAATTAGATAATAAAAATATATCTAAATTAAATATAATTTAAATATTATATGAAGTTGATTACATGATAAGGCACATTACTTATATTAAAAACCTATAGCCAGCCAGCTTCACAAACTAGTGCACTCCATAATAGATACATCAACCTATGACATATACTGTTGCTAGTCCAACATGGTATATATTGGTTCTAATGTCAGTTTATGTACATATATCAGGCTAGGAACCCTCGCTCCGCCTATCAACAGCCGATTTGACTTCCAATTAATCCATCCTGAAATCTGTGATCCAAAATAGAATTTCAATTCAAGATCATTCATTTCCTATTTTTCTATGCTTATGGTGGTTTTAGAATTTTTTGAGAAAATCCAAATTTTGTTAGAATCGGTATCTAATTAGAGACTGTAGGCAGAGAAAAATTCATAACAAGAAAAAAGGCCACACGAGGCAAAATAGCCTTGCACATGCGAGGCTAGTAGCCTTGCGTGCGCAAGGCTAGCTGCCCCGCGCGAGGCTAATAGTCTCGCATGGGGATGACAGCCTCGCATGCAGGGCTATTTTCAGTTTCCAAACTGGATTTTCTTTTGGATTTTTACCATAATTTTAATTCCAATTATATCTAATCACTCGGAATTAAAGATTTCAGATCCAAATACAAGTTCAGAAATTGGATTTAACTGGGATTCCATCCTTATCCCTAAGAAAACCCCTAAAACTATAAATAGGGGCCAAGAGGAAAATTTTGAGGATTTTTTTGGAGAGATCTTTGGAGACGAACAGTTAATTTCTACACGAGGGCATGCCAACTAGTAGCAAGAGCGCTAGCCAGAAGCCTCACCATCGTCATCTCCATATTCATGACCAATACGAGCATTAGATTGTCAAAGGAGTACAAGGCTGATGCTCTATAGCTACGTCAAGAACCCACACTTTTTTGTAAAAGAGAAAGAGACGTATTTTATAAATTCTCTCGTTTATTTTCTTTATTTTTTTATTGTAATTTAGATAATTTTTATTATAATCTTTTAAATCCATGGCAATGAAAGGAGGTGCATCTTTCATGGGAAACAAACAGGCGATTAGAGTAGGAGAAGTCTTTTACACCGACAAGAAAATCATAGCCCAATCTGTTGCTTAAAAAATTGGTAAGTCTGTAGAGATATTTGTCATAGAAATTGATCAAAAAAAATATGAGGAGTACTTATCCTCTAGATCGATTAGTTCGATCAAAACATGACTCCATCACTACTTGGAAATCCTAAGTACAAGTTCGAATAACAAGGAGACTCCCATTGAACAGGAGCCTCTTGGATCTTTGATCTTGGAAAAGGAAGGAGTCCAAGCGATGGATTCGAATAACGAGATAATTCCCGTTAAACAGGAACTTTTTGAATCTTCGAGTTCTAAACAAGAAGAGATCCAAATTACGAATTCGAATAACAAAGAGACTCCCGTTAAATAGGACCCCTTAGATCTTTGGATTCCAAAACTTTGGAAAATAAAAAATCTCCTCCTATCATGGCTGCATAAAATACTTAAGGGAAGCCAAAATCTGGACTGACTAGAACTCAAATTCGTAACTGAAATCGTCTAGTACGGTGACGAGTTCTCAAAGATCAAGTCTAAGACGAATTTGGTCTTAGACGCCAGGTTAATCAGTCCAGCATAGCCTTACGTGAGACATTTCAAAATGCCAGACTAAACAGTCCAGTGTAGCCTTACACGAGGCTATTTCAAAATATCAGGCTAAACAGCCCAGCGAAGCTATGCGCGAGGCTGATCAGTCTTGCGTAACTCTGTGCGAAACTAATCAGCCGAGCGCACAAAAATTGCAACACAAGGTTACTCAGCCCTACGCACAAAGAGCAAAATGCTATGTTATTCAGCCCTGCGTAAAAGTCCTGAATGTAAGACTAAGTCCTAGTTCCATGAAGTATCTGCAAAAGCCAGAACAGGACCTAGATCAGGGAAGAGATTACAATCTTCTACGCCTGTTGATTACTATGAACACAGCAGGGAGTCTTCTAAATACTGTAGCAAAGAAGAAACCTATCAAGAAACCGATTTATGAGAATTCCTCAATAACAAGAGGAGGATGACCTAATCTCATCCATTGTGCTAATGTGAGCAAATAATCTCCACAGTACTTACCAATTGCAGTTGTGGTCCACATAGACCCTTGGTTTCAGCCGCCGAGTCAAAGAGCAGTACACCTAAAATAAGGTGTGTTCAAAGAAGAAGAATCACCAATGATGAAGAACCACTATTGGTGAATAAAGGGAAGAAACTACAAGACGATATCATTATACACGTCTCAAGTCAGAAATTTTGGCGCCACGAAACTAAAGAAGGTTGGCTGGGGGTTCAGATAATGAAAGTGAATGAGATAGTGATTATTCAACCATTGTAACACCTCAATCATATGGGTCTTCTCGACTTGAAGAAACAACAGCCCATATGACAGGAAGCTCCAATGAAGTAAATTAGATGCTGGAAGTACAAGAACGTTTAATTCAAGAACAATAAAAAATCTTGATGAACTCCGCACACTAGTTAAAATGGTAGAAAAGAATACTGAAGACAAATAAGAGAGACCCTCAGACGAACCACTAAAGGACGATGGTAGAAATTCATAAAAAGAAAAAGGATTTCACTATGTCATAGACCCGCATGCAGAAATGATGCAAAATATGCAGGACCAGCTAGAAGGCTTGATGCATAGGAAGGATCTGCAAGAAGTCGGTATTACCAGACCGTAACCAATAGAGTGGGAATCGGCCCATTTTCCCAAAAAGCACAAGCCTTTAAAGCTAGAATCCTTCGATGGAAAAGGTTCTCCAAACAAACACTTATACTACTTCTTGTCACAAATAGGTCGCCGCATAGGGAATAATCTTATAATGACAAAAGTCTTTACAATTACCTTGAGGGGATATATATTTACATGGTTTATACAGTTGCTCCTAGGGCTATTAAATCATGGTCCAATATGGAAAAGGAGTTCCTGCGCTGTTTCTTTGAAGACGATACAGAGATTTCGGTCCATACTCTCCTCACAAACAAACAGAAGGAGAACGAGATTGTTAAAAGTTTCATAGAACGTTTTTGAGAGATGTCACTACGATATCCGCATGGCATGTCACAAGAATCGTTGGTCGAAACATGCAAGCATAATTTCCAGACTAATATCCTCATTAAGATGGGAGCAGTGAAATCCAAAACATGGAAGGACCTAGTTAAGCAATGGCAGTAAGCGGAGGATATAATCTGCCATATCGATGAAAGTCGTACCCAGAAGAGAGTATCCACAAGCCGTCCACAGTCACAACCATCATCCATAGTCACAACCATCCTGTCCTAAGGGTAAGGAGGTGATGACTATCAGACCTACTGTAAGCTAAAAGCTACAGAATAACCAGAACTCCTTCAGATTATAGCAAACATACGACTTCAAAGATGAACAATCAGTCACGTTCTTTCATCTACTAAATAAAAGGGGATGCTCAAATTGTCCGAAAATCAAAATCCAGAGGAAGCTGGGAAGACAGACAATCCCAAGTATTGCCTCTACTATCAGAATATTGAGCATCCAACCAAAAATTGCTACGTTCTCAAGGATAAAATCCAGGCACTCATTGACACGAAGGTGATCCAGTTGAGACCAGAATAGAAAAAGGTGTTTTCAAATGCGGCTACAATTACTATGGGATCGTTGCAAATTCCAACTAGTGTGACTCCAATTCCTGAAGGAAAATTGATAGTAAAGAACTTCAACCTGCATGGTTTGAAGGAAAATGGGCTCTCTCTAGTCTCTACCGAGAAAAGAGAAATCATGTGGGTACATTCGGATCTGCTAAAAGATGAACAATAGACTACTCCAACCGACTCGAAGAAGACCAAGGGGAATACTCAGACATCTAATGCACTATTCATCCTGGATGAAAAAGACAAGTCCGACACCACTTCGCTCACTGATTCAGAAGTTGAGGCAACGATAATGGCCACTCATCCAAATGAGGCAGGGCCATCAGGTACTCAGTTCGGAAAGAACTACTTTAGATATTACTCAAAGGTTGGGCCAAATAATCCTGTAGAAGCACCTGAAGTGCTACCTGCTAAGCAAAAAAGAGCTTTCCTATTAAAAAGATTCGAAGAAGAATAGTGAGGTAATGGGGGTACCATTTTGATTCGATAAGTTAGCTCAGTTAGCCAACATCCCTGCTCGAATTACTCTCTACGAGCTTCTAGAACTGTCGAAGGCAACGAAAGATGCCCTAAGAGAAGCCTTGACCGATTCAGAGACTTTCCTTGCACAAATCGTAGAACCATCTGCTGATGAAGAAGATCCTTGCCCAAGCTTCCATCAAACAATGAGGAAGATCCCGTAAATAATATTTTCACCCGAAAATATGCAGGTGAAGAATCTAAAATACAACAGACCTCTATATTACTCGAGGTACGTTAGTTCAGCCAAGGTGAGCTGAATCCAGATTGATCTCCGTTCTACACTAAGCATCATCTCTCGAATATTGATGCAATTCCTCGGCATTTTTGTTAGTCGTTTGACTCCTACCAACACCACCATCTATGGATTTAATACCAATGGTAATTATCCATTGGGAAAAATACGACTTCGATGACAAATTGGGGACTTGAAGTCAGAAGTCACGTATTACGTCATTGACGCTGACATGTCATACAATATTTTGCTTGGATGCCCATGGATCCATGCTTACATGGTGGTCCCATCTATACTTCATCAATGCATGAAGTACATTGATGAAAAATGTGAAGTTCACACATTGATAGTAAAGAAGCAACCATTCAGGGAGTTGGAGAACTACTTCACGTATTGCATGTTATACTAAGAAGCCCATGAAACTTTCGAGGAGCCAGCTGCAGAGAGCTACGACAGTGACAATGAGGAAGATTCAGAGCTTGAGCCTAACAAGGACGATGATTTTGAGTTTGAAATAAATCTATTTGTAATTAGCTTAGACAATATGGATGTACTTAGTGCCACAAATGAGGTAGGTGAATGGGTCATTAATGACAACATCGGATTTGCTTACTCACCTATTATCGCTTCGGATTCTGTGCCCTCCTGCACATGCACAGAGGTAGATAGCTTGTTTGAATTAGAGACATTGACAATCTTTCACTTATTAATACGGTCATCATGCATTGCACAATCAAGAATAGCTGACCCAAAAGGCGATGTTTTTGAAGTAACTTCTCAAAAGTTAGACCAACATCCCATAATATTTGAAATAGTTGAGTTGTGGCCCGATCCAAATCTAGGTAATGATAGCGATGGCCAAGTATTACCACAATTCGAACTCTATGAACCAAATTCTCATCGAATGATAAAATAGATGGCTATGATTGATGTGATAAATTACTGCAAGCGCACAGTGTCGGTGTAGCACTGTACAAGTCGTCCCACAGGGATTTAAGGTGTTTTGCGATTTCTTATTCTTTCCTCAGTCTAACGGACTAACTATAAGATTTTAGATCGAGAGAAGATTAGTTTAAGTTCTAGAGGTTAGCCTAGGATCTCGAATCCATTAGAATAATAGCCTAACAATGAATTATCTCTTTCTTCCTAACTTTTTAATTATGCACGGTTAAGTAACATATTAAAATGGTGATCTTTTTAATTTGATTTTAATTGAGTGCCCCTAAGTATGACCTATCAAGTGATGTGCAAATATAGACCATCAAAAATAACACTTTTCTTAAAAACAAATCATATCAAGTAGAAATCTCATAAACAAAAGAAAAGAAATAAACTTCAAACCCTAATCTAAGTATAGGCTATCAAGAAACCTAATTCAAGTATAATCTATCAAAGAAATTATATTTACAAGTTTATTCAAGTCAATTTATTTATAGAAAAATGTCTATTGATAATTCTAAAAACAAACAAAGAATAAGAATTTCAAACTTCATCTAAGCATAGATTATCAAAATATTAATTAAGCATAATCTATCAAAGAATTATGATTTGTGAACTCCATCTTTTATTTATTTATAGAAAAATCATAATTTTATTTCTTTCTAGGAAGAAAATGAGATAAATCCATGTTAGATCTATTAAACTAACTTTATCTACATCCTAGGGCTAAAGAAAATTAGCTACTCCTATTCCTAATAAGCAAAATCAAATCTTTATTCATGAAAGCAAATAAATTTAATCTAGAAAGTAATAAAACCTAAACTAGAAAGCAATTAACTCTATCTAGAAAGCAAATAAATAACTAAAAGCAATGGCTTACCTCTGGAGCACGGTATTGTGGCCGCCACCCCTTCAGCAAAACTCTAATTTTATCAAATTAAAAACGAGTACAAAAGTTCAGGATTCTCCTTAGAATACAAGGATACGGCCAATATATAGGTTTCAAAAAACCAAATCCAATTCTAATACAATTGTAAAACTACAAGATTACAACGAAGCCACGGAAGAAAACACGGCTCATGGAGCCCACAAAGGACCACAATTTGGCGGCTTAAACTGCTAAATAGCGGCTCAAGTAAGCCAAAAAATTATGAAAAATTTTCCTCGTGAACTTCTTGTCTTGTACGTTTAATTATCTTGACTGTATTTGACTTTGAGTCTCTGTAGCATCGTAGTCTCGTAGTTTTGGTCACTTTAGAAACTTTTCGAACTCTGATTTTCGATTCCAACTCTGATTTTATGCCATCTCCTTGTACGAATAAAATTCCTGAAAAACACACTAACAATACCCGAGTAGCATTATTTATATACAAAAATAGGTAATATGAAGGCTATAAATATGCAATATATGGCACTTATCATACCTCCACACCTATCTTTTGCTAGTCCTCGAACAAAACCTAAACCTAAAAAGAAAAAGAAAAAATCCTAACTCACTTTCGCAGGAATCGCGATTGCACTTAGTACGTGCAACAAGCCTTTAAACCCTTACGTTACCCTAGTGGACGAGTTGTGTCTCGTGAGGGTTTGGAGTGAATATACCCACAAAATTCATGAAGAAATAGATTAAGGAATAAAGAAAAGAAAAATAAGGATAACCAAAAATCAAGAAAAATAGAAATTTTATCCAAAAGAAAGAAAATTCTTTTTTTTTTAAAATGATATTTTCATCAATTAATCTCACTAATGTACAAACTCAAGAATGTATTTAAATTATCAATTTTCAAATCGAGCGTCATATCAGATACACTTATCATTTTAATCAAAAATTTAAATCCTATCTTTCAATACCCACTAATAGATAATCTATTGGCTCTTATACATCTACGTGCACGTGTGATAATCTGCTTCGGTTTTGGGATCCAACTCTAACTCATGATTCATCTCCTCTCTCGTAACAATTTTTTTTTCTTTTTTTTAATTTTTTTTAAAGAATATTTCACCTTTAATGCTAATATTCGCACTTGCTTAGGCGCAATATACCCCATTACTCGGTTCATACTCTTTTCTTTTTTTTTTCTTTTTTTTAGAATATTTCACCTTTCATGCGAATATTCACGCTTACTTAGGCGTAAACTACCCGATTACTCAGATCATACTCTTTTTTTTTCACTCTTGAGGCTATTGCCTTAATATCAGGCGCACCCCATTATTTTATCACTCTCGAGACTATTGCCTTATGCTCACCCTATTATTTTATTCTCACTTTTTTCTTTTTTTTTTAGAGAGAGAAGACTTACTCAATCGTTATTATCTTTATCCTTAACCTAATAAACTATTGTGAAGTGAAAAAAAAAGTAGATGTATACTTGCCTCAAAACCACTGTTAGCGATATTTATTTTTTGGATTTTAGTATTTTTTCATAAAATTCAAAGTGTATTATCCAATCTACTCTCCTATCCAATTTCAAATCTAAATTTGTTCCTTTATCTGTAATTAGGTTGATCTATTGATGAAAACAAGTTTTTTTTTTTCAAAATTTTTTTTAAGTTACCCTAAAAACTACCCAAAGTGTAAAACAAAGTAACCCAAAATTCTAAAAAAAAATCCTACAAATAAAAATAAAATCCTAATAATCCTAAAAAATAATAATCTCCTAAAAACTACTCCCCCATGCCTAAACTTGTGTATACCCTCATACACAAACCAGTTGTGGTAAAATAAATATGAAAGCTATTATAAAAATAATATACAAATAATGAGAGTCGCAAAAGTTACGATCTCAATATCATCACCCTATTAACGCATGGAGAGCGGTTACGACCTCTCGATCGCTTCCTACTTTCATAGTGTGTGCGTTTTAAATGTCAAGTGGGTGCATTATTATATCTCATCAACCTCCTACAAGTCACGAGATTACCTGTCTACTTCTTATGCCGTCCTCGCTTTTTCTTTGTCCACATGTAAGCATTAACAATTGGGTTAAAGAATTTTTTATTATAAACCTGCCAATCATCATTAGTAACAAGCATACATGTAGAAATATCATGAGGTGAGAAGAGTGCTATAGGATCAAGTGAACGTGGTAGTGGCTATTCTAACTCACGAAGTAATGTGAGCTCCTCTGCAAACAAATTCTCAAAAGTTTGCTCATAATTCGATGACACACTTGCATAAGTATCATCATACATAGAATAAGTATGTGCCAATTCTTCTAATAACATGAGCTCATCTTTGAACATTTGCTCAAATGAGGGTTCATCATTAGTGCAAGAGGTCAAATGAGAATGCAAATCGTGAATCATATTGACCTCAATGAGGGAGCTCGTTGCGTGCTCATCCATATTAAATATGTTCAATGCCACAGTCATATTCCCAAACGATAACTTCATTAGGCCACTCCTACAATCAATTAATGCATTTGATGTTGCATGGAATGGTCTACCCAAGATAACGGGAATTTGATTCCGTGGATTGGAGATCGGCTCAAATTGTAAGACAATGAAGTCTACAGGAAAGATAAACTCGCCGACCTTAATGAGCACATCTTCAACCATACTAAGTGGTCTCTTAATCGAACGATCAGCTAGCTGTAATGTGACCTTGGTAGGTAAAAATTTTTCTAACCCCAGTTGCTGATAAACAGTATAAGGAAGTAAGTTGACACTTTCTCCTAAATCAAGCAATGCCCTATCAAATGTAGTGTTCCCAATGATGCATGAGATTGTAGGGGAATCTGAATCTTTGTACTTGATAGGCAAGGAGTTAGAGAGGATATGTGATATATTTGTAGTAAGAAAAACTTTCTCAGGAACGCTTCTTGCTCGTTTCTTAGTACACAAATCCTTGAGGAATTTAGCATAAGTAGGAACCTGTTGTATAATATCAAGGAGTGGAATATTAACTGTTCGTCGCAAAAGTTTGTTGCTTTCCTTCCATTGAGTACAACTTAGATCACAATAGAAGTGAACAAGATAAAAAGAGAACAAACGAGAAGATTTTATATCTCAATCTCTCTCTTTTACAAAATAGTGTGGGATCTGTGGCGATGGGATCTGTCGGGCAGCTCCTTTTGACGATCTGACGTTGAGATCTTCTCTCTTGAAGATGACGACCGACTGTAGACTATCTTCTCTGGTATTTCACGAACTCAAGGCTCTATGCGTAACTTGAATTCTCCAACAAGAAAAGAAAAACCGAAAAAAGGGTATTTATAGCCTTGGGATGATTTGAGAGTTTCTATCTAAATAGAATTTGCTCTCATCAAATATTCCAATCAAATATCTTAGTTTTGATTTAAATCTCTTGATTTAGAGTTCTGATCAGATTTAATTTGGGTATTTGGATAAGCCCAAATTATAATCTCAATCAATTTGAGATTCTGCTATCTGCTCACGCGGAGCTAATCGCATCAAAAAGCGAAGTTAAGAGACCAAAACGCGGAGTTATTGATTAGCTCCGCGTTTTTCTCAAACGCGAGGCTAATATAGCCAAACGCGGAGCTACAGAGTTAGCTCCGCGTTCTGTTATGGAAAACTCTATTTCTTAGAAATTTTCACTGCCAACAGAACCCCCTCCAAAGTTTTCAAAATGGTTTAGAACTTAGCTAATTTTGAAATACTTTGGATCCTTAAACGCAGAGTTAAAATACCAAGTTTATCTCGTGTTTTGTTCACTTGCGCGGAGCTAAATAGATTTGCGTTTTAGTGAGTAACTGCTCATTAATTGCTCAGTAATTACTCAGTTAATAGCTTAGTAATTACTTTGCTTTGTCTTTCGCGCCGAATACCAAGAGGCGGATCATTTAAATAGAGCCTCAAGTTCTTCTTCTTCTTCATTTCATCTGAAGAATTTCAAGAGCTTAGAGCTCAGGCGACTCAGGCGAGTCAGTTTGAAGGAATGATCTTCAACCGAACTTTCTTCGACTTTCCAAAGATTTTTCATCAATAGGATGTCATATAAGAAGAGTACGGCATCGCATGCCTCCTCACCATCAGCGACCGGCGTTAGTAGTGGCGGCGGCGGCCGAGGCAGTGGCCACAACGGCGAACCAATCCATGCTGCACCAATCGGAGGCAGGAATTTTCAACTTTTAGACTCCTTAGATCAATTTAGAGTGTTTTGGCTCGGTTTTAACCGACCAACCATTTTTTGAACCGGCGAGATCGCCATTCTCCGACCGTAAGGCTTGGGACGAAAGGAGAAGACAGAGAAGAACTCTGGTCTTTTTCTTATGCGAAGTTATCACGTCATCCTCGCGTTTGAAACACGGGGCTATTTTAACTAGCAGTCGCATTTCAATCGCGAGGCTATTTTGACTAGCAGTCACGTTTCAATCGCGAGGCTATTTTGACTAGCAGTCGCGTTTCAATCGCGAGGCTATTTTGACTAGCAATCGCGTTTCAATCGCGAGGCTTTCCTCAACTGTGCGCGGAGTTATCCTTAGCTCCGCATTTTCATACTTAGAAGATTTTTCGAGTTTTCTCTAAAACTTTTCTAACTCTTGATTCTTCTTTTGCAGTGAAGTACTTGGACCAGATCCTTTTTGAAGAGGAGTGCATGTAGCTTTTCCGATCTTCATCAGCAAAAGTAACTCTAAGGAAGCCAGAAGCATATGCTTTACAATATAGTTGCAGGTTTCAAGCCCTGGCTCCAAAAGATAAACTTTTGAAGGAGTTACAAGAACTCTGCGGCAGCTCATTAAGTTTTCTTGAGGACCATTTCTGTTAGATGACATTCTCTGTTGCTTTCCAAAGCAATAGAGAAGATCATCTAAGGGCTTGTAGCATGTCGAATCCAACTTGTGCATCTTCATTAGGATTCTTGTAGCAGTATCTTCAGATGATACACTAAGGACTTTAAACAGATCATAATTGACATTTGCAGAGGAGATCTTTTGCATATGAACCAGGGAATTTCAACACTCCATGGAGGAGACTCGTTGTCGGGTTATTGATGAGTCGATGAATAGGTTGAAGCTTTTGGGAGATCTATAACTCCCTATTCTTCTGTAACCTTTTGCTTCATGAATAAAGATAATTCTTTTTCTCTTTATCTGTTGGCTTCAAGAATTTTGCTTGCTCAACAAATAGATGGTTCATAGTTTTGGTAAAACAATCCAAGGCTCATTTGCGTAACTTAGACTGTTAGTACCTGAAATGATCAGATAAGGATCATTTAACTTAGACAGAGGCGTTTAATCATGCATGTCTTAGTTTGATGGAGGCAATTCAAGGCTCTTATATGTAACTTGAACTGCACATACCAAGATAATCAGATTTCGGCAGAGGCACCTAATTGCACATGCCTAGTTAGAAAAGAAGTTCAAGTGTTCATTTGCGTAACTTGAACAAGTGGAGGCGGTTCAAGGCTCTCATGCGTAACTTGAACTGGGCACACCAAGATAACCAAGTTAGGATCATCAGATTTTGGCTGAGGCGCCTAATTGCGCATGCCATGTAAGAAAGAAGTTCAAGTGCTCATCTGCGTAACTTGAACAAGCGGAGGCGGTTCAAGGCTCTCATGCGTAACTTGAACTGGACACATCAAGATGATCGGGTTAGGATTCATCAGATTTCGGCAGAGGTGCCTAATTGCGCATGCCTGGTAAGAAAGAAGTTCAAGTGCTCATCTGCGTAACTTGAACAAGTGGAGGCGGTTCAAGGCTCTCATGCGTAACTTGAACTGGGCACAACAAGATGATCGGGTTAGGATTCATCAGATTTCGACAGAGGCGCCTAATTGCGCATGCCTGGTAAGAAAGAAGTTCAAGTGCTCATCTGCGTAACTTGAACTGAGATGGAAATAATCCAAATCATACTGTCAGAGGTAAAAACTTAACATGACAGGTTTTATGGAATTTTTAGCAAACCCCCAGCTATCAACGGATTTGATTAGCCTTTACCAATCGTCGTTTGCGTTGGGCAAGCAATGCTATTCCCCTCAGCATGATGAGTTGTCAAGGAATTGATTTCCTCTCCCATTTGCCTCTAACAGTATTGAGTAGTTGATTCATACTTTTACCCCCAGTATGATAGGGTTGGCGCGGAACTTGATCTCCTCTTCCCTTTACTTTAACAGCATTGGGCAATTGATTTCATACTTTTACCCTCAGTATGATAGGGTTGGCGAGGAACTCGATCTCCTCTTCCCTCTGCTTTAACAGTATTGGGCAACAAAATATTTTTACTTATAGCACTCAATTAGACATTCCAATGACTATTGAGAATAACAGAAGCATGATATTTATCATCGTCAATATTTTTGGCACCCCCAGCCAAATCCGACTGTTAACCAATGAGGACGATTCGATCGCAGTTGTGGTTCGGAGCATACCCAAGAGGCCAGCTTGCAAGTGCGGGTTGCCCGTGCTTGGTGTCGATATTGGCTTCCCTACTGGTACAGGGATCACTTTGGTAGGGAACTTATTGGTTCCAACTACCAAAGTCGCCATATTTGCATAAACTTTCTTCTGTTCCTCTTTAAGTGTAGAACTCCGGCTTCTATCAATGCCTGAATTCGGTTCTTAAGAGGATAGCAATCCTTAGTTGGGTGCCCGACATTCCGATAATACAGGCAATAGTTGGGGTTGTTGGTTTTACCAACGTCTTCTGGTTTTCCATTTTTCGGAAGCTTCAACATGCCCTTTCTAAGGAGGAGATGGAATAGAGTACCTATTTGCTCCGTTTTGAATGTATAAGTTCTATCTTGTCGGGGCCTATTTTGACCTGCACCTCTCAGATTTTGAAGTCTTGGTTTTGGATCTGCAACTGATGCCATCACAGCCTTCCCTTTATTTTTAGGATTCTGTGGATATGGCCTGTTATTCACAGAGTTTCTCGTGCTACGAGATTCTTCAATCCGGCGAATTATATCATCCGCCTGCTCTCCCTGCCTCAGCAGATCTTTCCAAGTTTTAGACTCTACAGCTCCCATTCTTATCAGCACGCCGGTCCTGAAGTTATACTTACAGGTTTCCACCAGGGTTTCCTGGGTCATACCATGTCGACAATACACGGACTTTTCCCTAAAGTGTTCTATAAAGTCTTTTACTGTTTCTTGTTCCCCTTGTTTCGTCGCAAGGAGGGAATGAACCGATATTTCGGTATCATCCTCAAAGAAACGTGCAAAGAACTATTTCTCGACATCATACCATGTGTTTATGGTTCCCGGGGGCAACTGCATAAACCATGTAAAAGCAGGCCCTCGCAGGGTGCTCGCAAATACTTTGGTCATTATGGGATCATTTCCCATTAGATGACCTGCCTGCGATAAAAAGTAATAGATATGCTGACTGGGAGATCCTTTCCCGTCATATGACTCCATTTTGAGGGGTTTATATTTTTCTGGATAAGAGGCAAAGTCCCACTCAAGCGGATATGGCCTTAAAACCCCCGATTCCTTCAGTTCCTTCTTGTGTATCAAGGCATCAAGTTGGCTTTGCAATTTCTCGATCTTTTCTCCATGAGGATCATGGAAAGAGTATTTGTCATCATCCTCATTTATCAAATAAGCCTTTTCTTCTTTAGTTTCTTCATTTGTTTTAGGTGGCGGTTCCGAAAAAGTTTTAGCCTTATCATCGGTTATCTTCTGGGTATTTTCGACCACTTTTAGAAGCATTAATTTGAGGTCTTCGATAGCTTTTTGTTGGTTTAGAATCATTTGTTTTTGAGCTTCCAACCTCTGGTCGACATCAACGATATGGCCTGTTATTCACAGAGTTTCTCGTGCTACGAGATTCTTCAATCCGACGAATTATATCATCCGCCTGCTCTCCCTGCCTCAGCAGATCTTTCCAAGTTTTAGACTCTACAGCTCCCATTCTTATCAGCACGCCGGTCCTGAAGTTATGCTTACAAGTTTCCACCAGGGTTTCCTGGGTCATACTATGTCGACAATACACGGACTTTTCCCTGAAGTGTTCTATAAAGTCTTTTACTGTTTCTTGTTCCCCTTGTTTCGTCGCAAGGAGGGCATGAACCGATATTTCGGTATCATCCTCAAAGAAACGTGCAAAGAACTATTTCTCGACATCATACCATGTGTTTATGGTTTCCGGGGGCAACTGCATAAACCATGTAAAAGCAGGCCCTCGCAGGGTGCTCGCAAATACTTTGGTCATTATGGGATCATTTCCTATTAGATGACCTGCCTGCGATAAAAAGTAATAGATATGCTGACTGGGAGATCCTTTCCCGTCATATGACTCCATTTTGAGGGGTTTATATTTTTCTGGATAAGAGGCAAAGTCCCACTCAAGCGGATATGGCCTTGAAACCCCCGATTCCTTCAGTTCCTTCTTGTGTATCAAGGCATCAAGTTGGCTTTGCAATTTCTCGATCTTTTCTCCATGAGGATCATGGAAAGAGTATTTGTCATCATCCTCATTTATCAAATAAGCCTTTTCTTCTTTAGTTTCTTCATTTGTTTTAGGTGGCGGTTCCGAAAAAGTTTTAGCCTTATCATCGGCTATCTTCTGGGTATTTTCGACCACTTTTAGAAGCATTAATTTGAGGTCTTCGATAGCTTTTTGTTGGTTTAGAATCATTTGTTTTTGAGCTTCCAACCTCTGGTCGACATCATCGATATGGCCTGTTATTCACAGAGTTTCTCGTGCTACGACATTCTTCAATCCGGCGAATTATATCATCCGCCTGCTCTCCCTGCCTCAGCAGATCTTTCCAAGTTTTATGACTATATTTGAAGTCACCACCTTTACCTCTTTTTCCCTGATTTGATATCTCAGATTATCCTTCCTCCTTTTCGGAGTATGAGACTCAGTTATTCTATTAAATAAAGAAATTCTTTTCTTACCACAACAACAACTATTTAGTACAGCTGATATTATTTGCTCGCAATGGTATGTCGAATGTGACTGAGTTTGACTCGTTTTCTTTTTACGCGTCAAATAATCTCTGAGATCAAGTATTTTAGAAAATAGAGAATTTTCAATTATATTTTGGACATGGGGCCCACTTGGCTGATGGAGGAGTCCAAGAGGCTGCTGTAACCCCCCATGACTGGTGGCGTTATCTGTGCTATACTTATCAATCTTTATTCTGTATAATGGCTGATTTACGCGGGATTGGGACATAGCCTCGCGTTTTACGCTAGCCTCGCATTTTACGCTGACTGGGCCTTTTTGCAGAAGTTTAACTTCTGTTTGTTTAGCCTCGCGTAAAGGAGTATCCTCACACGCTGGCATTATTTCGCGATTAGCACAAGAATCCTTGGCTTCGCGTTTAACGCTTTGGCTCAAGTTTTTGTTCAAGTTCAATAGCCTCGCATGGGGAGTTTTTACCACATGCTGGCTTATGCTCGCGTTTTACGCGAGTTTTGGCACTTTGACCAGTTTCATAACTAAATTCAGTAACCTCGCGTGGAGACAATCCATCACACGCTGGCATGAAGTTAGCTTCGCGATTTGCTACGCTAGCCTCGTGTTTTATGCTGGCTTGACGTTTCTTCAGAAGTTTACCTTCTGGAATCTTAGCCTCGCGTGGAAGAAAATTCCTGCACGCTGGCGTACTTTTGTGATTAACACAAGTTACAACTTCGCGTCTAGTGCGATTTCTACGATATACGACAATTTGCCGATCGTCTTGGCGATTTACGCGGAGGTGAGGCATCTTGCATTTCTCGTAAGTACTACTAGCTTCGCGTTTCGCTAAGCTCAGTATTAGCCTCGCGTGGAGAATTACATGCTGGCTGTAAGGAATTTTTATCCTCGCGTTTCTCGCGAGTGTAAGAAATCTTGCGTTTCTCGCAAGTCGTACTGGCTTCGCGTTTATTGCTAAGTCCAGTAATAGACTCGCGTGGAGAATCACACGCTGGCTTTAAGGAACTTTTATTCTCGCGTTTATCACGAGTGTCAAAAGTCTTACATTTCTCGCAAGTTGTACTGGCTTTGCGTTTATTGCTAAGTCTAGTAATAGTCTCGCGTGGAGAATCACACGCTGGCTGTAAGGAATTTTTATCCTTGTGTTTCTCGCGAGTGTAAGAAATCTTGCGTTTATCGCAAGTGCTACTGGCTTCGATTTTATTGCTAAGCCCAGTAGTAGCCTCGCATAGAGAATCGCATGCTGGCTTTAAGGAATTTTTATCCTCGCGTTTATCGCGAGTGTCAAAAGTCTTGCGTTTCTCGCAAGTTGTACTGGCTTTGCATTTATTGCTAAGTCCAGTAATAGCCTCGCGTGGAGAATCACACGCTGGCTGTAAGGAATTTTTATCCTCGCATTTCTCGCGAGTGTAAGAAATCTTGCGTTTATCGCAAGTGCTACTGGCTTCGCGTTTATCGCTAAGTCCAGTAGTAGCCTCGCATGGAGAATCACATGCTGACTTTAAGAAATTTTTATCCTCGTGTTTATCGCGAGTGTCAAAAGTCTTGCGTTTCTCGCAAGTTGTACTGGCTTTGCGTTTATTGCTAAGTCCAGTAATAGCCTCGCTTGGAGAATCACACACTGGCTTTAAGGAATTTTTATCCTCGCATTTCTCGCGAGTGTCAAAAGTCTTGCAGTTCTCGCAAGTGCTACTGGCTTCGCGTTTATCGCTAAGCCTAGTAGTAGCCTCGCATGGAAAATCACATGCTGGCTTTAAAGAGATTTTATACTAGCATTTCTCGCGAGTGTCAGAAATTTTGCGACTAGCAAAAATCTTACTAGCTTCGCGTTTCTCGCTAGGCTCAGTAATAGCCCCGCGCGGAAAATCACACGCTGGCTTTAAAGAGATTTTATACTCGCGTTTCTCGCGAGTGTCAGAAATTTTGCAACTAGCGCAAATCTTACTAGCTTTGCATTTCTCGCTAGGCTCAGTAATAGCCCCGCGCGAAAAATCACACGCTGGCTTTTCCTTGCGATTAAAGCAAGTTGTTGCTTCGCGTTTAATGCGATAATGACTGGTCTCGCAATTAGCGCGAGCCAGTTTGCGAGGGACCATAGTCTCGCGTTCTTTAGCCTCGCGTCCAAGGCGGGCTTTGAGAGCTTTTCGCCTTGCTCTCTGATTTCTATTTCGGAGTTGGGTTCTGGTCAATCCAGTTCCCAGGTCTTCTTCGGCAGTAGGGAGGTCATTCTCTGCTAGGATTTCTTGCCCGAACACCGGCTCTATGGCCGCGGTCTCCAAGGATCCCCGTTCCTCGGTGGATTCCTTTTTACCCGTTGCTCGGGTACTGGAACGCACGCGACGATAGTGTCGTGTGTCGTTCAGGTTACCTGATGATTCAGAGGAGAGGTACTTCTCGTACTTCTGCTGATCGATTTCAATGACCATTATGTCTACGTCGGATCCGATCATATCGACTTCCGATTGTGCCACAATCTCTTCATTAGTGAAAGAGACGGCTCCCACTGTGGTCGCCAGTTTGTTCGTCGCAAAAGTTTGTTGCTTTCCTTTCATTGAGTACAACTTAGATCACAATAGAAGTGAACAAGATAAAAAGAGAACAAACGAGAGGATTTTATATCTCAATCTCTCTCTTTTACAAAATAGTGTGGGATCTGTGGCGATGGAATCTGTCGGGCAACTCTTTTTGACGATCTGACGTCGAGATCTTCTCTCTTGAAGATGACGGCCGACTGTAGACTATCTTCTCTGGTCTTTCACGAACTCAAGGCTCTATGCGTAACTTGAATTCTCCAATAAGAAAAGAAAAACCGAAAAAAGACCCCTAGGGTTTCCCCAAGAGGGTATTTATAGCCTTGGGATAATTTGAGAGTTTCTATCTAAATAGAATTTGCTCTCATCAAGGATACCAATCAAATATCTTAGTTTTGATTTAAATATCTTGATTTAGAGTTCTGATCGGATTTAATTTGCGTATTTGGATAAGCCCAAATCATAATCTCAATTAATTTGATATTCTGGTTATCTGCTCACGCGGAGCTAATCGCATCAAAACGCGGAGCTAAGAGACCAGAACGCGGAGTTATTGATTAGCTCCGCGTTTTTCTCAAACGCGAGGCTAATATAGCCAAACGCGGAGCTACAGAGTTAGCTCCGCATTCTGTTGTGGAAAACTCTATTTACTTAGAAATTTTCACTGCCAACATTAACCTTCACCTGCTGAAATGTTTCAATAATCTTTTCTACTTGCGGTGAAGACTTCCTAAGCCGATTGGGATATGCTACTTTCGGTTTAGGAACAAGTTCTTCCAAATGAGTATGTGACAGTGATGGAGGTGATGGAGATGGTTGTGGAGAAAGGGGTGGAAGAGATGGTGTAGCCTGCGAGATAGTAGGAGTTGGATCAGGGGGCATGGCTACATTATTGTCCACTTGCTTGCCAGATCTAAGCGTGTGAATGACATTGCATTGGTGGATATGCGACTGATTGGAGTTTGAGGAACTGGCATTAGGGTTCGTTATGGGTTGACTTGGAAAGGTACTCTGGTCACGTTCACTCATCTGACTTGCTAAATGTCCAACCTGTTACTCTATATTTTTTATAGATTGAGAGGTCACGAGCAGTTACTGACCTGTACTTTGAATAAAATCAGTTGACACTTTCATAAGATTTTGCATGTGTGTGTCAAGGTTAGACATATGCGTGTCAAATTTGGAATGAGACTTGAGAAGATTTTCAACGTGCTTCTCAAGTGACTGAAATTTGTTTTCTTGTTCAATATTAGACCCCTGTTGTGGATGTAAGTGGTTTTGTGCAGGTGGTCTATTCTAGTTGTTCCCATAATTTGAAGCGTTTGGATGTTGATAAGCACCCACATTTGGTCTTGGAAACTGACTAGTGGCTGGAGGCTGCATGTTAGGGTTAGAGGCCCCCTGATATTGCCCTTGACCCCATGATAGATTTGGATGATTCCTCCAGCCAGGATTGTATGTAGGAGCGTAAGGATTGGTCATGGGTTGTTGATATAAGGCGTTAACCTGCTCAAGTGTGTGACCCATGGGATTTATTAATAATGGACACTCCTCCATAATATGATTCGAAGTTCTGCAATTAAAGCATGTGGGAATTTGAATTTGATTTACTTGACCACTGGTGGAGCACTAGGAGTCTCTAGTGCCTTAATTCTCCTCACAAGGGCTGCCATCTTAGCTTCGGCAGCTATAGAGCTGTCGACGCTATGAATCCCACCCTTATGTGCAGAAGTTGATGCACTGGACTTCTCAGCGGGACTCTCCCACTATATAGTCTTCCACGATAGGTCCTCAAGAAAGTCCCATGCTTCATCCTCGTTTTTCCTCATAAAATCCCCCTGACACATGGATTCAAGAAGAGTTTTGGATGTGTAATCGAGTCCTTCGTACACGATTTGACATAACCGCCACTTTTCTATTGCATGGTGGGGGCACTGAGCTAAAAGGTCTTTAAACTGTTCTAAGTATTTCCAGAAGGGTTCTCCTGGCACTTGGCGGAATTAATTGATTTGATTTCGTATCCTTGCCGTCTTATGCGTGGGATAATACTTCTTAAGAAACACCGTAACGAATTCATCCCAAGTAGTGATTGAATCAGTAGGCATACTGTACAACCACTTCTTGGCATTATCCTTAAGTGCAAAGGGGATGAAGCGGAGCTTAATTGCGTCCTCCGATAAGTGTTGCAGTTTATCATCACGCATACTTCCTGAAATTCACTGATAAAGAAATATGTATCTTCTGAATCAGAACCAGTGAATTTAGGAAGCATACTAATGTATTGCGGCTTCAACTCATAGTGATTACCCGCTGCGTGTGGAAGTTTTATGCATGATAGAAGTGATGTGCGCAACGGGTAACATCGATCCTGAAGGATCGGGATCGGTTGGTCCATCTTGGCTCCTATGAACAAATCTGATCTCACAAGTCAACCAAATTGATCACGGGTCCAATGTGGCATGAACCAGCGACCGTGAGTGTATGCATGAATTTCCTAAACTAATACAAGAAGTGGGGAGTAGTGGGAGATAAAACGGTAGAATAGATATGATCAAATAAAAATGTGATTCCTACTGTTTCTAAATTTTTTGTTTTGTATTTTTTTACAGAACCAGTAATATAAATACAGATAACAAGAAAGTTTCATGGGGTGTTGTACCTGAAGGACCGCCAAATGGTGGTTTGAGCTGCTAATTGGCGGCCAAAGCAGGGAGTCTTGGACTCTTCTTACTTCAGTGCACTCCCAATGCTTATTTAGTCCTGTTTAATTTCTTGTATCTGCATTTTATTATCCATGAACACTCAACGCACACTGTTAATCCCATAAAAAGTCAAAAAAATTAAGAAAAAAATACCGTCGATCCCCGGCAACGGCGTCAAAAACTTGATGTGATAAATTACTGCAAGTGCACAGTGTCGGTGTAGCGTTGTATAGGTCGACTCACAGGGATCTAAGGTGTTTTGCGATTTCTTATTCTTTCCTTAGTCTAACGGACTAACTATGAGATTTTAGATCGAGAGAAGATTAGTTTAAGTTCTAGAGGTTAGCCTAGAATCTCGAATCCCTTAGAATAATAGCCTAACAATGAATTATCTCTTTCTTCCTAACTTTTTAATTATGCACGGTTAAGTAACATATTAAAAATGTGATCTTTTTAATTTGATTTTAATCAAGTGCCCCTAAGTATGACCTATCAAGTGATGTGCAAGTATAGACCATCAAAACTAACACTTTTCTTGAAAATAAATCATATCAAGTAGAAAATCTCATAAACAAAAGAAAAGAAATAAACTTCAACCCTAATCTAAGCATAGGCTATCAAGAAACCTAATTCAAGTATAACCTATAAAAGAAATCAGATTTACAAGTTTATTCAAGTCAATTTATTTATAGGAAAATCTCTATTGATAATTCTAAAAACTAACAAAGAATAAGAATTCCAAACTTTATCTAAGCATAGATTATCAAAATATTAATTAAGCACAAGCTATCAAAGAATTATGATTTGTGAACTCCATCTTTTATTTATTTATAGAAAAATCATAAATTTATTTCTTTCTAGGAAGAAAATGAGATAAATTCATGTTAGATCTATTAAACTAACTTCATCTACATCCTAGGGCTAAAGAAAATTAGCTACTCCTATTCCTAATAAGCAAAATCAAATCTTTACTCATGAAAGCAAATAAATTTAATCTAGAAAGCAATAAAACTTAAACTAGAAAGCAATTAACTCTATTTAGAAAGCAAATAAAGAACTAAAAGCAATGGCTTACCTCTGGAGCGCGGTATTGTGGCCGCCACTCATTCAACAAAACCCTAATTTTATTAAATTAAAAACGAGTACAAAAGTTCAGGATTCTCCTTAAAATACAAGGATACGGCCAATATATATGTTTTGGAAAATCAAACCCAATTCTAATATAATTGTAAAACTATAAGACTACAACGAAGCCAAAGAAGAAAACAACGCGCATGGGGCCCACAAAGGACTGCCGTTTAGCGGTGTAAACCGCTAAATAGCGGCTCTGGTAAGCCAAAAAATTATGAAAATTTTTCGTCCTGAACTTATTGTCTTGTACGTTTAAATATATTGACTGTATTTGACTTTGAGTCTCTGTAGTATCGTAGTCTCGTAGTTTTGCTCACTTTAAAAACTTTTTGAACTCTGATTTTCGATTCCAACTCTGATTTCATGCCATCTCCTTGTACGAATAAAATTCTTGAAAAACACATTAACAATACCCGAGTAGCATTATTTATATATAAAAATATGTAATATGAAGGCCATAAAGATGCAATATATGGCACTTATCAATGATCTAGCCTCCAGACAAGGATTAAACTTTGAAAAAGGAAGGGCAAATCTTCTATGCTCGTTCGTACTAAAGGGTGAGAAGCCAGATTATTACCACAAAACTTGCAGAGGGTTAGATTATATTACGCCCTTAGAAGCAAAATGGGAACAACCAACCCATTGAAAGGGCAACAAAGCCACAACCGATTCAGATATAAGTTCCGGAGCAATATTCCAAGCTCTTGGATCGAACATGACTTCTGCAATTTATAACGCAAAGGAAGAGGATCCATCTCTCTCATTATAAGATCCATTGGTCCAACAGATGGAAGTCCAATGGGATATGCGGTTTAAGCAACGAGAACCACCAACTAAAGACAAGGTGACCCAAGTTAACATGGGAACTGAGGAGAATCTGAAACCCATCTTCATAAGCAAGAACTTGCCTTCATCCAAAAAAGAAAACCTATTAGTTCTGATAAAAGAGTATATAGATGTTTTTGCCTAAAATTATGAAGACATGTTAGGCTTGGATCCGAAAGTTGTAGTCTAATGGCTCAATATCAAGCTAGGAGCGAAGCCAGTAAAACAGCAACAAAGGTGCTTTATTGGTAGAAGCGATAGAAGCCGAGGTCAAGAAACTAGTTGATTCGGGTTTCGTTCGCGAGGAGCAGCATCCTGATTGGGTGGCAAACATTATTCCCGTACTTAAAAAGAATGGTAGGATCTAGATATGCATAGATTTATGGAATCTTAATGTTTCTTGCCCTAAAGATGAATTCCCACTGCTCATAACTGATGTCATGATAGATAATACATATGGTTATGAGAGAATGTCTTTTATAGATGGTTTCTCAGGGTATAATCAGATCAAGATGCATCCCGAAGATGAAATACAGCTTTTAGAGCCCTGATAGGGATATAGTGTTATACAGTAAAGCCCTTTGGATTAAAAATTGCTAGCGCGACCTACCAATGAGTAATGAGCGTCATCTTCCAAGAGCATTTAAGGAAGACTGTCGAGTGCTATGTGGATGACTTGACAGTCAAAAACAAGAAAAAAGAGGATCACCTGAGCCACTTGAGGACAATATTCGACCTCATGAGGAAGCATTAGTTGAAAATGAATCCTACTAAATCCTTCCTGGGGATGTCCAATGGCAAGTTTTTGGGATTCATTGTGACCTCAAAGGGAATCTATCTCAATCCCGACAAAATTAAGGTGATTCAAAAAATGTAGCCACCTTGTAGCCTAAAAGAATTTAGAAGGTTACAAAGGAGATTAACTTATATTCGATGATTTATCGCCAACTTATCAGGATGATACCAACCATTCATGAGCTCATGAAGAAGGGGGTGTCATTTGTCTGCGATGAAGCATGCCAATAGGCCTTCGACGACATAAAAAGGTATCAGACAAATCTACCCGTTCTAACAGCCCCAGTTCTAAGGAAACCTTTCCTCATCTACGTAAGATCAATGGATCACACCCTGGGAGCTTTATTAGCATAACACAACGAACAAAGTCAAGAGCAGGCCATCTATTTTCTAAGTCGCACCATGATTGACGCCCAATACAGTTATAACCCTATCGAAAAAGAATGTTTAGTTTTAGTATTCGCAATCTAGAAAATGCGATACTATATAGTCGGACAAATGAACCACATCATCTCTAGGGCTAATTCATTGAAGTTACTCATGATAAAATTGGATGTATTGAATGAGAAAATAGAAAAGTGGGCACTCTTCCTATCACCGTACGATATACACTTTGTTACTCAGAAGGCTATAAAAGGACAGATGATAACAGAAATGCGAAGTTAATCTCAGATAAACTCGATTGAACCTAAACTTCACCAGAGCCCTCATGAAGCAGTTTATGATCAGATCTAGGCCCTTGAGTGTTGGCAGTGAAAATTTCTAAGTAAATAGGATTTTCCACAACAGAATGCAGAGCTAACTCTATAGCTCCACGTTTGGCTATTTTAGCCTCGCGTTTGAGCAAAACGCGGAGCTATTCAATAACTCCGCATTCTGGTTCCTTAGCTCCGCGTTTTGATGAGATTAACTCCGCATGAGCAGATAAAGCAGAATCTTAAATTGATTGAGATTAAGATTTTGGCTTATCCAAATACCCAAATTAAGTCCGATCATAACTCCAAATCAAGAGATTTAAATCAAAACTAAGATATTTGATTGGAATCCTTGATGAGTACAAATTCTATTAAGATAGAAACTCTCATATGAACGTAAGGCTATAAATACCCTCTTGAGGAAGCCCTAGGGGATCTTTTGGAAATTTTTGTGAAGTTCGAATTACGCGTGAGAGCCTTGAACGAATCAAGACTAGAGAAGATCAACTCTACAGTCGGCCGGCATCTTCTTCATCAAGAGCAAGAAAACCATCGTCGTCAGATCGTCTAACAGAACTACTAGTTAGATCCCATCACCACATAGATCCCACGATATTATTGTAAAAGAGAGCGATAGATTGTAAATCTTCTCGTTTGTTCTTTTTCTTTTGCTCTTTCGTTATAATCTAAGTTGAATTCAATGGAAGAAAAGCAACAAATTTCTGCTGCGAATAAACTAGCGACCACAGTGGGAGAAGTCTTTTTCATCGAAAAAGAGATCGTGGCACAATCTGACGTCGAGAGGATCGAATCCGAAATTAACATGCTAGTCATGGAGATCGATCAACAGAAGTACGAGGAGTATCTCTTCTCTGAGTCAGGTAACCTGACCGAAACGCGGCGCTATCGTCGCATACGCTCCAATATCCGTAAATCGGGTAATCGGGGATCCACCGATAAACGGGGACCCTTGGAGATCGCGGCCATAGAGCCGTCATTTGGGCAGGAAACCCTAGCAGGGGGTGATCTCTCTACTGCCGAAGAAGGGTTGAAAACTGGTTTGACCAGAGCCCAACTCCGCAACCGAAATCGGAGAGCTAGGCGAAAGGCCCTCAAAGCCCGCGATAAATGCGAGGCTATTCAGGCAGAAGAACGCGAGGTTACTGTACTTCGCGAACTGGCTTGCGTTAATCGCAAGGCCTGTCAATATCGCGTTAAACGCGAAGCTGCAACTTGCGTTAATCGCAAGGACAAGCCAGCGTGTGATTATCCACGTGAGGCTATTTTATCTGGGCTTAAAACCAGAGAAGCTCGCGTTAATCGCGAGGATAAACTTTCTTTAAAGCCAGCATGTGATTCTACAAGCGAGGCTAAGACTCACGTAAATCTCGAGGATAAACTTTCCCTAGAGCCAGCATGTGATGGTGATTCTCCACGCGAGGCTAAGACTGAGCTTAGCGAGAAACGCGAAGCTAGTAAGACTTGCGTTAATCGCATGATTTCTAAAGCTCGCGTTAAACGCGAGGATAAACTTTCCCTAGAGTCAGCGTGTGATTCTCCATGCGAGACTAATGCTGAGCCTAGCGATAAACGCGAAGCCAGTAAGATTTGCGTTAATCACAAGATTTCTGACACTCGCGTAAACCGCGAGGATAAAATTTCCCTAGAGCCAGCGTGTGATTCTCCATACGAGGCTAAAACTGAGCCTAGCGATAAACGCGAAGCCAGTAACACTTGAGTTAATCGCGAGACTCCTCACCTTCTCGTAAATCATGAAGATGAGTGGCAAATTTGCGTTAATCGCAAAAATCGCGCTAAATGCGAATTATCACCTGCGTAAATCGCAAAAGTAAGCCAGCATGCAAGAATTTTTCTCCACGCGAGACTAATATCCCAGAAGATATACTTCTGCAGAGACGCCAAGCCAGCATTTAATGCGAGGCTAGCATGCAAAGATGCGAAGCTATTATTCAGCCCCGCATATCAAAACGCGAAGCTAATTCTCAGCTCCGCGTAAATCAACCTAAATATAGAATCAGGTTTGATAATCACACTATTGGATCAGAACTTGACTCTAATGATTCCAAGAAGGTTCAGTAGGCTCCTGGACCCTCTCAACAACGAGGTGGCCCCCATGATTCTTCGTCATCCGAGGTCACCAATCTCAGAAATTACTTGACAAAAATGTGAAATATGACTCAAGCTCAGCCACACTCAACATGTCATTATGAGCAGCTCATAACAGCCATATCTGCTGTATTAGATAATTGTTGTTGTACCAAGAAGAGAGTGTCTATATTTAACAGAATAACTGAGTCTCGTCAAGATACTCGGAAGAGGAGAAAGAATGATCTGAGATATAAAATTAAAGAAAAAGAATTAAACGCAGTAACCTCAAATATGGACAGCAAAGGCAAAAAGATTATGGAGAAAGAATATGAGTCAGATGCAGACGATGAAGAATCTCATCATTTTACCCGGCTCAAATCAGGCGTTGTCGCTCCTCGGAATTACAAGAAACTTGTAAAAGGTTCTTATGATGATGACAGCGATAAGTCAGGTATAACTTCCCCACAATCTTATGCATCTTCCCGACCACGAAAATCAGCGATGCACGCAGTGGACAGGTCTGATGACATTGACCAGAGGATAGAAGCCCAAGAGCAGATGATTCGAGGTCAGCAAAAGGCCATTGATGACCTCAAACTAGTGCTTCTAAAAGTGGTCGAAAATACCCAGAAGATAGCCGACGATAAGGCTAAAACTTCTTCGAAACCGCCACCTAAGACAAATGAAGAAGATAAAGAAGAAAAGGCTTATTCGGCACATGAGGATGAAGATAAATATTATTTCCATGATCTTCATGAAGAGAAGATGGAAAAACTGCAGAAGCAACTAGATGCGTTAATGCAAAAGAAGGAACTAAAGAAATCATGGATTTCAAGGCCATATCCGCTTGAGTGGGACTTCGCCCCTTATCCAGAAAAATATAAACCCCTCAAATTGGAGTCATGTGACGGGAAGGGGTCCCCAAGCCAGCACTTATATTACTTTTTATCGCAGGCTGGTCATCTAATGGGAAATGATTCCGTAATGACCAAAGTATTTGCGAGCACCCTGCGAGGGCCTGCCTTCACATGGTTTATGCAGCTATCCCCAGGTACTATCAATACCTGGTTTGACGTTGAGAAACAATTTCTCGCACGTTTCTTTGAGGATGATACCGAAATATCGGTTCATTCCCTCCTTGCAACAAAGCAAGGAAAACAAGAAACGGTCAAAAATTTCATTGAATGCTTAGGGAAAAATCCGTGTATTGTCGACACGGTATGACCCAGGAAACCTTGGTAGAAACCTGTAAGTATAACTTCAGTACTGGCGTGCTGATAAGAATGGGAACTGTAGAGTCTAAAACTTGGAAAAATCTACTGAAGCAGGGAGAGCAGGCAGAAGATATAATTCGCCAGATTGAGAAATCTCGTAGCACGAGAAACTCTATGAATAACAGGCAATATCCACAGAATCCTAAAAATAAAGGGAAGGCTGTGATGACGTCAGTTGTAGATCCAAAATCAAGACCTCAAAATCCGAGAGGTACAGGTCAGAATAGGCCCCGCCAAGATAGAATTTATACATTCAAGACGGAGCATACAGGTACTCTATTCCATCTCCTCCTTAGAAAAGACATGTTGAAGCTTCCGGAAAATGGAAAACCGGAAGACGCTGGTAAAACCAACGACCATAACTATTGCCTGTACCATCGGAATGTCGGGCACCCAACTAAGGATTGCTATCCTTTTAAGAACCGAATTCAGGCATTGATAGAAGCCGGGATTCTCACACTTAAAGAGGAGTAAAAAAAAGTTTCTGCAAATATGGCAACTTTAGTAGTAGGAACCAATGAGTTCCCTGCCAGAGCGATCCCTGTACAAGTAGGAAAGCCAATATCGACACCAAGCACGGGCAGCCCACACTTGCAAGTTAGCCCCTTGGATACACTCCGAACCACAGCTATGGCAAAGTCATTCTCATTGGCTAGTAGCCGGATTTGGCTGGGGGTGCCGAAAATATTGACAATGATAAATATCATGTTGCTTCCGCTATTTTTACTAGCCATTAGAATGGCTAATTGAGTGCTATAAAAAAAATTGCCCAATGCTGTTAAAGCGGCGGGAAGAGGAGATCAAGTTTCTCGCTAACTCTATCATACTAGGGGTAAAAGTATGAAATTAACTACCTGTTAAAGCGACGGGAAGAGGAGATCAAGTTCCTCACCAAATCCATTTATACCTGGGGTTTTGCTAAAAATTTTGTGGACCTGTTATGTTAATCTCTTATTTCTTACAGTATAATTTGGATTATTCCCATCTCCGTTCAAGTTTCGCGTGAGAGCACTTGGACTAGGCATGTGCAATTAGGCATCTCTGTCGAAATCTGATGATCATGACCCGATCATTTTGGCATGTGCAGTTTAAATTACGCATAAAAGTCTTGAACTGCCTTCATCAAACTAAGGCATGTGCAATTAGGCGCCTCTGTCTAAGTAAAATCCTGGTGTAACTAGTAAAACGCTTTCACCAAACTATCATTTAGCTCTGTTCAAAAGGCTTTACCGAGGTTAATAATTGAAACTCGGTCGGTATTAACAGTCTAAGTTACGCAAATGAGCCTCGGATTGTTTTACCAAAATGATGAACTATTTATTTGTTGTGCAAGCAAATTTTGTAGCCAACAGATAAAAAGAAAAAAATTGTCTCTATTCATAAAACAAAAAGTTACAAAAGTAGAGGGAGTTATAGCTCTCCCAAAATCTTTAAACCTATTCATCGACTCACCAATAACTCGACGACGAGTCTCCTTCACGAAGTGTTGAGCTTGCCGGCGCAAGTCATCGCCATTTAATGCGAATTGCTGATCAACCGCTGATGAGATTCTTCAAAGGCGCGGCTCCTTATTATGCCCTCATATTTTAAACTATCCTGTTGATTGTACTGTGCCATACGAGGTGCTTTTCTAACTCAATTCCCTAGTTCACATGCGAAAGATCTCCTCTGCAAATGTCAACTATGATCTGTTTAAAGTTCTTAGTGGATCATCTGAAGATACTGCTACAAGAATCCTAATGAAGATGCACAAGCTGAATTCGACATTCTACAAGCCCTTATACTTCATTCATGATCATCTCTATCGCTTTGGAAAGTGACATAGATTGTCATCTAACAGAAATGGTTCTCAAGAAAACTTAATGAGCTGCCGCAGAGTTCTTGTAACTCCTTCAAAAATTTACTTTTTGGAGCCAGAACTTGAAACTTGTAACTATGATATGCTTCTGGCTTCCTTAGAGTTACTTTTGCTGATGAAGATTGGTGCATAGCTAGCCTTTGAAGATAGACCATGGGATAGCTACGCTCTATGCTGGGTAGAAATATCAGCAGATCGCCAGATTGGTAGAGCCACATGCACTCCTCTTCAAAGAGGATCTGGTCTGAATGCCCCATTGCATCTCCAAAGAGAAAAGCAGGCTTCTCCAATACTTCTCGGTTAGTGGTCTCGAAAACTGCATCGGTGATAATCTCCCGTGCAGTAGTAGGGTGGTACCTGATTAATTTCTCCCTGCGCTCCCTCAGGACCGGCTTATATGCAACTAGAACAGTGGTGAAACGGAATTGGGTTGTCAGATCCGTACCCCCAGCGAAGCCGAAGTGATGCCCTTAGGAGAGTGGATCCGCTGAGTAGTCAACTGCAAAAGAAGAATCAAGAGTTAGAAAAGTTATTACAAGATCAGAAAATTTTCTAAGTATGGAAACGCGGAATTAAATATAACTCCGCGCGAAGTTAAGGAAATAGCCTCGCATTTTAATAAAACGCGAAGGATGATAACTTCGCGCGTAAAAACACGACAATTAGCAAAAATAACTTCGCATTTAGAAATACGAAGATAGCGCGATAGCTTCACGTGGAGGAAGACCAGAGGTCTTCTCCTTCTTCTCCAAGCTATTCGGCCGGCGTACGGCGATTTCGCCGGTTAAAAAGGTGATTGGCTGGTCAAAACTGAGCCAAATCACTCCAAAATTGTCATAAAATGTCCAAATTCAGAGGTGCTTACCTTCGATTGGCGCAACATGGGCTGGTTCGCCGCTGCGGCTACTCCCTCGGCCGCTGCCACCGCTGCTAGCGTCGGCCGCCGACGATGAGGAGGCGCGCGAGGTCACGATCTTCTTGGGCGTCATTGATCTTCGAGGAATCTTGGTGAAATTGAAGAAAAATGGTCGATCGGATCGTCGGGGTCGTCCGGATCGCCTGAGCTCTTAGAGTTCTTGAAATTTTGAATGAAGTAAGGAAGAAGAAGAGTTAGAACTCTATTTAAATGAGAAAATCCGCCCCTTGGTATTCGGCGCGAGGTTCGGAGCAATTACTGATCAGTTGCTCTCTAAAACGCGAAGCTATTAGTTTCGCGTGGTGATGGAAAACGCGAAGATAACTTGGTATTTTAACTCTTTTTTTCAGTTTAAAATCCAAAGTATTTCAAAATTTGCTAAAATTCTAAGCCATTTTGAAAACTTTGGAGGGGGTTCTGTTGGCAGTGAAAATTTCTAAGTAAATAGGATTTTCCATAATAGAACGTGGAGCTAACTCTATAACTCCGCATTTGGCTATTTTAGCCTCACATTTGATAAAAACATGGAGCTATTCAATAGCTCCGCATTTTGGTTCCTTAGCTCCGCGTTCTGCTTCCTTAGCCCCGCGTTTTGATGAGATTAACTTCGCATGAGCAAATAAATCAGAATCTTAAATTGATTGAGATTAAGATTTGGGCTTATCCAAATACCCAAATTAAGTCTGATCAGAACTCCAAATCAAGAGATTTAAATTAAAACTAAGATATTTGATTGGAATCCTTGATGAGTACAAATTCTATTCAGATAGAAACTCTCATATGAATCTAAGGATATAAATACCCTCTTGAAGAAGCCCTAGGGGATCTTTTGGAAGTTTTTGTGAAGTTCGAGTTACGCGTGAGAGCCTTGAACGAATCAAGACCAGAGAAGATCAACTCTACAGTCGGCCGGCATCTTCTTCATCAAGAGCAAGAAGACCATCGTCGTCAGATCGTCCAAAGGAACTACTAGTTAGATCCCATCGCTACTTAGATCCCACGATATTATTGTAAAAGAGAGCGATAGATTGTAAATCCTCTCGTTTGTTTTTTTTCTTTTGTTCTCTTTCGTTGTAATCTAAATTGAATTCAATGGAAAGAAAGCAACAAATTTCTGCTGCAAACATGGGGACCTAGAAGTTTTGGACACCCAATGCTTGGCCATCCAGAACTCCTAGATAGCTAATCATAGATAGCTAATCATTAGCCGTCTAGGATTTAGGGTCTCATAACTTTATCTTTTCGAATTCCAATTTCATCTTCATTTATTTTATTGGCTCTTTATCATAGAGATATTGAATGTGGTATATTTATTTGCAAGATTTAGACTTCAAATGAGAGAGTTATTGTCGTTCAAAGTTCATAATCGAAATCAATGTTCATAATCGCTTTAGTTTTGATTGTCTTTATCATCCATGATCAGATCTGATTTGTCCCTATTTTTTTATATCATGGCTGAATCTAAACTCTCATTCTCGTCTCAAAAATGATTCTTAATAAAATCAATTCAGAGTACCAGTATTCAGATAAGCATAATCATTTTCGTCCTTATCATGAATCTAACATGCTTAATCCTATTTGTTGGATCCGATTTATAATTAACACAGCCTCGATTGTGCTCTATTCAAGCATGGAGATCCTAGGAGGGACCCACCACTTAGATGATAAATGGTTGGCCATCCAGTTAGTCTAGAGGGCCATCCATTGACCATCCAAGGTCTAAATGGTCAATGAATGATCATCTAATTGGTCTAAACAGCTATTCGTTGGCCATCCAGACCCAGAACCAAAAACTCGACTTCACTTTCATCATAATTAAATCGAGTTATTCAAGATTGATTATTAATAAGCTTACAACAAAGCCCGAATCAGGAAGCTATGACTGTTAAAGTTTGGAAAGTTATTATAAGAATTTTAGTTTCAGCTATAATTTTATTTATCTTAATTTATTTATAGATTTTCAAAACAAATCAATTAAAATACTTACACATTCCCACTCTTTCCACTCACGACATGATATCAGATTTAGATTTACTTTAATCTCAATGATGAATTTTTCAATAAAAACTGAAAATCCTAAAAATGTTATCATTTTATCCTTAGACCAAATCATATAAATCTTAACTAGTTTGTTCGAAGATCTTGTTCAAAAGTCTAATCTTATTAATCCAAATTAGAAAATTCTTATAAATAGGCATCCATCTGTCCTTACATAGACACCAAAATTAAGGAAAAAATCTTTGAAAGTTTGAGGAGAAATAAGGTAATTTTGGGACCTTTTCACGATTGATTGACATTCTAATCGTCTATTTTCTTTCTCGCTCATCCCTATCATCAGCCTTCCATCGTTGAACTCTTCCAAATAGAGAAACAATTTTTAAACTTTAATTCATATTTAATATTTTATTTATTTAATTAATCTATTTTAGGTCTCAATTTTAATCTTGTTTGGTTTTATAACTTCCTTTCATAAAATATATATATATTTTTAAAATCACTCAATTAAGTAATCTCACGCATACACTACTTTTCAAAAATAATTTTTTGTTAGGGCTTCAGATCTTTCCTGCAAGTGGGTTCTCTATAATTCATCTCCATTTTCTTATGCAACTTTTATTGTTTCAGCTTATTACAGTCCATTCTCACTGTTTTTAATCCGTTTTGTTTTGCGAGGTTTGCTAGAATAAAGAAAACAAAGCCGTCATAGTTCCAACAACACACATCCCATATTTTTTTTGGAGCTCCAATCAGTTCGAAATACCAATCACGATAACTTCACTTCTTTAAAACAGCCTACAGTTAACTTGCTGTATCAAAATAATTCATCCCAGAATAATGAAATGTGGTCACCATGCACAATCAGCAGTCCAACACCGCACATTGCTGCTGTTGTGCCATCAAGTATGATTAGTCATATAATTCTTGTGTTATGCACCTTCGCTGCATCCTTAATTAATGCAGATTGCTAACAGAGATATATAATTAGTCATGTTCTTGTTGCATGCACTAATTCGTCATTGCGCATCCCCGCAATACATCATCATCATGGTGCTAACAGAGATAATTAGTTATGTACTTGTTGCTGTTGCTAATTGCCGCAGCGGGTTTCGATATATCGAAACGGGTCTAAAATCGGTCCAAACCTGTTATGATATGATATATATATATGGGGCATGGTGCTAGGGTTTTTGGTGAGCCGAAAAAGGAGCCGAAAGTTTTTTTTCTCTTGTTTTTCACGGCGGCTTGTGTTTGGCCAGGAGAGAGAAAAGGTGGAAGCCTGAAGCAAAGGAATTTTTGGCCGCCTGAAGCAAAGGAATTATTTGGCCGCCTGAAGCAAATAATTTGGCCGGCAAATAATTTGGGGGCTGCTAATTAATTTGGCCAAAGCAAAAGAAACAATAGAGGCGGCTGCTCTTGTGGGTTCGGTCAAAGGAAAAGGAAGCGTGCAGTTTTCTTTTGGATACCTTTGGATTTTCGGCGGCCGAAGCAAAGAGGTAAATCACTGCAACAAGATGTTAGGATTTGATCTTAAAATCTTGTGTGATTTCTTTGTATTTTCTCTTGTGGTTGAGAACTAGAAAGTTGTAATCATTTTTTGATATAGTGAAAGTTTTTCGATCGTGTCCCCGTGGACGTAGGCATATTGCCGAACCACGTTAAATCTGCGTGTTCTTGTCTCTGCTATTTTTCTTTTCGGTTAACTATTTGGTTCCGCTGGTTATTACATTAGTATTATTCCGCTATCTTTTGCTAACAATTAGTATCATAGCCTTGGTTCGGGTCAGATTTCACTCATATCGGTGTTGATTTTTTGAGTGGGAGTTACGGCGAAAGATAGAAAGGGAAAAATTAAAAATTTTGATGGGACAGATTTCCAATAGTGGAAATTGCAGATGGAAGATTATTTATATCAAAAGAATTTACATCAACCACTGTTTGGAGAAAAGCCAGAAAAGATGATAAATGAGGAGTGAGAATTGTTGGACAGGGGACTTTGGCGCAGATTCGATTGTGCCTGACAAAACAGGTTGTGTTCAACGTCTCCAAGGAGAAGACCACTTCAGATTTGATGTCAGCGTTGGCTAAATTTTATGAGAAACCGTCTGCTTCAAATAGACTGTTTCTAATGAAAAAGTTGTTCAACTTGAGAATACCTTCTGATAGTTCAGTTGTTAATCATTTGAACGAATTTAACATATTATGGGTACAACTTGAATCCTTAGATTTTGTTTTTGCTGATAACTTAAAGTTTTGATGTTTATGTGTTCATTACCGGATAGTTTGAGTAATATTATTATGACCATCAGCAATTCTTCCAATACTGCTCTTAAATTTAATGATATTGTGAGTACAATCATGAATGATGAATTGATGAAAAAGAGTATGGGTGAGAGTATAGTTTCTACAAGTACTGCTCTGTCAGTTGATAATAATAGAAGGAAGGAAAGAGGTAGAAATTTAAGCAGGGAGTCGAAGTAAAGAGGGAGATCAAAATCTAAGGGGAAGTTTAAGAAAAAATTAGTGTGTTGGAAATGTAAGACAGATGGTCATATGAAAAAGGATTGTCCAAACAAAGACAAGGAAGGAGCGAATGTGGTGAATCCAAGTGAGGAGTATGATGACTTGTGCTTGTCTGCACATACAGAATCAATGTCAGATCCGTGGTTTGTGGATTCAAGGGCTTCATTCCATTGCACTGCTCGCAGAGAATGGTTTGAGAATTATGTCCAAGGTGATTTTGGGCATGTAACTGTTGGTAATGGGAAGGAATGCAAGATTGTCGGTAAAGCGACAATTCAGTTAAAGTTGCACAATGGTGGAAAGTTATTTTTACAAGAGGTCAGGCACATACCAGATTTGAAGAAGAATTTGATATCTGTTAGCAAGCTGGATGGCGAAGGTTATCAAATCTCATTTGAGAGGAAACAGTAGAAGATCAGCAAAGGAGCAATGGTAGTGGTCAAGGGTGAGAGAGTAGGAACTCTATATTTACTCTCAAACTCGGTAGATCACGTTGTTTCTTTAGCCACCGTGAAGAATGAGAAGGCTACCTTGTGGCATCAGAAGCTTGGTCACTTGAGCGAAAGCGGCATGAGGGTATTGCAATCCAGAGGTATGTTGACATATATGAAAGATGCTAATTTTGATTTCTGTGAGAACTGTGTTTTTGAAAAACAGAAAAGAGTTAGTTTTATGAAGGATGACATGAAGAAGAAAACCGAGAGATTGGAGTTGGTATATACAGATGTATGTATTCGTCACAAAAGTTCCTTCGCTTCCTTCCATTGAATTAACTTGAATTACAATGAAAGTGAACAAGATATATAAAGAGAACAAACGAGAGGATTTTATACTTCAATCTCTCTCTTTTACAATAGTTTGTTTGTGGGATCTGTGGCGATGGGATCTGTCAAGCAGCTCCTTTGGACGATCGGTGCGTTGAAATCTTCTCTTTTAAACATATCGGCCGAATATAGACGATCTTCTTTGGTTTTGATTTGTTCAAGGCTCTCTCGCGTAACTCGAACTTCTCAAGAACTCCAGAAAGAAGATGGTGGTTTTCTCTGATCTTCACGAACTCAAGGCTCTGTGCGTAACTTGAATTCTCCAAGATTTCAGAAGATGATCAGCAAAGACTTCAAGGCTCTCTCGCGTACTTGAATTGCCAAAGGATCAATAGAAAACTTCCGATGCCAAAAAGAAGAAGAAGACCCCTAGGGTTTCACCAGGAAGGTATTTATAGCCCCAGGTTAATGCAAGAGTTTCTATCTAAATAGAACTCATCATTATCAGGGATTCCAATCAAATATCTTAGTTTTGATGGAATTCTGATTAGACTTGATTCGGGTATTTGGATAAGTCCAAAATCATTATCTCAATCAATTTGAGATTCTGGTTATCTGCTTACGCGGAGTTTTAATCGCATCAAAATGCGGCGCTAAATAACCAAAACGCGGAGCTAACGCGGAGCTATTGATCATCTCCGCGTTTTACTCAAACGCGAGGCTAATACAAGCCAGACTGCGGAATCAACGCGGAGCTATTAAACATCTCCGCGTTTTATTCAAACACAGGGTTAATGTAACCAAACGTGGGGTTAATGTAACCAAACGCGGGGCTATTGAATTGGCTCCGCGTTCTGTTGTGGAAAATCCTTTTTAACTTAGAAATTTTCACTGCCAACATAACCCCCTCCAAAGTTTTCAAAATGGCTTAGACTTCAGCTGATTTTGAAATACTTCGGATATTTAAACTGAAACACGGAGTTAGAATACCAAGTCTATCTCGCGTTACGCTCACTTACACGGAGCTAATCAGCTTCACTTCGTCTTCAGTGAAATGAGTAATTATGTCATTAATTACCCTGAGTTTCCACGCCAAATACCAAGCGACGGAAATTCTGTTTAAATAGAGCTCCCGGCTCATCTTCTTCTTCATCTCATCCGAAGAATTTCTGAGAACTCGAGTGACTTACGAATGATCTTCAACTGATCTTCGTTCAACTCTCTATAGATTTTCATCATTAGGATGTCTCTCCAGAGGAGTTTGGCTTTTCGCAAGTTGGCCGGCGTTGATGGCAGCAGCCGTGAAGGTAGACGCGACGGCGAACCAGTCTATGCAGCGTCTTCCGAAGGTAAAAACCTCATCTCTTGGTTTTCTAAGAACCATTCTGAGATATTTTGGCTTGGTTTATTCTGGACGATTGCTTATCTTGTCGGCGAGATCGCCGTTTTATTGTGTCGTCCCTGCGCTTGAAACGCGGGGCTTTACTAGTAGTCCCAATGAATCCGCGAGGCCATCTTTGATTAGCAGTCGCGATGAATTGCGAGGCTATCCTTGATTAGCAGTCGCGATGAATTGCGAGGCTATCTTTGATTAGCAGTCGCTATGAATTGCGAGGTTATCTTTGATTAGCAGTCGCTATGAATTGCGAGGCTATCTTTGATTAGCAGTCGCTATGAATTGCGAGGCTATATTTGATTAGCAATCGCTATGAATTTGAAAGAGAAGGAAAGAGCAGAAAGAAATCTTGTCCCCCTTTACGCGAAGTTATCGCATCATCCTCTGTGTTTAAAGCGCGAGGTTATTTCTTTAACTGTGCGCGAAGTTAGCTTAGCTCCGCGTTTTCACTCTTTTGGAAACTCTGTTCCTTTTGCAGTAAGTCCAATCCTTTCTGAAGAGGAATGTATATGGGTCCATCGATCTTCATCAGCAAAAGTAACTCTAAGGAAGTCAGAAGCATATGCTTTACAATATAGTTGCAAGTTTCAAGCTCTGGCTCCGAGAGATAAACTCCTGAAGGGGCTGTAAATAAGGAGCTGCAGCACTTGCAGTGCAGAATTGCAGCACTTGCAGTTCAGAATTGCGCTTCAGTGCAGCACTCTCCTTTCCTCTCGTGCTTCATTTCGGATGACAGATCCTAATTGATATTTGCAGAGGAGATCTTTTGCATGTGAACCAGGGAACTGAACTTCAACACCCCGTAGAGAAATCGCGAAGCTAAGGTACAGGCTATCCTCGCGTTTTGTATAGCTGCGCGGAGTTAAACAACTTCGCATTTCCATAGTCGCGCGAGGCTAATAGTTTCGCATGTTGGAGAGTAACTGACCAGTCACTTCCTCCGAAATTCGCGCCGAATTCCAAGAGGCGGTTCCTTTTATTTAAAAGAAATCTCTATTTCTTATCATTGTCACTCTATTTGAGAATTTTCCAGAAACTTAGAGATTCAGGCGATCAGAGTTCAGACGACCCGATCTTCTTCCGACCGAGTTTCTCCAAATTTTCAGTCGATTTTCCTCAGCAATGGCACCCAAAACTCGTGCTACTTCTCGAGCGGCTCCATCATCGGCGACTGGCGCAAGCAGTGGTGGCGGCGGCCAAGGCAGCGACGCGCCAGCCCACATTTCGCCTATCGGGGGTAAGAATCTTTCCATCGAGACTCTTTAGAACATTTCTAGAGTGATTTGGCTTAAATTTAACTGATCGATCAACTCTTTTACCGGCGAGATCGCCGTACTCCTGCCGTAAGGCTTGGAGAAGAAGAAAAGTCTCTGACTGCCTTCTTACGCGAAGTTATCGCGTCATCCTCGCGTTTAAAGCACGAGGCTATTTTAAGTAGCAGTCGAGCTGAAAACGCAAAGCTATTTTAAGTAGCAGTCGCGCTGAAACGCGTGGCTATTTTGAGTAGCAGTCGCGCTGAAACGCGAGGCTATGTTAAGTAGCAGTCACGCTGAAAACGCGAGGCTATTTTAAGTAGCAGTCGCGCTGAAACGCGAGGCTATTTTGAGTAGCAGTCGCGCTGAAACACGAGGCTATTTTGAGTAGCAGTCGCACTGAAACGCGAGGCTATTTTGAGTAGTAGTCGCGCTGAAACGCGAGGCTATTTTGAGTAGCAGTCGCGCTGAAACGCGAGGCTATTTTGAGTAGCAGTCGCGCTGAAACGCGAGGCTATTTTGAGTAGCAGTCGGGCTGAAACGCGAGGCTCTTTTGACTTCTGCGTGGTCTAATTTTTAGCTTCGCGCGGCGCTATTCTTAGCTTCGCGCGTTCTAATCTTTAACTTCGCGCTTTCATACTTAGAAAAATTTTCTGCCCTAGAGAAACTTCTCTTACTCTGGTGTTTCTTTGTGCAGTAGGGTATTCGATAGAATCTCTTCCCCACAAGAATTACTTCGGCTTTGCTGGGGGTTCTGATCCCTCAGGCCAATTCCGTTTCACTACTATCCTGCCCTCGTACAAACCAGACCCGAAGGATCGCGAGGAGAAGTTGATCAAATATCATCCCACCACTGCGCGAGAAATCATAACTGACTCAGCCTTCGAAACTGGAGGTGATGGAAAAACCCGCCTTCCTCTTCGGAGACCAGATGGATCAATCAGATGAGATCCTTTCTGAAGGAGAACGTGTTTGGCTATATAACTCAGGCGAAATGTTGATGTTTTTGCCTATAATGGATCGTAACTATCCTCTGGTCTATCTTCAGAGGCTGGCAATGCCTCGGGAATTAAAGTGGGGACTGACTCAAGAGCAAGATGGCGTCCCAACAGGCAAATTTGGTGCAAAAGGGGTTTATCAAGATGGTTCCCCCAGATGCATTACTAGCTTGCTTCCAGGCCGATTTGGCAAGGAGCTTCCAGTGGGAGAAGTCCCATCTCGTGCCCGAACTTTCTTAAGTGAGTTCTTGGCGAAGGATGGTCAGTATCCGGCTAGCGACTTCAGGATGCCTGGCTGGGTTCATTCTTCTAACAATATGTGGTGGGCACGCATTGTTCAGTATATGCTGGACTCCCACGATCCCATTTTAAAGGATATTGGCTTGTATAAAACCATCAGGAATTTCCAATTCGGGTTTCCCCAGAGTGCTTATCACTTTTACTGCCTCTTGGAGATGTATAACCCTGAGACCTGTACTTTCTTTACACCAGTGGGTGAGCTAGGGTTCGCTCTCCACGAGATGTTTGAGCTTTCCGGGCTTTCCATAGGTGAAATCCCCTATGAAGAGTATATCCCCACTACCAATGGCTGAACATGCTACTGGCGAGGGATGAGCGCATCCATGCCACGTACTGGGAGATGATGTGCCATTATCATATTTGCGCTGACTTGACGGGTGCGCGTAACCACGGTATCGGTCATAAGAAATGGGCCGAATACCTTTTTGCCAACTTGAATTCTAAGGATAGTTCAACGACTATCCATGGTCATCCACCTGTCTATGGCTCAGAGATTGATCACCGCATTGCTAAGGGCTGCCATTCTCAGCGCCCAGGAGGCCATTGCCAATGCTCGGGCGATCTTAGTAGAGAGCGAGCTCCATTTAGGGGAAGCTGTTAAGAAGCGGGAAGCGCTGATCCTTCAACGGGAGCAAGTTGATCAGGAGGAAACAATAAGAAACCGTACTATGGAAGAGTCTCGCCAGCATCTCATCCAACAAGTTGGAATGAATGATGATGATCTACTCCGGTAGGCTCAACACTCTATAGAGGCAACTCGTCGTCGAGTGGTTGACGAAGCGATGAGTAAGTTAAAGCATCTCGGAGATCCATAGTCTTCTTTTATTCTTCATTCATTTTGTAATGAGAACTCGTAATAAAAGAAAAGTCTTTATTGGTTCTCAGACTTCTTTTGTAACTCCATTTTTTAAATGATGAATAAATGATAACTACCTTTTGATTCTTTTATTGGTTGGCTAAGAAATCTTCTTGCTCAACAAATAACCTGTCATCAAAAAGTAGTTTTACATGTTTTTATGATAAGTTTTATGGGATTTTTAGCAAATCCCCAGCTATCAACGGGTTTGATTGGCCTTTACCAAGTACCGTTTGAGTTGGGCTAGCCATGCTATTCCCCTCAGCATGGTGAGTTGTCGAGGAATTTATTTCCTCTCCCTTTTGCCTTTGATCAGCATTGGGTAGTTAATCTCATACTCTTACCCCTAGTATGGTAGGGTTGGCGAGAAATTTAATCTCCTCTTTCCGTTGCCTAGTCGGCGCTGGGCAATTCATACTTTTACCCCAGCATGATAGGTTGGCGAGAAACTTGTTCTCTTCCCATTGCCTAGTTGGCGTTGGGCAATTCATACTTTTACCCCAGCATGATGGGTTGGCGAGAAACTTGTTCTCTTCCCATTGCCTAGTCGGCGTTGGGCAATTCATACTTTTACCCCAGTATGATGGGTTGGCGAGAAACTTGTTCTCTTCCCATTGCCTAGTTGGCGTTGGGCAATTCATACTTTTACCCCAGTATGATGGGTTGGCGAGAAACTTGTTCTCTTCCCATTGCCTAGTCGGCGTTGGGCGATTCATACTTTTACCCCAGTATGATGGGTTGGCGAGGATTTTAATCTCCTCTTCCCATTGCTATAAGAGCATTGGGCAATTCATACCTTTACCCCAGTATGATGGGTTGGCAAGGAATTTAATCTCCTCTTTCTGTTGCTATAAAAGCATTGGGCAATTCATACCTTTACCCCAGTATGATAGGTTGGCGAGGAATTTAATCTCCTCTTCCCGTTGCTATAAAAGCATTGGGCAATTCATACCTTTACCCCAGTATGATGGGTTGGCGAGGAATTTAATCTACTCTTCCCGTTGCTATAAAAGCATTGGACAATTCATACCTTTACCCCAGTATGATGGGTTGGCGAGGAATTTAATCTCATCTTCCTGTTGCTATAAAAGCATTGGACAATTCATACTTTTATCCCAGTATGATGGGTTGGCGAGAAACTTGTTCTCTTCCCATTGCCTAGTTGGCGCTGGGTAATTCATACTTTTACCCCAGTATAATGGGTTGGCGAGAAACTTGTTCTCTGTCCATTGCCTAGTTGGCGCTGAGCAATTCATACTTTTACCCCAGTATGATGGGTTGGCGAGAAACTGGTTCTCTTCCCATTGCCTAGTTGGCGTTGGGCAATTCATACTTTTATGTCAGAGGCGCTTAATTACACATGCCTAAAAGAAAGATTGGGGGCTGTTCAAACTTGAGAACTAAGCACACCAGGTTTGGGTCAGAGGCGCCAAACTGAGCATGCCCAGGAAAAGACTGGAGGTGGTTCAAACTTGAGAACCAAACTGGAGGCGGTTCAAGGCTCTCTCGCGTAACTTGAACCGGGTACTCCAAACACACCAGGTTTAGGTCAGAGGCGCCAAACTGCGCATGCCTAAGAAAAGATTGGAGGCTGTTCAAACTTGAGAACTAAGCATACCAGGTTTGGGTCAGAGGCGCCAAACTGCGCATGCCCAGGAAAAGACTGAAGGTGGTTCAAACTTGAGAACCAAACACACCAAGGTTTAGGTCAGAGGCGCCAAACTGCGCATGCCTAAGAAAAGACTGGAGGTGGTTCAAACTTGAGAACCAAACACACCAGGGTTTAGGTCAGAGGCGCCAAACTGCGCCTGCCTAAGAAAAAGACTGGAGGTGGTTCAAACTTGAGAACCAAACTCACCAGGTTTAGGTCAGAGGCGCTCAATGCGCATGCCTAAGAAAAAGAGAAGACGCGTATCTCCAAGGGTACTAAGAATAGTATTTCTTTAGAAATTTGCCATTGATTGGCATCATCATCCTGTCGCCATCTTGATTCATTAAGCGATAGGCTCCACTGGAGTATACTGTCTCCACAATAAACGGTCCTTCCCACTTGGGTTCAAATTTACCCTTAGTCTTGTGGGTTAGCACCATTAGCCTCTTAACAGCCAGAACCAAGTCTCCTTATTTAAAGGTCCTTGGTTTAACATTTTTATTGAACGTTTGAGATATTCGGGCTTGATACAACTCAATTTGTTGTTGAGCCCTGAGACGTTTTTCATCTAACGCCTCTAGTTCTTGCAATCTTTGCTGATGGCGTTCTTCTGTCGTCATCTTTGTGGCTAAAGCCACTCTTAATGATGGTATCTGGATTTCAAGAGGCAGAACAACCTCACTTCCATAAACCAAAGAGAACGGGGTAGGTTTAGTCGGGGTGCGAACGGTGGTTCGATAAGCCCACAGGCATTCTCCTAGCTTTTTATCCCAATCTCGTTTATTGGAAGAGACGAACTTCCGAAAGAGTTTGATGATCGTCTTGTTAAAGGCTTCAGCTAACCCATTAGCTGCAGGGTTATATGATGTAGAAGCGATATCTTTAATTCTGAACTTGTTGCAGAATCTGGAGAATCCCTGACTGATGAATTGCGGACCATTATCATGAATGATCCGTCGAGGGACGCCAAATCGGTAAATGACATGATGCTTGATAAACTTGATCACATCTGCCGTTTTCACCTCTTTCATGGGCACGGCTTCGACCCATTTTGAAAAATAATCGGTTATTGCAAGAATAAACCGATATCCTCTGGATGACAGGGGAGTTATTGGCCCCACAATGTCCATTCCCCAGGCTTCAAATGGCCAACTTGCGACGGTATTGTGCAAGTATTCTTGGGGTTGATGAATAAAATTGGCATGTATTTGGCATGCATGATATCGTTTAGCGTATGCCATTGCTTCCGTAACCATGCTCGGCCAGTAGTACCCTAGCCTTCTTATACGGTCTCCAAGTTTAGGACCGGGCTGATGAGCTCCACATACTCCATTGTGTGTTTCTCTCAGCACTTGTTCTGCTTCTGCTTTCGATATGCAGCGTAGCAATAGACCACCTCTTGACTTTCTATACAAAGTCTGAAGTTTATGGTCATAATAAAATCTTTGGGTCTTCCTCTTTATTGAGGTGGCTTCCTTAGGATCTTCTGGTAATATCCCATGCAAGGCATAATCCACAAACGAAAATCGCCAATCACGGGGTTCTAACTCTAAGCCAATCTGGCATACCTCTTCGGCTTGAGATACCACATCTGGGTGGAGGAGTTCTCTACTACCAATGGTGATGCTTTTAGCTTCACCTGGCGGGATTGCTAGCATTGCGGCTAATGCGGCAAGAGCATCTGCATAAATGTTCTCGTTTCGAGATACGTGATATATGTAGAATTGTTCAAAATATCCTGCTAGCTCAATAGCTAGCTGATGATAGGGGATGAGGGCTTCATGTCTGACTTCATACTCACCTGTCATCTGATTGACAATGAGCTTAGAATCTCCATATGCCTCTAGATGGTTCACCCCCAGTTGCAGAGCTATTTTTAAGCCGATAATAAGCGCATTGTACTCCGCTACATTATTAGTGCACGGTTCTGTTAATGAGTAACCGTTAGGCAATATATGTTTATGTGGGGATATTAGCACAACCCCCACTCCAGCAGCAAATCGTCTTGCTGCACCATCAAAGAATATTTGCCAAGATTGTTCTCCGCTAACTGTGTTGACCTCTGATATCTGCTTTAATTTGGACCAAATTGGATAGTCCGCAAGAAAATCAACGATTGCCTGCCCCTTCATGGCCTTTTGAGGGACAAGATGTATGTCATAGGGCGATAGTAAGAGCACCCATTTTGCCAATCGGCCATTTAAGGATCCCGGTTTGGTCATTAGAATCTTCAAGGGGTTAACCCGTGATATAACATGAATTGTTTGCCCTGAAAGGTAATGTCGCATTTTCTGAACAGCAAACACTAGGGCTAAACATTCCTTTTCAATCGGGGTATACCGCTGTTCGGCCCCAATCAATGTTCTACTTAAATAGTAGAGGGCATGTTCATAGCCGTGCTCATTATCTTGAGCAAGTAATGCTCCTAAAGCATTATCCATGGCCCTTACATATATAAAGAAGGGCTGCCCAGGGGCTGGTGCCATTAGTACAGGAGGCTTAGTAAGGTACTCCTTGAGGTCATCAAATGCCTGCTGACATGCCTCATCCCATATAAAAGACACTCCCTTTTTCATAAGTTTTGAGAATGGTTGGCATCGTCCAGATAAGTTGGATATGAAGCGTCGAATATAAGCGAGCTTTCCTTGTAATCCCCTTAATTCCTTAAGATTGCGGGGAGGCGGCATTTCGCTAATCGCTTTTACCTTTTCAGGGTCGAGGAAAATTCCTTTTGAAGTTATTACGAACCCTAGAAACTTCCCGCTGGATACCCCCATGAATGACTTGGTAGGATTCATCTTCAAGTGATATTTCCGCATAAGATCGAAGACCACTCTGAAATCGTGAAGATGATCTTCTTTGTCTTTGCTTTTAACTGCTAAGTCATCCACATAGCACTCCACTGTTCTGCGTAGGTGTTCTTTGAACATGGCGCTCATTGCGCGTTGGTAGGTGGCACCTGCATTCTTTAATCCGAATGGCATCACTGTATAACAGTATACCCCCTGTGGCGTTCTGAAAGCTGTATGCTTTTCATCATCTGGGTGCATCTTGATTTGGTTATAACCTGAGAAGCCATCCATAAAGGACATCCTCTCATAACCGCAAGTATTATCGATCATCACGTCGGTGATGGGGAGTGGAAAATTCATCCTTGGGACATGCAGCGTTCAGATCTCGAAAGTCAATGCATATCCGGATTTTGCCATTCTTTTTGCGAACTGGCACTATGTTTGCCACCCAGTCTGGGTGTTGTTCTTCACGGATGAACCCAGATTGTATAAGCTTGTTGATCTCAGCAACTATTGCCTCCATCAATTCCGGTCGAAAATGCCTCTGTTGTTGTTTAACAGGTTTGACATCTTCTTTTATATTTAACCGGTGTGTGGCAATTTGAGGGTCAAGCCCACGCATATCTTCATAACTCTATGCGAACACATCTATATACTCTTTGATAAGAGATATAAGTTCCTCCTTTTCTAAAGGAGTTAGTGTGTCGCTTATGAAAATGGGTTTCGGATTTTCTTCCGTTCCCATGTTAACTTGTATTAATTTGTCTTCTGTGGGTGGGTCACGCTGTTCAAAGCGGACATCCCAGAGAGTATCCATATGCCTAGCCCAAGCATCATCTTGAAGGTCGATTGGTTCCTCGTCGCTTTCTGGCGCAGCTGAAACCATATTGGCTGTCAAAACCTGATACCAAGCACCCGTGCTTATATCCGAATCATGGTCGGGCGAAGATGTTTCTTCTTTGTCTGAAGAACTCTCTTCAACCTTGGATGGCGATGAGGGTGGAGTAGACACATAGCCCAACCCCCTGCGGGTCTTCTGATAATAATCAGGACTCTTTCCTCTCGGTCTAAACGAGGGTATGAGATTCCGCCGCCCTTTTCCAAAGTTTAATCCCGGCTTCTGGGTAAAATTATATCCCATTTTCTCCATCATCTGTCGGGACCTTTGCTCATATAAGTGAAATTGAGATGATGTTTGTTCATCACTTTCACTACTTTGTCTCTGTCGAGGCGACGTGGCCACTTTGCCGAACATGATCGGCCTTTGGGACTTCTATCGGGGAGGCACTTCAAAGAAGTGCCCTTGATCCTCGGTTATTTTTAATTGAGAGAGGAGGGAAGACCTGAGGGGCAAATGGTATGCCGCCAGAACTTCAAGTTCGGTCAGGCCATCCACTTCGGTGGAGGTACAAGAGGGCTAAGACTCAGTAGCTACAGCATGCTCGTAGACTAAGTTTACATTTTCATTAATAACCCATTCACTTTCTGTTACATCCATAATATTATCAAGACCTAAGTTAAGATCTAGGTGAGGGTTGATTTCGTAATCACCCCCATCATCTTCTCCAAAGAGCTCGTACTCAGTGTCGGCTTCATTGCCACTGTCGTCGAGCTTTGGAGACTTGCTAAGACTGTCATTGGAGGGTTCATGTGCTGGCTTGTAGAGTGCAGCGTCTGTGAAGTAATTTTCCAACCTTTTGAATGGCTGCTTGTCAGCAATTAGTGTCCGGACCTCTTCTTCCTCATCGCAATATTTCACGCACTAGTGAAGAGTCGACGGAACTATCATATGAGAGTGGATCCAAGGTCGCCCCAATAAAATATTGTAGGAGGTATCAGCATCAATTACGTAGCATGTAACCTCCGTTTTCAAGTCTCCAATTTGATACCGCAATCGGATCTTACCAAGAGGATGGCTATTATTAGCGTTGAATCCATAGATGGTAGTGTGTGTAGGTGTCAAGCGATGAAGGGAAATCCCCAACAGCTGCATCAATCTACTGGGCACGACGCTGAGTGCAGAACCTGGATCAATCTGAATTCGGTCCACTTTTGTGGACCCGACATATCCAGTGAAATATAAAGGCCTATTATGGTTTATATTCCTCACCTGCATGTCTTCTGGAGAGAAGATAATTTGTGGGACTTGCCTCCTCACTTGATGACAGTGGGGGCAAGAGTCCCGCTCTTCGATGGCCGGCTCAACAATCTGAGCTAGGAACGACTCAGAGTCTGCCAAGGCCTCTCTTAGAGTTTCACGTGTTGATTTTGATAATCTCAACAATTCGTAAAGCGTTACTCGCGCTGGGATGTTAGCCAACTGCGCAATTATGTCAAATTCGAAGGGAGTTTCTTTGGCTCCTTCATCTCTGGTAGGATTCTTCTGGAAACGAAGTCCTTTCTGCTTCGCAGGCTTTGCGAATTCTGCATAGATATCTTTTGGATCCACTCTAGTATAGTCCTTGAGATATGTCTTTCCAGATCGAGTACTGGAAGGGCCTGCCCCATCTTGATGGGTGGCCATAGTTTCGGGTTCTTCTTCAGAATCTGTGAAGGCCCCCGAAGCTATATATTCTCTCTTTATATCCGCAGAAATGAAATTAACAGCCCGTTTCTTCCCTTGACTTCTTGAACTAGTCCATTGTTCATCTTCCAGCAAGTCGGGGTGAACCCACATAACTTCCCCTTTTGGGTTGTTACGGGGACAAGTCCCTCTTGGGCTTTATTGTGCGGATCGAGATTCTTCGTGACCATCTTACCCTTAGGGATTGGGGTCACTCCTGCGGGAAACTCGTGGGTTCCGACCATCATGGTTGCCATATTGGCAGTGACTTTGTTCTGCTCTTCCTTAAGCGTCAGAACTCCAGCCTCTATTAGTGCTTGGATTCTGTTCTTAAGGGGAAAACAATCCCTGGTAGGGTGCCCAACATTCCGGTGATAAAGACAGTAATTGGGATCTTTAGTCTTACCCGCATCTTCTGGCTTCTTATTCTCCGGAAGTTTTAGCATTCCCTTCTTCTAGAGCAGGTGAAAGAGGATATGCGTCTGTTCCGCCTTGAAAGTGTAATTCCTTTCTTGTTGCGGTCTGATTTGCCTTGATCCTCGCTGACTTTGAGGCTTTGGCTCTGGCAGAGGACCGGTTTTCTGAGGAGTAGCTTCTGACGACATGACTGCTTTCCCTTTATTCTTATTGCTGTTGTTTTCGGTATATAGCTTACTACCCCCAGCGCTTCTTGATCCGTGGGATTCCTCGACTAGGCGAATCAAGTCTTCAGCTTGCTCTCCTTGTTTGAGCAGGTCCCTCCATGTCTTAGACTCTACGGCCCCCATTTTGAGGAGCACATTGGTCTTAAGGTTGTGTCGACAGGTCTCGACTAGAGTTTCCTGGATCATTCCGTGTTTACAATGTACGGACTTCTCCCGGAACCTTTCTATGAAATCTTTAACCGTTTCTTATTCTCCTTGCCTAGTTGCAAGAAGGGAATGAACCGTAATCTCGGTGTCATCCTCGAAGAAACGTGAGAGAAATAATTTCTCAACATCTAACCATGTATTAATAGTACCTGGGGGCAACTGCATGAACCAAGTAAAGGCAGGCCCTCGCAGAGTACTTGCAAATACTTTGGTCATAATTGGGTCATTACCCAACAGATGTCCTGCTTGGGACAAGAAATAATAGATGTGCTGGCTGGGCGATCCCTTCCCGTCGTATGGCTCTAACTTGAGCGGCTTATACTTTGGTGGGTAAGGTATCATATCCCATTCAGGAGGATACGGTCTAGAAACCCCAGCTTCTTTCAACTCCTTTTTACGCATTAAAACTTCGAGTTGACTCTGCAGCTTTTCTATCTTTTCGCCATGCGGATCATGGAAAGAAAATCTATCCTCTTCCTCATGTATCGAGTGGGCTTTCTCTTCCTGTTCTTCTTCATTCAGAGTTTCTTTGCCCTTTTTGGCATTATCTTCAACAAACCTCGATAGCATGACTTTGAGTCCTTCAATCATCTTTTGCTGCTCTCGAATCATCTTTTCTTGAGCTTCAAATCTCTGATTGATATCGTCAGACTTATCTGCCATATGCGATGCTGACTTCTGTAGCCGAGACGATATAGAGGATGGGGGCGAGGCTATAGCGGAATTATCGCTGTCCTCGTCGTAAGAACCCCCTGCGAGCTTCTTATAATTTCGGGGCGGGACGGCTCCTGATCTTAGTCGAGTAATACGATGAGGTTCTTCATCGCTCGATTCTGAATCATCATCCGTCTCTGCAATTTTCTTCCCTTTTCCTACCATGTTAGAAGTTACAGCTCTCCTTTGCTTCAGGGAAGCGGTTCTTGTCTTCTTAGCAAGATTCTGGTTTGACTCGTTTAATCGGTCGAACACAGACATCTTGTTCTTGCTGCAGCCACAGTTGTCCATCACGGCCGATACTGCTATCACAAGTTGCTTGCAATGGCAAATATGTTCAACTTGAAGTTGGTCTATGCCTCTCTTCTTAGAGAGATGCTCCCTGAGGTCAGTGCCTCTAGCCATGGAATCAAGAGGTCCATTCAACTCTTGAGAGTGTTTAGGAATCCACTGAAGATTCTTTGATTGATCAACCCTGACTCTGGGGTCGGACCGATCCTCGCGTGGCTTAGGAATAGCCTTGCGTTTCATATTGCGGGCCTGAAGAATAGCTCCGCGCTTATCCACACTAGCCTCGCATTTCTCGCTGGCTTGGTGTGTCCTTGGAAGTTTAGCTTCTGGAATAATAGCCCCGCGTGAAGGGAAGTTCTTGCACGCTGGCTTATCTTTGCGATTAACGCAGATCATAGCTTCGCGTTTAGCGCGGTTTTTACGACTGACAACTATCTGCCAATCATCCTCACGTTCTTTGTGGGTGTCAGAAGTCTTGCGTTTATTGCAAGTATCACTGGCTTCGCGTCTCTCGCCAGGTACAGTAATAGGCTCGCGTGGAGAATCACACGCTGGCTTTGAATAATTTTTATACTCGCATTTCTCGCGAGTGTTGGGTATTCTGCGACTAGCGCAACCCTTACTGGCTTCGCGTCTCTCGCTAGGCACAGTAATAGCCTCGCGTGGAGAATCACACGCTGGTTTTGAATAATTTTTATACTCGCGTTTCTCGCGAGTGTCAGGAATCTTGCGTAACTCGCCAGTATTACCAACCTCACGTGGAAAATCACACGCTGGCTTTTCCTTGCTTTTAAGGCAAGTTGTATCTTCGCGTTTAACGCGGTAGAGATTGGTCTCGCGGGTAGCGCGAGCCAATTTGCGAGGGACCATAGCCTCGCGTCCTCTAGGGTTAGCTCCGTGTCCAAGGCGGGCTTTGAGGGCTCTACGCCTCGCCCTCCGGTTCCTATTCCGGAGTTGGGTCCTGGTCAGTCCAGTTCCCATGTCTTCTTCGACAATCGGAAGCTCTTCCTCGGCTAGGATTTCTTGTGTGAACTCCGGCTCTATAGCCGCAGTCTCCAAGGATCCCCGTCTCTCGGTGGATACCTTTCTATCCGTCACTCGGGCATTGGAGTACATGCGACGATAGTGCCGTGTCTCATCCAAGTCACCTGATCCGGAGGAGAGGAACTCCTCGTACTTCTGTTGGTCGATTTCAACGACCAGCGTGTCTACTTCGGATCCGATCAAGTCAACGTCCGATTGCGCCACAATCTCTTCATCAGTGAATCAGTGAAAGAGACGGCTCCCACTGTGGTCGCCAGTTTGTTCGTCGCAAAAGTTCCTTCGCTTCCTTCCATTGAATTAACTTGAATTATAATGAAAGTGAACAAGATATATAAAGAGAACAAACAAGAGGATTTTATACTTCAATCTCTCTCTTTTACAATAGTTTGTTTGTGGGATCTGTGGCGATGGGATCTGTCAAGCAGCTCCTTTGGACGATCGGTACGTTGAAATCTTCTCTTTTAAAGATATCGGCCGAATATAGACGATCTTCTCTGGTTTTGATTTGTTCAAGGCTCTCTCGCGTAACTCGAACTTCTCAAGAACTCCAGAAAGAAGATGGTGGTTTTCTCTGATCTTCACGAACTCAAGGCTCTGTGTGTAACTTGAATTCTCCAAGATTTCAGAAGATGATCAGCAAAGGCTTCAAGGCTCTCTCGCGTACTTGAATTGCCAAAGGATTGATAGGAGACTTCCGATGCCAAAAAGAAGAAGAAGACCCCTAGGGTTTCACCAGGAAGGTATTTATAGCCCCAGGTTAATGCAAGAGTTTCTATCTAAATAGAACTCATCATTATCAGAGGTTCCAATCAAATATCTTAGTTTTGATGGAATTCTGATTAGACTTGATTCGGGTATTTGGATAAGTCCAAAATCATTATCTCAATCAATTTGAGATTCTGGTTATCTGCTTACGCGGAGCTTTAATCGCATCAAAACGCGGCGCTAAATAACCAAAACGCGGAGCTATTGATCATCTCCGCGTTTTACTCAAACGAGAGGCTAATACAAGCCAGACTGCGGAATCAACGCGGAGCTATTAAACATCTCCGCGTTTTATTCAAACGCAGGGTTAATGTAACCAAACGCAGGGTTAATGTAACCAAACGCGGGGCTATTGAATTGGCTCCGCGTTCTGTTGTGGAAAATCCTTTTTAACTTAGAAATTTTCACTGCCAACAGTATGGGGGCCTTCTTCGGCAAAGTCTCTTGGAGGTAATTCTTATTTTGTCACTTTCATAGAAGATGCAAGCAGGAAAACATGGGTATTTGCACTTAAGCAGAAATCCGATGTCTTCAAGATCTTCAAGGTATGGAAAGCTCTTATTGAGAATGAAACAGGTTTGAAGGTAAAATGTCTGTTGTCAGACAATGATGGGGAATTTTGCAATAGGGAGTTCGATGACTATAGCTCTACCCACGGGATCAGGAGAGTGAAGACTGTATCGAGAACACCGCAGCAAAATGGCGTGGCTGAGATAATGAATAGAATCATTTTGGAGCGAGCTCGGATTATGAGATTACAAGCAGGTTTGCCTTTGCAACTTTGGGGAGCCGCTGTAGATACGGCAGTCTGTCTGATCAACTGGAGTCCAGCTAGTGTTTTAGATGGAGGAATTCCAGAGGAGGTGTGGTCTGGTAAGACTGTGAATTATTCATTCTTAAAAGTATTCGGTTGTATAGCATATGCACATGTGGATCATGAGATGAGAAAAAAACTTGATTCTAATTCTCAGAAGTGTGCATTCATTGGATATGGTGGCGACGAATATGGTTATCGCTTGTGGGATTATGAGCATAACAAGGTGATTCGTAGCAGAGATGTAGTATTCAATGAGGACTGTATGTATAAAGACCGAAAAACAGTTGAGAAAGAGCACTTGGAGCTAGATGAGCCATAAGATGGGATGGATCCCATGGATAAAAGAAAGGAAAAAATAGCTACATCTGAAGAGGAAGAAATGGCTACACCTGAGAATACACAAGTTTTAGATAAGACCGAACAGGAAAGAGAGCCATTGACTGAAGTAGATGGTTTCAGTACTTCATCAGAGAGTGTTCCTACTTTGAGGAGGAGCACGAGGATAAGGAAACCAACTCAAAAACTTTGTCTTCCTTTATATCATATTTTGTATACTGATGCAGGTGAACCAGAGAGTTACCAAGAGGCTATGTAGGATAAATTTCGTTTTAAGTGGGAGCAAGCCATGCGTAATGAGATGTCTTTTTTGGAGGAGAATCACACATGGAAATTGGTGAAGCGACCGGAAAAGATGAAAGTATTGCATAACAAATGGGTATACAGGGTAAAACATGAGGCAGGAGGGACACAAAGGTTCAAGGTTAGACTTGTGGTGAAGGGATACGGTTAGAAAAAAAGGTATTGACTTCAATGAAATATTTGTACCTGTTGTCAAGATGACTTCTATCAGAGCAATACTGAGTATTGTGACTGTGAAAAGATTGTATTTAGAGCAGCTCGATGTGAAGACTGCTTTCCTTCATGGTGATTTGGAGGAGGAAATATACATGGAACAGCCGGAGAGATATGAAGTTAAAGGAAAAGAGAATTGGGTATATCGACTGAAAAGGAGTTTGTATGGGTTGAAACAAGCGCCGAGGCAATGGTACTTGAAATTCGACAAGTTTATGTTGGATTCGGGTTTTGTCAGAAACAATTCAGATCATTGTGTATATCTATAAAAGTTTAAGGATGGTAAGTTTATTATACTTACTTTGTATGTAGATGATATACTTGTGGCAGGTACATGCATGAAGAAAATTAATGATCTAAAAAGGAAGTTAGCAGGGAGATTCTCTATAAATGACATGGATGAGGCTAAACAACTTCTTGGAATGCAAATTCCACGAGATAAGAAAAGTAAGAAATTGTGGTTATCTCAGGAGGGGTACATCAAGGTGTTGGAGAGATTCAACATGGATAATGCAAAATCGGTAACTACAGCTCTTGGTGGACAGTTCAAACTGTCAAAAGAGTAAGATACTAAGACAGATGAGGAGACGATACACATGGAGAATGTGCCTTATTCATCAGTCGTTGGGATCTCATGTATGCAATGGTGAGTATAAAATCAGATATTGCACATGCAGTGAGAGTAGTGAGTAGATTCATGAAGAATCCTAGGAAGGAACATTGGCAAGCGGGAAAGTGGATTTTCAGGTATTTGAAAGGTACTTTAAAGTATTGTTTATGTTTTGGGGTGATAACATTGATGTGCAAGGTTTTGTGGATTCGGACCATGCGGGTGATAGAGACAATGGCAGGAGCACCACATGTTATGTCTTTACTGTAGGAGGGACAGCGACAAGCTGGGTTTCAAGATTACAATCAATTGTTGTTTTATTTTCGACAGAAGCTGAGTATGTTGCAGCTACAGAAGCAAGTAAGGAGTTTATTTGGTTGCAACGATTGATGAGTGAGTTTGGTTTTGATGGAGTGGATTGTTGGTTGTTCAGTGATAGTCAGAGTGTAATTCATCTTACTAAGAACTCAGCGTATCATTCACGGACTAAACATATACATTTGAGATATCACTTCATTAGATCCTAGTTAGAGGATGGCCAATTGAAGTTGGAGAAGATTGAGGGCAGTAAGAATCCTGCAGATATGTTGACAAACTCGGTTGATGGAAAAAAGTTGAGCTATTGCTCAACTTTGGTGCATTTGTGTTGAATGCTGAAATTGGGAGTTTGAACGATCGAGGAAAAAACTTTGGACACTGGGATTATCATGTATAGAAATTACATTTTTAGTAATAGGTCTCCAAGTGGGAGATTGTTGCTAATGGAGCTCATTGCCACAGTGGGTTTCGGTATACCGAAACAGGTCCAAAACCGGCCCAAACCCGTTATGATATGATATATATAGGGTATGGTGCTAGAGTTTTTGGTGAGCCGAAAAAGGAGCCGAAAGTTTTTTTCTCTTGTTTTTCACAGCGGCTTGTGTTTGGCCAGGAGAGAGAAAAGGTGGAAGCCTGAAGCAAAGGAATTTTTGGCCGCCTGAAGCAAAGGAATTATTTGGCCGCCTGAAGCAAATAATTTGGCCGGCAAATAATTTGGGGGCTGCTAATTAATTTGGCCAAAGCAAAAGAAAACAATAGAGGCGGCTGCTCTTGTGGGTTCGGTCAAAGGAAAAGGAAGCGTGCGGTTTTCTTTTGGATACCTTTGGATTTTCGGCGGCCGAAGCAAAAAGGTAAATCACTGCAACAAAATATTAGGATTTGATCTCAAAATCTTGTGTGATTTCTTTGTGTTTTCTCTTGTGGTTGAGAACTAAAAAGTTGTAATCATTTTTTGATATAGTGGAAGTTTTTCGATTATGTCCCCGTGGACGTAGGCATATTGCCGAACCACATTAAATCTGCATGTTCTTGTCTCTGCTATTTTTCTTTACGGTTAACTATTTGATTCCGCTGGTTGTTGCATTAATATTATTTCACTATCTTTTGCTAACAATTGCATGCACAAATTTATTGCCACCACACATTGTCACCGCACATCGAATGTTTGTTGATGCACCAATAAAGATAATTAGTCTTATGCTTATTGCGTGCACTAATTCGCCAATGTGCACCGCTGTCGCATGCATATAGTCGCCATTGCACCAGGAAATTAATCATATGTTTATTACATCCAATAGTTCATTCCTACCACGCACTACATACAACACATCGCAATGGCACACGCACGGTCGCCGCCGCGCCATATATATTAAGGAAGAATGGTTAATTTGGAAGATGAGAAAACTCATCAAAACTCTTCTTCACAATTCCTTGGAATATATTCACCTCCCCTAGCAAGTTGTCTTATATTTTATAAAGCTACAATCACTTACCATATATAGATCCAAACAGCACGATGAGTCCAATGCTCTACTTCGTCTCAAACGCAGTAACTAACAAACGGGAGTTTCCCAAGGAGCACACCATTTTTCCCAGTGAGCCCACTTTATAACTGTCCGGACTTTGAGTCCGGACAAAAAAAAACACTGAAAAGTGGGCTCACTAGGAAGATTGGTGTGCTCCTTTGGAAACTCTCCTAACAAACCTGTCACTTAAAGTCCTGGCATCTGACGGTAAAAGTTTGATTTTTTTGAAAGTGCAACTTTATTCCTATTCCGTAGAATTGTAAATTTGTAGTGTTGTTATATCTGAGTTACTGAACAACTCACTTTGATCTTGCTGGTAATTAGTTTACATTTAACTCCAGCCAAATAGTTTATTATTCGTCCATTACAAATTTATTTGGACTCCGACATTGTTAAGTTAAAAGTTACCACTGAATAATTTAGAACAAGTCCAACAAGATGAATTGAGTTAAAAATCACCTTAGTTCATCAAAATTATTTCTTATTCACCAACCAGTAGTTAAACTAAACCGTTGAATGATTAAGAGTTCTTTCTAAGGGTTACTAATTATCAAACCTTATATCTGAAACATGGAAGTCGTTCAGTTTGATTCTAGAAACTCTCATGATTGGGTTAGGCAAAATAAGTAAAAGACAGATTTTTATTGAAACGTGTCGGAAGATGCATGCATTGTTAATCTCGAAGAAGAAAAAGATGTATAAGTTGAGTAAAGATGAAGAAGAGATTTAATCCGCCACATCAACAATGGCTGGTCCCTTCCACCGTATCAAAACTCCGAAGTTGTGGTGAGTGTTGAGAAAACCAGTAGGAATTGAACTTGGATTGTTTCTGATACCATGTTAAAAAACGGTTCCACTACACCAAAACTTCGAAGTTGTAGAAAGAATTAAGGAAACTTATTTTGTATTTTAACACTTCCTTACGAATCTTGAGCCTTTCTGCGAGCATACGAGCGCATTCTATTTCAGCAATAGCAGATACATTGGTATCCCGAAGGTTGCTCAATATCACTAACATCTCTTTTAATTCCTCCATGCAAACTCTTAAAGGTGCAGGTCGTTCAGGACCACAAGCTTTTTCTATGTTAATTACGTAGTTATTAAACAATGATTCATCAGAAGTGAAAGGACATTTCCTTCTTAAAATCCAGACCGTACAAAACTCAAGGAAAAGGAGAGAACATCATTGATACCATGCTGAATCAAAATCTATGTTATTTTCTCTGGCTCTGATGAAGTAGAAGCCAGCTCTGCATCTGGAAGCACTGGGTTACGGATTAAAGCATTCTTTTATCGTTCTTCCTGATTTCAGCGGAGAAGTTGTAGAAGAGATGATTAGTAAAGCATCCTTGTGATAAAAGACATACGGGAGCCAAAGATATTAACATGGAGGATACAGATACAAGAGCCAATTCTTAGCCTGCTCTAGTTAAAATTTTGTAGAAAACTGAAATTTTTCATTTTTAATTTAAATTTTGAATAGGCAGGTCAAAATTTGACGCTTAGTTCTATCCATTCTCATGACTATATGGAAGAGACCCCTTGGTCATGGATGCATTGCGGTCATGGTACTTTGCTGACTTGAACAGAAACACCTGTTACTTGAGAAGTAGTAGGAATAGATGATACAATATTGAAGTGGTAGGAGTTGTCATTATTGCTCTTGACTATGCAGAAACTACTCCAATCACTGCATGAGACTGTTGACAAAGAAGCAATCACTAGTGTTACTTAAAGAGAAATTTTAAGTTATGATGCAATACCTTCACTTAATAAGTAAAGGACAGAGATGATGCAGTTTACGTAGGTTCGGAAGGAATCAAAGTGAGTTCTTCAGATGTTAAATATGTGAACTTGCTACGATCAGGAGGTGGTGGAAAATTCATATCGTCATCAGTCGAAGTAGTCAAGCTCTTGATCAGAAGCATGCATTATGTCGAACTGGAGAAAAAGTTTCGACAGAGTCAATTCCGACACCTGCAATGAAAATAAAAGTAAGATAAATAAGAAAGGAAAAGAATATCTCTAGTTAAAATTGACAATCTGACGCAGCTGTGATTACAAATTCAGTAGTTGGAGTACTAGTTGGTGGAGCCACACTCGAAGCCACAAGCACGGCTAGGGACTCTTAACTATTGCATAATGTCAACTTCTTCTTCTGCTGCTGCTGCTTGCATGGGCACAGCAGGTGGAATAGCTAGCCATTGAAAGTTGAAACTATCAATGGTTCGATTTCAATGTAAATCACAACTCTAGATTTTTGAACTCTGCCAACGGGGCTTGCGTGAGTATTTTAGAAGGATCTAGTCAATTCATATTGCAACAGGAACATTTTCAAAAGGTGTTGATAGCAATAGGAACATTTTCAAAAGGTGTTGCTAGTACGTAATTCTGCCCCTAGATCTCTCCGCTTGTGCCTCTTCTCCTGTGGACATTGCCGTTTCTGGCTTGGCTCGGCTCTCGGCTCAACCCTGCCGTTGTGCCCTTTCTCTGCCTGATCAGGTTCTGTTTCCTCAACAAGCCTACTTCAGCAGGTTCAATCTCACCAATAACGAAAAGTGAATCTGGTTCAGCCCATTCACTTTTTTCGAAACTGAGTCATCCCAGGAAACTTGGTACTTCTAGCTTCCTTCCTTCATTTATTTTAGAGAAAAAGAACATTTGCATTATAATTAACCAGCTGTAGTAGAGTCAGCAATATCATACCCATTGCAGAAGTCCAAAGAAATATATAAATTCAGAGTTCGTTGTGGTAAATTTAATCTTGCACCAGTGTAACCTCAACTACAAAATGATACCAAGCTCTTGTTCCTTTGAAAAGGTTACCGTCAAAGCTCAACTGAGGGTTTGGATTTTCAACATATAACTGGTCTATAACTGGTCGTATCCAAATTAGCGAGTGAATTGACATGGAAGATACGACTCAAAGTAGCAGAGCCAGAGATTTCATTTCCTGAAAACCAAATGACTTGGTTTAATGTTGATCAGCCACCAGAAGCAACCCGAAGAAGATAAAGATGTGAAGTTGACTGGCTTGACAAATCTACAAACTGAAAGTATGGAAAGCATCTAAAGAAAAAAAAAATAATTGTTTTAATGGAGACTCATCCATTGAAAGGCCAGAGACTTCTTACATTTCATCGTGAAGTGCAAGTCTCACCTCTCCAATTGGTATGAAAAATGTGGAAGTCTCTGGATTGTATATATAGCTTGAAGACACAAAAGAAGTGAAAGTGAATGTGTGGGAGTCCATGATGAAATGCTCTTACTACACTATAGAGACCGATCCTCTTTAATTGATCCAGGAAACTATCAAGTATGAAACCTGTCATGAAGACCCACCAAGGTTGGAAATGCATGCGCATGAGCCCACCCTAAAGAATAGAAGTTATGAGAAGAAAATTTGCCTCCAGCAACCATGAATTGGTTGAGAAATGTGTGTGCTCTGTGAGGAGTCTCACCCATTGGATACGCTTTTTTTTCCTAGAAGTAAGCCAGATATCTCCTTAGAGTGTGTTTGTTTGCATGGAAGAATAATTAAAGTAGTGGAAATAAGATTACTTTTACTGCTTTAAATATTTTTTTTGGTTAAGAAGTAAGTAAGAAGTCTGATATGACGCCTACGTAGCACCTACTTCCAAATTTTTCTTCCTTATATTTTGGACTTAGAAGAGTTTAGGAAGTAGATAATCAAGACAAAAAAAATAATATATTATTTGCATGTCATAATTAATATTTAAAAATTATCTTTTTATACATAAAAACTAATAAAATAATACAATTATTATTTTGTTTAATCAAGTAAATAATATTATCTTCACTTCTTAATATACTTTTATCTTCCAAAAGTTAGCAAACAAATATAACAAGAAGTCTCTTTTTCTAATTTCATTTTTAAAGTAACTTCTTAGTTTATTCGTTCACTTCTTCTACTTCACGCTTATTGTAGTCAGCTGGAAAAACTTTACTAACTGGCATAACTTCCAAGTTGGAGGTATCACCCCGTCTTCCATATGGACGGCACTGCAACTCCAGGGAAGACAACTAGATAAATTTAGGATAGTCACGGTTACTATAGCCTGAAACATATAGTTGGAGAGAAATATGAGAATGTTTAGTAATAAAACTTATTGCATGGATCATAACTTATTATGTATTACTAATGGTATGTTTTCATGAATGACAGCTTTTAAAGACTCTGGCCTGACACCCCATGATATCCCTTTTAGTCATACTACCACAGTTCCTGCGAGATCATTATAGATTCCCGGTGCTAATTCAGGAGAGGCGGTTCGTGCTGTTCGGGAGGAGGAGTAGACTTGGTGGAAATTCTCCACCTGCACTTGTGGTTATAGTTACGGATTATTTCATCTTTTGAGTATTATGTAATGTGTACTTTTTAGCGTTTAATATTGTAACCCATTTTTACTTATACTTGGGTTTATGAACACTCATGTATATTCTATTAAAATCGTTTTAATGGAAAGCGGGCTCGCCGTCTTGATTTCAAAAAAATATTATTATTGTAAATAATAGTGTCCAACAATCGATTAATATGACAATCGAGTAAAGAAATTAAATCGTAATTAATAGAAAAACGAGAGAGAAGAAACGCACAAAAGAATTTTCGAGATTCAGCAAGGTGCCTACGTCCACGTAATGGAACCTCTTTTCCACTATAATCATCAATTAGGGTTATAAGTACTTTCATACATGGCATTCCCCATGTAATTACATAAATTTCCTGTTGGAACCATATTATGGAGGGCTTCACCCTCTGCACCCTAACCCTTTTAGTTCGTGTTGCATGTGGAGTGAAGTTTGGCTCACGCCCCTCCGCAGTATTCGCCAAACTTCCCTCTTGAAAATTCATCGTATGAGCTAAACCCAACAGTTTTCGCCTTGCCGAATATTCACCCCATAACAATCTCTATGTGGATGAATAATCACTCCCATTAGAAAAAAACTAACGTGCTGATAAAATACCAAGTTGGGGGGCCACCTCCTCTCTAGCACTTGGAGACATGAATCAAGTCCAAACAATGCTTGAACTTGTCTACGGCAATTGTATTTGTCATATCTGCTATTTTCTCTGAAGTGTGAACCTTCTGAAGCAAGACTTGTGTTGATGAAACCAACTCTCTGATCTTGTGATATCACACATCTATATGCTTCATCAGTGCATGATAAATCTGATACTTTTCCAGGTAAATAGTACTCTTACTATCACAGTTTAATTGAACTCCACTCTGATCAAGTCCCCATCTCATTGACTATCCTAGTCAACTACAATATTTCTTTAGCGGCTTGTCCCGCTGCCATATACTCTACCTCAGTTGTAGGTAATACAACTATTGACTATAGCATAGATCTCTAGTAAATTGGTCCTCCTGCATGCTAATATAAATACATATCCTATAATAGGCCTCCTTCTACTCAAATCCCCTGCATAATCAGAATCCACAAATCCCTTAACTGCAAGACTGTGTTCTCCTCAAAACATGACATTGTAATCTAATATGCCCCCTCGAGTACCTCATAATATAATTGATAGCTTGCCAATGCTCTTTTCCAGAGTTGGATGTGGATTTGCTAACAACACTAATAGCATGTGCCAAATCAAGTTGACTACAGGCCATAATATACATCAAACACCTAATTGCAAATGGCATAGAGGACCTTCTCCAGAGGTTGGATCTCACCTTATAGTTTATCAGGCACTATGAGATAGGCAATCTGAAATAAATTGTCAAAGGTATGCTCACCGATTTAACTTTCTCCATGTTATACCTATCCAACACCATCTTAATTTTCGAGCTGAGATAAGTATTGAAGTGACGCACTCCTATTCGTATGAATCTCCATTTGAAGTATCTTCTGGGTTACGTCCAAATTCTTTATGGTAAATTTCTTACTCAACAAATCCTTCAACTTGTTGATTTCTATCTTATTCTTTGCAACAATAAACTTGTCATCTACATATAGCAATAAGAAAACAAATAAAATATCTTCAAGGCTTTTCACAAAAACACAATAAATATACTAATAGTGTATAGCCAATTCATATTATGTAAGAGTCAAATCGCTTGTACCACTATCTTGGGGACTGATTAGCCCATAAAGAGATTTTGTCAAATTACAAACCAAATGCTCCTTATCTAACTACGCTAGCCTTATGGATACTACATGTAAATATGTTTCTCCAACTCACTATGAAGAAAAATAGTCTTTATATTAATGACAATACTACTCAAATAGAGGTGTGTCTCAACACCAGAGAAAATGTCTCGCCATAATCAACTCTCTTTCTTTATGAGTACCCCTTTGCTTCTAGTCGAGCTAGAACTTTTACCTTCCTTTTCTAAAATGACTTCTTTTCACTTGAATACCCATTTACATAATATTACCTCCTTTCTCTTAGGAAGCTCCACTAGATTCCAAGTCTCATTCTTATAAGGAGACTAAATCTGCTCTACCACGGTACCTATCCACTAACTATTCTTAATGCTCTGTAACACTTCTTCAAAAGTAGTAGGATTCTCATTGACTGTAACTAAATTATTGGAGACCAAATCTTTAAATCATATATGATCGGTGGCTTGATAGTGTGCTTGCATCTAGTTGTGGCTATGTAGATTGTACTACTAAAAGAGGTAGTTTCTTTACTTGGAACATTTTCAAATTTATTATTCCCTTCAAGCTATACTTTCACAACCTGAGTGCCACTGTCGAGTTGTCCTTTACATCTCCATAAGATGCCTTAAGTATGAAGCTTTATCAAATACTACATCTCAGCTGATGACCATCTTGGCTGCTTTTGAATCCCAAAATTTATTTTCTTTAGATTATTTTTCATATTCAAGGAAGAAACACCTTTTGATTTAGAATCAAAATTTTGACCGATCAGCATTAGATATATACACATAAGCTAGTCAATCAGGTACTATTAAACTAAAATAATAAGATGACTCTTCTATCCATACTTTCCCTACAACTCTGCCTTCCAATATTGCATGTAGCACCTTCCAATATTGCATGTAGCAACTTGTTATTCAAACAATTGGCCATATTAATTGATTTTGTAAAAAGTTGGTTTAGAAGCCCTGCATTCAACCTTATACACCTTGTCCTTTGTACAAGTGTCATGTTTATACTTTCTGCTACCCAGCTTTGCTGTAATGTTAACCAAACAAATTGTATGGTGGCGCTGAATGCCATGCTTCTCACAAAATTACTCAAATTTTGTACTTTTATATTCTCTCCCATTGTCCATCCTCAAATACTTAATTTTTTCCTTGCTGCATAGTTTTCAACTTCAGCCTTCCAAATCTTGAAATTTTCGAGTATCTTAGATTTGTGTTTCATTAAGTACACCCAGATCTTCCTAGAAAAATTATTAATAAAGATAACGAAGTACTGAGATCCTCTTTTGGATGGCTCACTAACAGAACTGATATGACATTTTCCAATTCTAGGGTTTCTTTACCCCAAAAAGCATGATGACCATATGCTCGTATGAGTTAGGGAGCGACACCAAGAAAATCAGTGTTTTATCCTCATCTTTATATTTCAAATCAAGTCACAACAAATACTAATAATCTGGTTGAATTTATTAATATGTTGAACATGAACAATACCTTCAACCATCTGTACTTTCAATTAGACATTTACTGGAGAATTTTCATTCATGACGTGATACATAACTTTGCTGGCTAAATAGAGGTTAATTGGTATGGTTGTTTTCACTGGCATCTCTTCCCAGTCAGAATCTTTCACGCCTTCTGGTCTCTACCCCATGCATTGTCCATCTCCTGTTGTGACCTATTGTGCTTGAAGATCCTTCATCTAGCGCTGTCATAATCCAAAATTTCCCATGCCATCGAACTTCACAATCTTGAACTTCAATGAATATTTTAGACATTGACAAGTTTCAACGACTTGAGCTCTGATACCAGTTGTTGTAAATAATGACACCCAGTAATCGATCAATATGACAATCGAATAAAAGAATTAATACTACAATTAAAAAATGAGAGAAGTGAAGAACACATGAGAATTAATGTAGTTTGGCGGTGTTCCTACAACCAGGGGAATCGAACCTCTTTTCCACTATATTCATCAATTAGGGTCATAAATGGTTTTCATTCCATATGTAATTAGACAAATACCTTTTTGGAACCATACCATGGGGGTTTCTCCCTCCCACACTTTGCAATCTGTTTATTTAATGCCATATATAGAGGGAAGTTTAGTTCATGCTGCTCCACGGGCACTGAGCCTTTAGCCATTTTGGCGCCACTCCGCAACGTTTGCCAAACTTTCTTCTTAAAAATTCACTATATAAACCAAATTTAATAATTATATTGTATTGCTAATTGGCATTAATCAATGTACCAATGATCCATTACTGCTTAGACATCAATGATCTAAGGTTGTACAATTTTAATTTAGGTTTCGAAGATAGAAGATAAAAGAAAAAAAAACCAATTCCCAGAAAAATCTAATTACAAGAAAAACATACCATATTATCTCTAGATATATTACAATTACATGATACATTTATGCTCATTTGTAAACATTTCACCAAAAAAAAACCTTCTCTCCTTTATCCTCTTGTCCTTATAATTGTGATGGTCCCCCTCCCCTGAGTGTGGATCCGCGTCAGCCCTACCACCGCCTTGCCAGAGAGCCCCAGCCCGTCGGCCAACACACAAGGACCGAAGGCAAATTCACCCACCGGATGCTTGATGGGTCGAGTCGGCCGCATGAGGATCCTCTCATTGATGTCAGCCAGTGTCATATCCCCCTCTAGTCCTACAGGCTTCAGCATAGCAAAGGGGTACACCACCTTCTTCTTCTTCCTTCTCCTCTCCCATTCCAGCTGCTCAAACTCTTTATCTGTTAAAAAGTTGCAATCAAAACAACCTTTAGGTGCTCTAACAAGTCTAAATACTCTCATTGTAAAATTAAAATAATAAAATAACATATAAGAAAAAGATAAGTTCTAAATAAGCCCACTTTCTTTTTAAGTATGCACACTTTCTAAGGGTGTGTTTGGGTGTTTAGAAGTAGTGAAAATAAAGAAAAGATTAGAAGTAACTTCCAAAAATAATATAGTGGAAGTATCATATTTCATATATTTTTAGTGTTTGTTTTTTCTACTTTTTAGAAAAGAGAAGAGATGGAAGAGAAATAAAATATTTATTTTTTTGGAAGAAAGAAAAAGATAGGAAGATATAAAATAATAAAATATTATTACTTTTTATTTCTAACTGTACTTCCATCTAAAATCAATGTGAAGTAAATTTGAAAAGTAAAAATGTCATGTAAGATCTACCTTACCATTATAGAAATAACTTCCACTTTACTTCTTTTACAAACAAACACATGAAATAGTAGAAGTTACTTTACTTCTACTACTTCCTTTCTACTTCCATGCAAACAAACACACCCTAATTACGTCCATATTAAAGTTTAAAAGCAAGGGTTTTTACAAAGTATATCCCCAATATTTTCAGTTTGCCCTTATTCTTTTTTCTCTCATTCTCTCTTCTTTCTCTTCTCTCTCATTAAATATTTTCAAACTTCTCTGTGTATTTCTAAATTCTAATGAGGATTGTATTTAGATTAGAGTTTGACAATAGATTTGGGAGAAAAAAAGAGTAGTATTTTTTTAGTTATACAGTTGATATTGAGATAGAAAGGAAAAGAGACAGTTGTTTTAATATTAGAATTAACCGGTTATATAGGATTAGAATACAACAGGGAAGAAGAGGATGGCTTAGTCTAATGATAAAAATGGCAAACTTGTAATAACAAGGAATTAGAAAAGTCACATACTTAGAAAAAAAAAGGTGAACTCATTTTAGTATGGCCCTTTGTTTAAGGAAATAAATACATAAATACCTTTGAGAGCATGGAGGCCCTTAAGGGTGCCTATGAAGCCCATTGAGCTTTGATCTTTTTCATCAGAATTTTGTAGCATTGGCTCCTTTTGAGAGGAAGAAGGAGAAGAGAGGAGCTCTTGTTGGAGCACTTGTGATGAGCATGTCTGAAGATTGTCACCTGAAATATCAGACAAAAAAAGTGTAGACAAGGAGAAGATGTTGTTGAAAACTAAATATCATATGTTTTAAGCCTATTTTTGTGAAAATGGGCACATTATTACTCTAATCTCTGCAGCGTATGCTCTCTGATTCCATGCAATCATAAATGACTTCAGAGTCAAGGGCATCCTCGTCCTTCTCTATGGTGTGTGTATATGCTCTAAGTTGTTCACAAATAATTGAATTTTGATGGCACGTAATCGTTCTTAATTATCTTTATAATCATGATAATTAAATAATCACTAATTAAGCTCTCGTACAGCACCAACCCACTTTTTCTTAAAGTGGACGATATGATATTGCTTCACACTTCTCCATACTCTATACATTCTCTTTCCTCATGCACTCTCAATTATCAAGGGGATGTCCTTGTCCAGCTATATAAAGTGAAATCTTAATTTTATTCATTTATATATATATATATATATATTTGCAAATCTGCCAACTATAACCATTCAAGTAGTTGAACATATTTTGCAAATTTCATAGATTTATCTATTTATTTTAGTTTCTTGAAAAACTTAAAAAAAAAAAAAATCAAACATCACCAGAATATTACACTATATATTAGGATTAATCTGCTTAATGTTTTGTTAGAAATATTTCCTAAGTTACTCACGAAATAAAGATCTATACTTCCCCTTAATTTCACCATAATATGTGTACAAGACTTCAATTAATTAATTAGTTAATTCCTCACCTGAAACGTTACGTGCGTCTTCAACCAAGCAATTTAAACTCCCCAAGGGATCCACATAACATGTTGGATCCCAGAACCCCTGCCACAAAATACAACCATAAATTTAAGAAGTGCACCAAAAATAATGAAGAATCACGTAAAGTTTCGAAATTCAGGATAATAATTACTTGAAAGAGTTCTTGGATATCTTCACTCATGAACCTTGCATGATCATAAGGGGAGCTTGAGCTTGAACCCAACGGTCTCCTTTTGCACCGGTCACTCCATTGCACCACAGCATCATTCAAGTACCCCGTCGACATCGGCGAATCGATATCTATATATAAATCATCAAATTTTGGAGTAAATATACGTTTGGAGAGAGAGAGACAGAGAGAGAGAGAGAGAGAGGGGTGGGGGAAGAGTCTGTAAGAGTTTGATTTGTACCAAGAGTAGGAATAATATTGTTGATCTCATGATCTCCAAGTCCAAAGGAGTAGTGTGACTGTGGATCCCAAGTATTTTCAAGAAGCAAGGGGAGTTGTTGAGAGAAGGATAGATAGTTATTGTCTAGGGCCATCATGTCTGGAAAACTTCACTCAGTTTGTTTCCCAGTCCAAGAACAAAATGTAAGAAGAGTGTGCTTAAATAGGAGAAGTCCTTTAGGACCCAAAAAGAGTTGGATGATTAGAAGCACTCAGTCAAATGCAAGAGTGAGAGAAGGCTAAAGATTTTTTAAAAAAAAAAAAGTGACTTGCTTTGGTTCTTTCTCGTGATTCGCTATGTTGATATATTTACTTTTTCTTCCTTTTTATTTTTAAAAATAATATTGTATTGGGCTTTTATGGTAGGTGATCGTTCTCTCTTTTTTTTTTTCCCCCTTTGATATTTTGAGTAATAAATTGGAAAAAAAATGACATACTTTTCTTTTTGCTTGGGGGGATTGTATATCAAGGGTGAGCAAGTGAAGGTTGGTAGGTTCTTTTGACGTTGGGCGGTTATTGACAATAACAAAAACACTTTGACAAGGGTCCAAGTTGAGGCCCGGCCCACCCAAGGAAATTGTGATGTCATGAAAGTGTCATGAGGAGGACACTCACCTCTAACTAAAAATAAAGAAATTCACTATGACAGGGAATTGATGAGGCATATTTTAAATTGATGTCTTTGGATTAATTGCTAATTGTTTTTGGGCACTGTACTTAATATCTTGTTCTTTTGCCTAAACGGAATATATCAGACCATAGTAGAATTAGTAGCTGACAACCCACAAAAATTTTGTTGGATCCCTACGTAATTAATCCTCATATTTCTCTCTCTTTTCAGTAAATTATATTTGTTGCTAACAAAATATTAGTTGATGAAACATAAAGGATTAGAAGCAGCAGAATGAGAAACAGAACGTGCGGGATTTAACTTCAGTAAATACAATTACGGCACTTTCTTTGATTTTAAGTGGATAATTTTTAAAATTCTAACTTGTCAGCCCTATCTTGAATATCTTTTTATTTTACCTAGAACATGAGAGGAGGGCTAACTTATTGAGCTCACAACTAGTTCTATTTTGTTTCATGCTCATAGGGCAAAAAATTCAATAAAATAACAAGTCCAAGTTGGACGAGACCCACAAGCTGGCAAGGTTTGCAGACCTGTGACTATCAAAAAAGTAACAACGGGCATGATAAGGACAAACACTTTCAAAATCACTAAAGATAAGAAAAATGTATCTTGCCCAAATACTTTACTCTGTCTGGATACATGGAAACAAAGGAAGTTAAGGTCTACCGTAACTTCTCTTCTTAAAAGATGCTCAACTATAAATACCTCCCATCCTCCCTTATCTAGGAAAATCTAAATCTTGTAATAGACTTTAGAGACAGTAATCCTTCCTTTTTCAGATAAAGTACTCGCCACAAAATTATTCACCCTAAGGACATAGATCTAAGAATCTTCATGACTAAAAATCATTAAACTTTTTTGTTCTCTCTTTGCCTTATCTTTTCTCTACTAAACTATTAAAATACTAAGTTTATGTCGTGTCTTGTTCGAACAATCTAATTAGCCAGTTTTTTGCATAAATAATTGGTGTCAGTTACGGAAAATGCAACTTGTCATTCATGACAAGCACACATTCCAAAATTTTGCAAAACAAAATTATCTCCTCGAGGTAAATAAGGGCAAGCACTGAATGCTACGACAGAACTGAATTTGGGTACCCCGTTCATGGAGGCTGAATTTTGACTGCAAGCCGATAAAATAGCAGTGTTAACTTGTATGGTATATAAGAGTCGATCTAGTTGGGGGTAAGCTATCCCATTGGGAAGAATCCTAGAAGTCTCCACTAGGCAAAAGACAAGATCAAATCCCACATTTTATGATATTGCCATAACAAGAACAGAAGATAGGGTAAGATTTAATAGAAATGTGATGATCAAGACAATAAAACATCCTTTCTTATTGAAAGAGTACCAAACCCTCCCATAGCAACAAGTTTTTTGGGGTATCGTGAGCCCCTATGCAAGGCGATACTCCAAAAAAAGTTTAAGTTCAAACTCCCTAACTTGGATAAAAAGTACGATGGCTTGAACAACCCTTATGATCATGTAACTAACTGTCAAACTATAATGAATTTTCAGGAAGAAACTGATGATATCATGTGTCGGGTCTTCTCAATGACTATAGAGAACGGTTCTCGGACTTGATATTACAACCTGCCCTCTAGGTCAAATGAAGAATTTGACCAGTTTTGACAGGTATTCACACAATAGTTCTCATCGAGCATAAACATGAAGAGAACAATTGGCTCTCTTCATAGAATCAAGCAAAAAGAGGGTAAGTATCTCAGGGACTTCCTGAGGTAGTTCAATGAAGCGAGGTTTCAAACCAAAAACTACACGGCTGATGTTGTATTGGTAGTGATCATGAACGATATTTAGAATGTGCATCTAAGGCTCATTATCTGAAACTGCAGATCCATTTTGGTAGACGAACTCCTTGTATGCATCCATAAGTACATAGCCCATGAGGAATTTTGGGATGATCTTCAAAGATTAGGATTTCTAAAAGACGAAGAAGTCAACGGATTGAAAGGACAAAGAACATGAGAGGAAGTGGAGTCCACTGAATTGCCGCATGGATCAACATGGGGCATGCCAAGGCAACAACCACTAGGAACCCATGTTCTCAACTAGGTCCCGAAGGAGGGCTACCTCTTGCAAGTTCGTCACTCTATTAAGACGCCTACTAGAAGGAAAGACGCACGATAATTCTACGATTATTGCAAGGATATCAGTCACACTAGGAACGATCCAGATGAAAAATGATGTCGAGAATATAATCTAGCATGGACACTTGAAGAGTTCATCCAGAAGGATGATAGGAAACAACTAGATGCCCCTGGCAAGGAAAAAGATGGGAATAGCCCCCTGGATGAGATTAAAATCATAATCCTTAATATCTCAGGAGGACTAGCTATCGAAGGTCCGTTTGGCTTGGAAGAAATATGCATGGTTTATCTATTGCACTGCTACCACACGAAACTTTTTAATGGATAGGATAGAACCTTCTTATCTTGAGATCTTGAAGGAATCAAAGCCCTATATGACGAAATTGTCGTCATTACTGCCAACATAGGTGGTGCCAACATGAGGAGGATCTTAGTTGATATGGAGAGCACCTATAATATAATCTTTCTAAGCACATTCAAGCAAATGGGGATAGATAAGAAAGAGCTTGATAAGTCTATTAGTAGGGGCTAATGACACCGAGACCCTTGCTAGTATCTCTAGTATCTCACCACACCATTTTTGGAGGCATGCTTCTTAAAAGCCTAGTACATCATCATGGATGTCAAGTCGCCTACCATGTGATCCTTGGGAGGCCCTCCCTTAATGCCCTCGATGTCTTGATCTCAATGTTCATCAAGTGATAAAGTTGTCTAACGAAAATGGGTTTGGATCAGTACTGAGCAACCAAAAGTCTTTACATAGTTGTTACCTGACATCCACTAAGAAGAACAACTCCAAAGCGATGACCATCAAATGTTAGGGGCTACCAAAGCGAACGGCGCATGTACGTTAACATGTCATTCCAAAATGCTATCTTGTCAAGCGAGCCTTGACCTTCTCCTGCAGAAGAAACTTTTTCGGTATAGTTACAGGGGCCCAATCAGAATACTCAGATCCACTTCATCCTCCAGAAACCATTCCTATCTCAACTTCTATGTCTCCTTATTGATAACCCAGATATACTTATCTGGTCTCCCAAGGATATGTAAAGTATATATTGGGAAGTGATTTCACATTCTTGTTGTTGATTCGAATTTCCTTCCAGTTAAGCAAACGAAATGGAATATCAGACTCGAGAAGGCGAAGGGCAAGAAGAAGAGATCAATAAGCTACTCGCTGTAGGTTTCATCCAGAAAGTTGACTACCCCGATTGGCTGGAAAACATAATGTTAATAAAAAAGGTCTAGTAGAAAATGGAGGATTTGTTTTGACTATACTAACCTTAATAAGGCTTGTCCCAAATATTACTTTTTCCTTTCACCAATTGACTAGCTCATCAATTTGACATTAGGGTATCAATTACATAGTCTCCTGGATGTCTTTTAAGGATAAAACCAAATCATGATAGTAGAAGAAGATGAAGCAAAGATTTATTTCATTACTAATCAACGTTCTAATTGCTACCGAGTTATACTCGTTAGTCTTAAGAATGCCATAACAGACTTACCTAAGACTACTCAATAAGATTTTTAAATTTCAGATCAGTCACAACATATAGGTCTATGCCAACAGTATGCTAATTAAATCACCAAGAATGACTGATCATATTACCGATTTACAGGAAGTATTCACCATGCTTAGAAGGTACAAGTTAAAATTAAATCCTACTAATTATGTCTTTAGAGTAAAATCCGAAAAGTTTCATAGCTTCATGATTACATCATGTGGCATCGAGGCTAATCCAGAGAAGATGTCACCTCATAAAATATGAAGGAGCTGAGAACCATACACAACCTTCAGTTTCTTAATTAGAAGATTGTGGCTTTGAGTAGATTTCTATTTAAGTTGACAGAAATATCATGGGAAAAATTAATTCATCTTTTGGAAGAAATATGTCGAATATTAGATAGAGTAAAGAAGAAAGGAGAGCCTTCAAAGAGCTCAAAGCTTATCTTCGAGGTCCTCCTTTCTTTGCTTGACTTATACAGTGGGAAGACCTCTTCCTCTATTTAGTTACAACTAACCAAGTGATAGGCTTTATCTTGATCAGAGTTGATTCGACATCTAACGAACAATATATTACATTAGTAGAATACTAAAAGATATTGAAAAATTTTTTATCTCAGATTTCTATGGTCACTCATTCTCTTGTAGTCACTGCAAAGAAACTCCAACCTTACTTTCAAGCTCTTTTGGCTAAGTTTTTGTTTTATATTATTAATCGATCCACTCTAACCAAGATCAAGAGATTCAGTTGAATGCATAACTAGGGGATGGAACTCATAGAGTTTGGCATTATTTATTTACCCTGACCTTCCATCAAAGATCAAGCAGTTGCCAACTATGTGGTAGAGTGTACCATCTACATGGAGGACAAACTAAAAACCAATCGATAAAAGATTGCAATAAAGGAAATGGACAAGATGAATACTTGGATTATCTATATCGATGGATTATCATGTGAACTCAGGAGCGGTGCTGGCATTGTCCTTGAAGGACTAAAGAGGTAAGTGTCAGAACATACATTATAACCTTCATTCTAAGCACCCAATAATCAAACTGAGTACTAATCATCATTCCTAGATTAAAACTCGCCTCACATATGGAGGCTAAGCCGGTGATATTTTATATTAGCTCCCAACCAGTCATTAATCAAACTAATGACAAGTAACAAGGCTATGGAAGAACAATTAATAGGCCATCTGGCCTTAGCTAAGAAACTCATGAGCGCATTTGAGGAGGTCCATGTCAACCGAATCCCTCACAAAAATAGTGGGCTAGCTAATGCTCTTTTCAAGACAGCCTGATCAGCAATACTCAAGATCACTGATCAAATCATATATGACAAAAACCATTGTACGCGATTTTTTCGCATATTTTCTTCTATGGAGACTATGTATATCTTAGAAAGAATCTTTACTTCTCATTTTATCTCTCATAATGTTACTTCATGCTTCCATAGAAATTTCATCCAGATCAATAGTTTTTTCTTTATTTTATTCTCTTTAAAATCTATTTAATTCTGATTATTTAATTATGCATATAAAACTATAGTTCTCTATGCTTATTTTGAATGGCAAGGTCATTCAAGTCTTGAGTAAAACACTAATCCATCAAAATAATATTTTAATCTTTCCTTGATTTTTTCGTCTCGAATTAGAACATTTTGATCCTCATTTTTGACACACTTCACAATATATAAAATATCTAAATTTTCTCTCTCTTACTCGAGTAGTTATGCATATATCCATTTTAGCCTCTTTGTTATGTAACTTCTCATATTTTTGTAGACTTTAGTTCTTCTATTCCAAACTGTTTTTTTATTCTCTTTCCAGGCTATCTTATGCCTCTCAAAGCTTACTCAATTACTGTTTTTCTTCAAATTTATGTAAAAATCCCACTTGACTTTAGTGATATTTTTTTATCTCTTCATTCTACAATAATATTGTCCTTAACCTGTTGAGCATCATCCATTGATCACCAAGTACATCTTTAATTATCCTCTAATGCAACTAGTCTTTTTTTTTCATGTTTATTTCGAATCATTTTGGACTTTCCAATCAACTTTTTGTATCACTCGACCTACAAAAACTCCAAGGTTACTTTCTAATCATCACTACTTAATTTTAGGATCTAATTCATATTTAATATTTACAAGTTTCTTTCTAATCTGAACATTTAAAGCTAAGAACTATTTTGGATTTCTATACTTTTACTTGGCATACTTTAGAATCGATATAACTAACTCTATCTCTTAGTTAAAAAAAAAAAATCTATTTAACTTACATTCGATCCACTTCAAAAATTAATCAATTGAATCGAGTTATAGGTTAATGAAGTATTTACTGAGACCAAGTCATAGGTTAACAAAGTAAAACATTAAATCGAGTTACCTGCTTTATTTCTATCATCAAAAGCAAATAATTCATATAATTATCAAATCCATCATAAATAGTCCCTACATGTCCATTAAAGTGACCATTATAAAAAAAAAAAAAAAAAAATCTAATGAGTATTCCCAACACCATCTCTTGTAGATCCTCCAAAAGTTGATGCTTACTGGTTTGTCAAGTACTACTTGTGGTGTATAGATACTACTAGTATTAAAAATCTCCCTATCTAAAATAAATTTAACTAGTAAAATGTTATCACCCTTCCTCCTAAACTCCACACATTTCCGAGTAACTCTTTATTTATCATCACACATACCACATCACGATTTCTATCTCTACCTTTATACAAAACATTAAAACCCCAATGCACTATGACTCTAGTTTTCTCATATGTCCATTTAATCTCATGCATACATAAACTACTAACCCTAAGTCATAGCATTAATTAACTCATAATAGATTGTACGTTTCATAAGGCTAACTAAATTATATGTTCATAAGTTAATTTTTTTTACCCTCGGACATTAAGGTATGGGAACCCTTACTGATTTGATATCTCATCTAAGTGCCAACTTGGCGTGTTTTTTTTAGGCGACAGCCTAGTAATCCTCATATATTTTTCACTACACTCAAGCTCCGATGTAAGCATCGCTCTATAGGAAACTCCTCAATGAAATTCAATTTTTGGCTCATGTCACAATATGCTAGCTATCACATGCCTATCACAGCCACTCATCTATCCTAACTTGGAAAAACAGTGAAAAGATGAATACTTTAAGATTAGTATTGTTAGAGTTTCTTTGTATCTATTCCTTTAAATAACAAAAATTAAGAATAATTTATTCTTCTTTGATGATTTTCTTACTCGAAAAGGGGAAAATCTATTTGAGCACACCACTTTGCTTAGTGAGTCTATCTTTCTCAGGTGGGGATAAGTTCTCAAATGTTTTTCATACCGTTCCGGGACTAGTCTCCGAACTGATTTAATATTATTCAGAGATTAATCCCCAACCAAAAAAAAACAACATAGTAAAAAAAAAATAATAGCAAATTTGTAATTTCTTACAACTTTAGAAGGTAGGCTCACTGACCAAAGTGGTGTGCTCAAATAGAATTTCTCCTCGAATATGAATGAATACCTAGACAACTAGTTACCAATTTGTCCCTAATAGTTATTCATCTTCTCCTTAC